>CM067311.1:10333159-10933159 GCA_034231615.1 Meghimatium bilineatum | reverse complement strand
TATTTATTTCTATATTTCAATAAAGCATCCGTATTTTTTATTTAGTCCCCCCAAAATAAAAACCTCAGAAAAAACCCAATTCCCACACCTCAATACATGTGTGAGATACAAGCTCTCGCATTAGTAATAATTACTAGGAAATTTAACACCAAAAGACCTTTTTAAAAAAAAAAAATTTGTGGGTTTTTTCTCCAACCTAAATCTGTATGGTTGGTTGGTTGCTGATCCAACGGTCCATGGGCTCATTCCCTTTGACCCAAAATCTGTATCAATAAGGAGAAACTGTACTAGTTGACTACTATGACCCATTTCAATATTTTTTCAATTGTTATCCTCAAAATAAAAATGTAGAGTCAATTGTTCACTCACTAAATTAAATTTTAAAAACGTTTGAGATTTTACATAATAAGCACTAATTTTTGAAAGTATTTTAAAATTGTTCTTTTCAGTTTTAAATTAGGAAATATTTTGTGTATTGGTACATAAAAATATAGTATACAATGTTAATTGGTGTAAGATAGGTGTTTGTCTTAGAAAGGTGACCATTATGTTTCTATTACCGAAGTAGTTCAAATACAATTCAGGACATTTCTCAGAGTGCATATGTAAATTGTTGTAATTAATATCCTAACATACACTTGGAAAGCATAACCCAGAGGTTGGTATCAGCAAGGATTTCAGCTGTAGAATAAAGTGCATGACAATTTCTGTCAAAATAAATAGCCAGTAACATTTAGAAATCTTTCCAACCCACTACAGAATTCAAATCTATCTATATATCTATAAACCCTACCCAATGGGTAGGGTTGTAGGGGCACCACATTAGATGCATCAACACAGAGCCTTCAAGCGATTTATATATTCAGAGATGCAGATGAGTGAGGGAAAATCCTTGATATTGTCTGTCCATTTTTAAAATAGCATTTTTAAATTGTTAATAAAAATGCATTGGCCATGTCTTTAGAAGAGATATAAAATAAATTACTTGACCTAACACATGTTCAAGAGAAAGAATGAAAATGACAACTAGGTAGAGAATTTGTAGAACATGGGGAAAAATATAAAGAACATATTCATTTGGTTCCCTTACAAATGATGACTACAGACTAATCAAAGTTAGGTAATAATTATTGTTGCACACAGATGACAAGTTATAGTTTTGAGATGATAAGACAAGACTATGTTCCCTTCCACATAGTTTAATGGTCAAAAATAAAATGAATGAGCAAAGTTGAAAAATATAAGAGTTTTAACACAGTTATATTGAGTTTGGTATTTATATTTAAACAAATAAGTTTGAATTTTATTACATCTATGTTCCTCATTAAATGATCACATTTTGTAAGACTACCGGTAGATAATGAATGACATATACATCACATAAAAATATTTATGCAACTACATGCCCAAAATTTGATACTAAACGTTTTGTTCTCAATAAGTGATCACATTTTGTAAGACAAGATCATGACATTCATTCATTATGTGCTATGCTGTATGGCGTAGGTGATCATGGCTCTTCTCCTCGCTCTATCTCCAGTTATTTTGTATCAAGATCATTGTTGTTTCTCTGTCACGCTGGGTTGTTAAACTGTCTAATATTTTCACATGTTGTTGTGCTCTGTCTCTGTTGCCTTTAATCTTGTCTGTTGTGACTATGTTCTCCAAACCTCCTTGTCTCATAACATGGCTAAAAAATGAAGATTGTCTTTTTCTTATGTTATTGATTAAGCTCCATTTCTCTTTGACTCTTTCAACACCCCCACATTAGTTTTCCTGGCATTCCATGGTATTCTCACCATTCTCCTGATATACATCACAAAAGAATATTTATACAAATAGATGCCAGAAATGAAATACTACATTAAATATTATTCAGCATTCATTCTCAAATTGCTATTAGTAAGATGTCAGGAGAATGGAATTGGTGAGTCATGTTTCCACTCTGGCTACTTACTGCACCTTTCAGCCCTTACTTCAAGATGAAAACATCATGTATTGGCATAATTGAGTCACTTTGAAATACCGGGCCCAAAAGGGGATCAGAGAACAGTAATACTTAACCTATCATACATACAGTAGGAAGTCGCTAAGGAGGTTTTTGGAGTTTGTCCTATCTCATCAAGGGGTCAGAGTGATCTCAAAGCCATTCTGAAGTTGGGTGTATCAGGATAAAAGGTGCATCTATCATAGTAACACAGTAAACCTTGACACAACACATTCCTTTCTCTGGACTAGATTCTGTTAATTTGCTAGAGTTAAAGAATGAATGAAGAAGAAATACTATACATGTGATAATAAAATACAACCTGCCACAAAAACATAAACAATGAACACCAACAGTTGGAGAAAATCCTTGAGATTATTAGAAGAATTCAGTGTATTTCATTGAAACAAAAAACATTTGCAAAAAAAATAGCCACAGGAACAAATTTGAGATGATAAGAGAAAAAAAAGAACTAAATATATTTGGATCACAAAATTACTTTTGAAATTCATTCTAGGAAAAAAACCACAGACATTGGAAGAAAATATTCATGTGTGAACATATAACAGTATTCCAGAATGCATTGTCAATGTTAAAAGAATGCAGATATTTGAAATATATTTTGTCAATAATAGTTGAAGAAAAAAAGGCAGTCTGTGAGCATAGATCTGCAAACACAGCAATTAGAGCTCTCTGAACAATTATGTGTAAAAAAAAAAGAAAGTGGAATAATAACAAATGAAACTAAAAATATTGCTACAAACTATTTCCTGATTTACATATAAAAGGTAATTAGATATGTGATCCTGCTTTTCTTGGAGGTTGAAAGAAAGTAAATTGTGCTTTTAATAAATAACAACTGCTCATTTGCAAATACAATCAAACCTATGTGATTAATAAAAGCCTGTTAAGTCCAGTGACTCCCCTACAAAAATGATTATTATTTTTGTACATTTTAAATAAAAATATGGAAGGTAAAGAATTGCTTCATTATACCATATCAACAGATCAGCAAAACATTTGAACACAATTTGTTTTGAATAAGCTAGAAAAACAAATACATGTGTCAGAAAGACAGCTACATGTAACATCCTATTATTTTCTTTAGCAAAACTTCACTGTATCTATTCTGAATTTCTAGTACTTTACTTATGAATAGAAAACTAAATAAAGGGTGGATTCTAAATACCATCATAAGAAGGAAGCTATAGTATTTTGAACACTTAAAGCAACATAATGGTATCGAAAGGCTGATTCTGGAGGGCAGAGTGCCGGGAAAGAGAAGAAGAGGAAGACGAAGAAGACAATGGACCAGCGGCATCAAAGAATGTATGAACATGTTTCTGGCCAATGCAGGTCTGCTTGTCCAAGATAGAAAGGTGTTCAAAGTATCCATGATGAAGACAAAATTCTGGAAAGAATATGTTCATAATCACTTGATGTATATAATAAAACTTCAAAATGAAAGACATATCCATTTTTAAAAATATAAACATTCCACTAGTTAAAACAATACAAGCAATGCCTTTTTACATACATAAATTAATTTTTTTAAAGAACTCTTGAACATAACAGAAAAGAGACACATATCACCATTCAAAACATGATATACAAATGAAAAAAAGAGACAGATATCAGCATTCAAAACAAGATATGCAATGAAAAAAGAAGCTGAAATCCTGGAATAATGAAGTCAGAGACATTTTCAAGAACCCAAATGATAAATAAATGGGAATTGATGGAATAACAACCAAAATACAGGCTTGTGGAGAGACTGGAGTAACTTGGTTACTTTATATCTTCAGAAAGCCTTGGAAAAAAAAGAACTGTTCCAATAGATTGACAAAGAACCATCATAGTATCAATATGGAAGAAAAAAAGGAAGCAAACAAGATTGTGGCCTATACAGAGGGATCTCCCTGCTTAGACATGTTGGTAAAATATTTGCTAAGATTCTTGAAAAATGGATAAGATCTATTGTGAATCCGGTGTTTAATCCAGAACAGTTTGGGTTCAGAAAAAAGAGGGTGTAAAAATTCAATATTTTCAAATATTGTGAAAATTAGTGAAAATTTAATAGAAGACAATAACCTAATGAATATTACTTTTCTAGATCAAGAGAAAGCTTTTGACTGAAAATAAAACTTAGTTAGTGTGTTCCTTTTTTGCTTCAGGTGGCACGTAGGGCAGAGGTTTCGATTCTCCATGTGTTGTGGTCCACCGCCTGCAGTTTTAGTTCTTATCTTATATGATCTTGCAGGCTCTTACTTCCTCTTCCTAAAGTATGATGTATTTTAGGGTTGCTTTAGGCCGTCCTCATTTTCTTTTATCCTCTTGTGTCCTCATAAGGGCTTGTTGGTTTATTCTGTTTTCTGTCTTAAAATGTGATCCAGGTTTTTCCATCAGCGTTTTCTTATGATGTTTGAAACATATTCTTGGTGTTTTTTGTTTCTTAAATCACTATCTGTGACAAAATCGTTCCATTTTATGTTCATCAGTTTCCAGAGACATCTGTTTTTAAAGCTGTTTAATTTTTGGTCTTTTGCTTGAGTTGATTTCCAACTTTCACTTCCATACAGTAATACTGAAACAATACAGGAGTTGAATAGCTTTAGCGTAGTGTTTCTTCCTAGATATTTTGATTTCCAGATATTAATTAATTTAGTGAATGTGCTAGCTGCAACTGTTATGCGCCAATAAATGTCAGACTGCCCAAGTAATTAAAGTTGGAGACTTTTCCCAGTATTTGGTTATTAACCGAGATATTAAAAAGCTTGGCAAGAATATGTTGAATCATTAACCTTAAGCACACTTTAGGCCAATGGATTTGCCAACATTTATGTCCAGAACGCTATTGACAAATGCATTTGCCCGTTGCTAGGCACCATGTAATCAATAAAGAAACCCACATTTTTAATATTTTGTTAACCAGATTAGAACAATTTGGCTAGCTATTAAATTTGACTTCCCATCTTCACACCGGCGCAGCACCATGAAAGTGAATCGGTTTTATAGACTTTTGTTGAATCATATTTGCAATAAAATCATTATGGATTCTGACTCAAATAATGAATTCTTGTGAGGTAGCTAGCTACCACACTCGAATACACAGCAGACCATGTTGATTTCTATATTTTGAGGCCAAACATCAACTTATTTGGAGTGATTGAGTTTTGGACTAGATATAGCTTCAGAGAATGATTTTACAACAAATCTAAAAGGTTTATTAATTTTCCCCAGTGAAATTATCATAATTTGGCAATAAAACAACATAAATACTGTAGAATTAGATCTGTATCACAGTGTTGCCACTCCAGGAAATTTAAATAAAAGGTAAGTAATTTTTTTACATTTTGTTTGTTTTTTGTGAAAAAATGTCTTTATCACTTTCTAACATATCACGTATCACATACACACAAAACTTACACCAATTTAAATATCTCTAACAACAAAAAAGTTATTGTGTTTTCAAAACAGCCACCAAAAATTACACAAATTTTTAAAAAATAATCTGGCTGCAGGAGAGAAATTACATCACTGTAAACATAGTGTGGGAAACGTTGAATACGAAGTACAAACTTGCACTAAAGAAATTCTACAAAAAAATAAAGAACATGAGAAACAGGGGAGATAATTATTAGCCAACTGAAATCATAAATGATGAAAATAGAAAGACAATCAATGACCTGAAAAGATTCATGGAAAGGTGGCAACAGTATTTTAAAGAATTGCTAAATCTTAAAGAAGAAGGGGATGACAACATAGAACCCAATGTAACGGAAGAATTAGAACCAAGCATATTGTGATCAGAAACAGAAAATACAATACAAACAGATCCATAAAACAAAGCCCCAGGACCCGATAACATGCAAGTCAAATTAATCAAAGCAGCAGATACAGGGATAAATTTACTGCATAGGCTGTTTAACATAATATGGAATACACAAGAAACACCAGAAGACTGGAAAAATGCTATAATAATACCTGATTTGAAGAAAAAAGGCAGCAAAAGAGATTGTTCAAATTACAGAGGTATCTCACTTCTAAGCCACACTGGAAAAGTTTTCAATAGAATTATAGAAAGAAGATTATGAAAATTCATGGAACCACAGCTCAAAAACATTCAGATGGGATTTTGTAAGAACAAGAACTGTACAGATGCAATGTTTACTCTCAGACAACTGGCACACAAAAAAATGGTTTTCACACCCTTTCGGACTACCATCAGATAGTGCCCCTCAAAAAGCATTACCATATAGACACGACTGATACAAAGCAAGGGGAAGACCATCAGGTAGTGCCCCTCAAAAAGCATTACCATATAGATACGATTGATACAAAGCAAGGGGAAGACCATCAGATAGTGCCCCTCAAAAAGCATTACCATATAGATACGATTGATACAAAGCCAGGGGAAGACCATCAGATAGTGCCCCTCAAAAAGCATTACCATATAGATACGATTGATACAAAGCCAAGGGAAGACCATCAGATAGAGCCCCTCAAAAAGCATTACCATATAGACACGACTGATACAAAGCAAGGGGAAGACCATCAGATAGTGCCCCTCAAAAAGCATTACCATATAGATATGATTGATACAAAGCCAGGGGAAGACCATCAGATAGTGCCCCTCAAAAAGCATTACCATATAGACACGACTGATACATAGCCAGGGGAAGACCATCAGATAGTGCCCCTCAAAAAGCATTACCATATAGACACGATTGATACAAAGCAAGGGGAAGACCATCAGATAGTGCCCCTCAAAAAGCATTACCATATAGACACGACTGATACAAAGCAAGGGGAAGACCATCAGGTAGTGCCCCTCAAAAAGCATTACCATATAGATACGATTGATACAAAGCAAGGGGAAGACCATCAGATAGTGCCCCTCAAAAAGCATTACCATATAGATACGATTGATACAAAGCAAGGGGAAGACCATCAGATAGTGCCCCTCAAAAAGCATTACCATATAGATACGATTGATACAAAGCCAAGGGAAGACCATCAGATAGTGCCCCTCAAAAAGCATTACCATATAGACACGACTGATACAAAGCAAGGGGAAGACCATCAGATAGTGCCCCTCAAAAAGCATTACCATATAGATATGATTGATACAAAGCCAGGGGAAGACCATCAGATAGTGCCCCTCAAAAAGCATTACCATATAGACACGACTGATACATAGCCAGGGGAAGACCATCAGATAGTGCCCCTCAAAAAGCATTACCATATAGATACGATTGATTCAAAGCCAGGGGAAGACCATGCAAAGGATGAATTATAGAAATAAAAGAACCAACAAAAACAAATATATGTGAGGCACACAAAAAAGCCATCTTCAGAGAACTCGTTCACTCCTGAGGCTGCAAGGTATAAAGGGGTATAAAGCGAAAAGAAAGACTGAGATGTTATTTGTTGAACTGTAAGTTCCATGATTTTTTTATTTGGATGTGTTGATCTGGAGGCCAATTTGATCTGTGAGTGTGCATAGTTTGTTGATTATATCTTGTGTTTCTTGATGAGTAGAGTTTAAGATTGCGATGTCATCTACAAAAACAAGGTCAGTTAAAGTGTTATTTTTGAGCCACTGCAAGTCGAGATACAGAGGAAGACTAAGAAGACGGTGGATTGACAGAGTTACCAACATTGAGACATCAGAATATTACTGTAGCAACCAAATGTGTCAAAGCCCAAAAATTGATCATCATTCAATCTTGCGACACCTTACAGCAAAAGCAGAAAAAAGACAATAGATATCCTCATGCTCTAGCTGTTAAAGCAAATATTTCTTTTCTCTAAGAATTGGGCATTTTTCAGTATCCAATGTACTCAAATTCAAGTCATAAAGTACATTAGTTCAGGTGTAAGTAAACATACACATAATGACTATAAACTAATATTGTGTCAGTGAATATACACATATTGAACATGTCAGTTGGCATACATATATTGAATATAAATTGATCTTGTGTCAATCAACATACACATACTAAGCATTGATATTGTGTCAATCTTTAATTGATCAGGGATTGAAATGCGGTGTTGCTAGAAGTGAACTTTTGGAGGGTGCAGAAGAATGATGGTCAACCAGCATAGGACCGGTACTGTCAGCAGAAGTGTAATGGTGGATACACTAAAGGAGAGATCGGAGCAACTATGGACATGTCCAGTTTGCAGTGATGATGATCCAATGACTAACTAACTAACTATTGTGTCAATCACCATACACATAAACTAACCTTATATGAATCAACTGACATACACATACTAAACATTAACTATGTGTCAATCAAAATACAAATATAGAACATAAAATAATAATAGCAATAATAATAATATAATAAGGCCCATGCCCTTCAGGGTCATAGTGGTGGCACATTGGAGACATCATCACAAAAAAATATACAATCTGTATTATATCTATATTTCAATGGTAGCATTACAGTGTGCAGAATTTTATTAAGTGGTGCTCATCTCTACAAACTTTCATTATCGGCAAGCAGAAATGATAAAACTGTCATCCCATTTCATTTTACGGGAAACAATAGGCTAATCTTATATCAGTTAACACACACACATATTGAATATAATCTAACTGTATGTCAATTCAAAAGTTGTTTTTGTTTAAGTAATACCAGGTGCGTACAAAGTCACTGAGCACTCAGTTACATTGGTGGTGCCACTATGCCATATGAATAGTGAGTATTTAGTGTTGGTCTGTGTGACATCAGTGGGCAGTGACTCTATAGACACCCTATATAAAGAGCATATTTACAGCATAAGTTAATATGTATTAATAAAGCATCTCACATGCGACGAATGAGTATAAATACTAGATTTATACTAGTACTATCTATCTGTATTTTAATTCACTGAATTTCTTACATGCATTAATATGTCTAGCCATTAATGCTTACCCGTTTTTGAATTGTGCATATAACCATCTTACAACAGTAGTACTAAGGTAGACAACTTACATTGAAACAAATTAAAAAATTTTAAACAAAATCAGCAGAACAATAATACTTTAATAATTGTTACTTTTTAATAAAATAACAACAAATAATGACAACAGTCATAATGAAAGTAAAAGAATGAAGATTTACAAGGAGGTGAGTTTTGATAACTATTTGATTTAATGTGATGAAGCATGGGAAATAATGTCAAAATGAAATTGAGGTTGTGAAATCTTTCTGATGTAAATTGGTCTCTGGCTCGCATATTACATTTTTAAAGCTTTGTAATACAAAAGACATGGTTCCCTTAATCATACAGACTAAAGACATGGTTCACTTAATCATACAGACTAATACAAGTAAAATCAATATACCCCTGGTATTGTGATGATAAAACTATGAGGAAGTGAATTTCATTCATCATAAATGATGGATACAGTAATTTTTCACAGCATTTTCAGAATCATACAATTTACCAGCACTGACATTACACGTTGCTAAAACATGTAAATCATTAATCTCAAGAATATACCCTAACCGGTCACACAATTACATAACTGATACATATATATCAGAACCATACATGGCATATCCTTACCACTTAAAGAAGCATACATGACATTCTTTAACTATTTTATAAACTATACATATAGGCCTAGTGTTCACTGAGGCACAAGTAATATAAATCACATATTCACAGAATCATACATGTGTATTGCTTATAGAATCATTCTTGATATGTCTATTGCTCACAGAATCACACATTGTGCATCATTTACTAGGATTAAAGAAAGGACAATAATACACATGCAGCTAGTGTCAATGTAGATGTAATTGTTTTTCCACTCAAATGTGCTTCAATGAATACTGTACTGGTAAAATACTGCTTCATTTGTGCCACTCACTAAGTTTATGTAAACTGTCAAGTATATAATTTTTCTTGCATTTTAAAAGCACATTAAATATAAAATAGGGCTGAAAATTTGCTTTATAGCTTATCAAAAACTTCAGCTCATAATATATCCCTGTAAATAAACACTTTGTAAAAAATGGAACTCCGTCACAAAGTGATGCAGCAGATATGTATCTTCTAGAAAGACGAGTGGTGATAAGTCAATACTCAATAGTGTGTATTCAAATCATAATTGATCCAACTTTTAGACATAAATATACACCATTTTTGCCAGGTATTTTAATTTATTTCAGGCTCCATTCTTCTGTGTTATTGCAAATTTTTGTAACTGTAGAAAGTATTTTCTATAATTTGTTTAACAGAGGGCCTACTCTTTATTAATCAGTTCTATAGAACTTCTTAAAATCAATACTTTTGCATTCAAGGCCTTGCAATAAGTTGATTCAATCACTTACAGTTAGCAGAAAATGCCAGCAACAGAACAAGCAGATTTTCTGCGTGTACAGCAGTACAGCATAAATTCAGAATGTTCCCCCAAATTATGAAGTCCAGATACTCATTAAATTATCCACATTAGGAATTCAATTGAACCTCACATCATTCAGTGATGGTGATTAAGTTCAGTGTATTGTGTCATACTGAATGTGATATTAATGCTAAATATAATTTATTTTATGCAAAAATATTAGCAACAGTCCAATTCCTGGCTTAATTACTCAGGTAATTGTTACATAATAGGCTCTACTACTGAACAGTGTTTCAATTTTAATGATTGCCTTTCAAATCTATTATTTGCAATATGCTACCTTCTCAAACAGATCTCACAGATCAATCATTATCATTGATTTCCTTGGACCCAATCAAGCAGAAGTAATACATTTATCTTAGACAAGTTGAAACATTGTATTTCAACCAATAATTTGTTTCCTTTCAGTTTATTGACCCCAAAAAAAACATGTTAAAAATCTTTCTATATAGCAGTACCAGCTAAAGATATTTGAAACCTAACTGTAATACTCTTAACACTCTGTGTCTTTAAGTATGGGTTCATTCACTGGTATTGGAGTAAATACTATTGTTTTTGTGTCTTGCCGTGGGGCTGGAATATTCTCTGCTGAATTATTACTACTACCCCCACCACTTGTTGTAGAGTGACTATCTTCCCGTTTGTGGCCTATTCTTATACCTCCCTCAGCTCTTTTCCACACAGGAGATGATGTTCCAGTTCTGTCTACCAAATTAACTGTGCTAGATGAATAAAGAAGTGGGTCAGTGCTTGCATATTGAAGCTTCGCTGAGCCACTTTGACTCCCTGAATGACTTGAACAACTCAAATTAGAGCTAGATGAACAAGAGCTGTTTTCCTTATTTTTGTCTACAGAAGATGGTTCTAATGTTCCAGGAATGAATCCTCCTGATTCACTCATGCTGGCTTCATTGAGATCACTAACGGTTTTACTTCGTGTTCGGAAGCCTGTATCTAGATCTACATCATTAAACTTACTGTCCATGTCCATTGAGTGCCTTTCTGCATCAGAAGATTTCAAATGACGCTTAAATAGTGCTAGCTGAGGGCTTGAGATTGCATGTGGGTAAGAAGATTGGGGTGGATGTGATGAGGCTATTCCTGCTGCACCTATATTTATAGAATCTGAAGGAGGGATAGGGCTTGTGGAGCTAGGAGATGAAGAGTATGGTCTAACATTAGGAGAATAAGAATGATGATGAGGGTTTGAAGAGAAAGGAATGATCATCTTTCTTACACTTTCTCTGATGGTCTGTCTGATGACCTTCATGAAGTCAGACTTTGCTTCACTTGTGCTGCATGGAAGAAAAGAATGAAAAGTAACACTTCAGATTAAATGAATAAATTATTTTCTTCTTTTCTTCTGAGTTGGCTCTCTTAACCAACACAAACTTTCATTTTTTTCCATCAGGGAACATGAAGTATATTGTATTCTACCATTTGATTTGCACCATGTATGCCTAGAACATTCAATTTCAGATCTTTTAATTTGTGAGCTTTCCTAGCCTGTAAGAGCACTAATATCTGTCATCAAGCGATAAGCGTATATCAACTATAAGCTATGGTTTATTACTCACTGTATCCTTGGAATTTACATACCGAAACTTGTCCCTGAAAACTTGGTACGCAGGGATTTGGACTTGGGTCTACTATATCTGTCTCATACAAGATGTTCTACTATCAGTAAACATGTATCATGTAATAAGATGGCCCATTGCTCCCTGTATCCTTGGGTACTGAACCTTTTTCATCTGTGACCCTGGTTCTGGAATAAGAGAAACTCTACAGTAGAGTAGGAATAGGGTTGGTCCGCCCTCTTTGTTTGGCTCCTACTGAATTGGCTACTGGATCAGTCCAGGAAGTAAAGATTGTGAAGGAGAGGACTACCGCCCTCATATTGCACAAACACTGAAATGTTAGACCACTATCATCTCACACCCCTACGGCAGTTAAATGCTATGGGTTAACTTTATTTTACTCAATAGACAAGCCTTAATTATCAAGAGACTTACTACACCTGCTTTCCGGAGCTTTCAGACATGACAACCCAGCAGTCCAGGTCAGTTATCTTACACAGTGTTGTAGTAGCCAACAGGTGCTGTTTAGAAATATTGTTTTTTTTGCAATCAAATCTCATTCCATCTTGGTCTAAACTACCCAGACATTAAGTGTTAGCCAAATTGCTTCTGAATTGCAAATGAGCTTAAAAGCAATCTGTTTCCATGGTGCAACATAAGGAAGAGCTTTTAGGATCTTAATCTTCTAGCCATGGGATTGCACAAAAGCAATGCAAAATACCCAATAAACTGTTTATTTGTTACTATAGCTGACTTCATAGCACTTTTTATGAAAACTATTAACAAGTCTACAAATTTATTTTAACAGATAGCTAAAGTATGCATGTGATGGCTTATATTGCTTGCTTAAACTAGAAATCTGGACAGAATCCATATTATTGATAAATCTATCTATCTATTGTCTTTTCTCTGCTTTTGTTGTAAGAAATCGCATGATTGAACGATGAGCAGTTTTCCAGCTATGGCATGTTTAGTCGCATGATATGCAGTATATTCAGTATTGTAACATCTCAGAGTGTTGGTAACTCCTTCAATCCACCATCTTCTTGGTCTTTCTCTGTATCTTGCTATTTCTGTCTTCATATAGTATGCTCTTGCTGCTGTCCAATAAGGGTACATTCTCATTAAGTGACCAAATCATTTCAGTCTGTTAGTAAATATATTTGAGCACAGATCTTGCATCAACAGTTCTTGTAGTCTTTTCATTCTTCACTTGATCTCCTTGTTTTGTTTACTGCTTTCTTAGACATCTCATTTCACACATAACAAGTTTTCTCTCTTGTTTTTTTGTTAGTTTACATGTCTGACATTTATAACACAATGTTATATGAAGATTGAATTTATGACTTGCCTTTTGGTTTCCATCGGAATAGATTTGTGTTTCAAAATTGGTGTTAAGTTCATAATTTATGTGGATGGCTTTTAAAATTATTGTCTCAATCTCTTTTCTTAGTTTTATAAGTTCTTGCACAGTATCTAGAGCAGATTTCTGTGAACAATCAATGGTGCCTACATTTTTGATTAGCCTACTGAAAATTCCAATTTCAGGGCACCTCCATGGAAGCTAGAGCAAAGATTCCAAATTCTGTTCACACTCAGAATATCTGGGTACACATTCTCTTCTTAGTTTTGCTCTGCAAATATCCTGCTCTCTATTATTATCAAGATTTCCCATCTTGATTTCTTCCCTACACTGATCAGCTTCAAATAGACACTGTATAGTAAAGTGGAAACCCTGAAAAGACAGCAGATGGAATCCAGGATCCCAACTGGGTGATGATTGCAGAAGAAAAATACAATTTCTTACTATAGAGCAGTGGTTCATCAGTGGACACAGCAACATTATAATAAATGCTAAAATAGAAAGTTAATATCAGAAAGTGACAATTAATGTGACCTGGATTCTATCTATAGGATTACAAAACAATTTTTCCGCTTTTACTGTACTGTATGTGTTATATTTGTTTGGAGAATGTAATCACAACAGGCAAGATTGAAGGCAACAGAGACAGAAGGTGACTGCATGATGAAATGTTAGACAGTTTGACAACCTGACATGGCAGTGAAACAATGACAATCTTGATAAATAATGCTGAAGATAGAGAGCTGTGGAGAACCATGATCGTATCGCCAGCCGGCATGACACCTGATGTTGATGACTGTGACTGTATTTATCCTTTTGAATTGGAATTCTCTGCAGTTTCAATCAGAAATTTCAAGTAATTGTGTCTTGGATGATTGTATCTATTTTATAGTGATATTTATTATTGTTTATAATTAGATCATAAATGACTTTCAGGTTGACCAAATCTCAGGATATGAATATACATACTAATCTGGGAAAGTAAAGGTGGCCAGTGTGATTTGACCATATCACCCCTAGTGTGCCATTGATCACCTCCCTAGTGTAGTTGTTAATTTGCTTTGTGCTCGGAGGTTGAGAACTTGAATCTCACTAGAAACTTCATGTTTAAAAAGTGGATTTCATCTGAGATCCCTGAGAATTATTGCTTGGAGCTATGGAGTTATGTGCCATGAGTGCTACCCTTGACAGACTATAGTTAACAATATACAAAACACTAAATCAACATTTTGACCATAACATATTTATCAAGTAGAAACACAGGGCAAATAGAGAACAATAATGATATTACAAATGAACTAAGCTTCAGAAATTTTATAATAGATAAAAATGCTAAGGCCATTACCAGTACAAGTTCAGATAATATTTAAAAAAACTTGAAAGCACTTATTGCATTTGTAGCATACCCTACCCATTTCCTTTCCCAAGAAAAATAAGAGGTACATATAGTTTAGAGCAGTTTCTATTTAAAAAAAATAAAAATTGAATTATAATAGTACAGTGGAATCCCATTATAACAGATTGATCCAGACCAATAACATATTTATATAATAAAAATTAGCTGTATAAATTTGCTGTATAAAATATATGAGGCATGTTCAGATGAAATTGGCCTGTGCTGCATCACCAATGCCAGCATGCAAGGAGTTGAACACTTCATCACTGATGTAACAAGCACACATGGATGAACAAATGGTCATGTGATTATTTCATACTATACAAGGATTAGTGGCCACGTTTCTATGGAACAAAAAACTAACTCAAATGGAATGAAATTGCAATAAAGACACATATTCTGACACAGTCAACATTCTACACGTTTGGTGATGAGAGCACCCAATCACTCGATGTGCGCACCACACACTGAGTGGGGTGGTGTCCATTGTATTGCACGCAAATCACTAAATCAGTATCCTTAGTTACATTTTTTTTTATCTCTGAGAAATGGAAGCTCAGTGCAATAACAAAAGAAATTAAAATATTGGACTGTTGTCATGTAATTTGTCCACTGATTCTTGTATTGAACCAATTATTCTCTTTATATGCTTAGTGTCCTGTTTAGGCATTAGAGAACATGACCAGTGTGGTAATGAATCCATCCAAATTTGACCAATTAACAGTGATTCAGTTATCAAATGAGCTTCACCAGATTTGGATTTGCTAGGTAATTAATTCTCTGTGCCATTAGGAACAGTTAAAATAATTGTACGGAAGAAACTGAAGAATTGGAAGGTGTGTTCTTAGAGGGTACCATGGTTATTGACTGAATATCATAAGTAAGAATGAATGGGGGTGGAGTTTTAACTACATGTAGCATTACCATTGGGGGGGGGGGGGGAGGTGATGGGTTGATGCATTTATGTTGTGAATAGTTATAGATGATTCTTCTTCTTCTTCTTTCGTTCACTAATAATGTCTATATCTGCAGTGTTGTTTCTTGTATAAATTGGACAGTGTTTTTCATTTCTTGTTTTGTACCATAAAGTTTAACATTCATCTGTGTATCAGAAGGCCATTATAGACGATGAATCATGATGTTGCCACTTTGAGCCATACAGCAAAGCAGCCAGCATCCAATGGAAACATCTTGGATCATCAAAGAGGCTGGAAGAATTAGCATGGAAATGATGAGAAGTTCTGTCACATCCAGCCTATAGCCCTACCTTTCACCATGCAACTCAATTGTCCTTAAAGAGAGCTCTAAAAGAACTATGATTATACTTGGATAAAGATGTCATGACAGTGGTGACCAGATGATTCAATGAGCAAACAAAGTCCTGCTCAGATGGAATTCACAATCTACCCAGATAGTGGGACGCATGATTGAATGCCTATGGTGACCTCTTCTGATGACTCCAGGTGCATAAATGTTCCCTAATAATTGCTTTATTTAATTATAACACAACTGCTGATGTACAATTTCTAATATTGTAATAAACATGCTAAGATAGGTTTCATTTCAACATATCTGATAAATAAAGAATAAAATAAATTTGGGATTTTGAAAAGTATTGCTAAATATGGAAATGTACTAAAAAGAATACCATTGTATCAACAATTAAGAATATCTGCACTGAGGTACTGATAAGTGTTTGATGGAAGAGCTCACATGAATTTACTTTAATCAACTGACCTGTTACAAAACTGATACACCTTCTCAGGTCTGCCTTCCAACTCAGATCTGGAATGCACCAAGTCCCACCAATAGTGCTGGTCCATATCTCCAACTTTACCAGTTCGAATCTGAACCTCCTGTGTAGGTATTAAGATTCGGTAACGTTCCACAGTCTCTGCTACTTCAATCATAGATGATCTTGAAGATATTGACTGGAGCAAAAAATACAATATGATGTAATATTCACACAGAACAGTGCTTTGTAACTACTGCTGAAGTTTTAAGTACCACCACTTATCTAGTCACACAGGAAATTCAACATGAAAAGCAAGACTTTTATGTTAAAACAAACTGAATTTAATGAACATTTAAAATAATAAACAGAAATTAACACCACGATTAACTTATATAATAAAAATATTCAACACTCTTGAGGTAATCTATCTCTTATCATTTTTTTAATGAGAGTTTGAAGAGTGGCTGTTACTCCCTAATCAGATTTCTCTTGGGGGTAATTTTTTGAAACATCAGGTTGCTATCCATCCTTATAATAAATGGTCTTGACTATACAAACTGTCTTGAACAAAAACACTCCTTATTTTTCTAATTCCTTATACTTTCATTTACTCTCCAAAATTTTCTGTTTTACCTTAGTTTTTTTCCGCTTTAATCTCTCCCTACAAAGAAATGTAACTCCAGTCTTGAACACGAATACAATATTTTCAAACTCTGCAGATTTTTTCACTTTTCCAAGATAGTCTGCAACATTGACCCATTCAACTGTTCCATACATTTGAAGGTCGCCAACATTCAGTTCAATTGGCTGAGGAATATACGCAGAGTTATTTAGTGGTGAAGTCATTTTCACATGGATTTTAAACATAAAAAGAATAATCAAAATAATATTTCTGAGTCAATAATTTCAACCTTGTACAAAAATTAAAGTGCAGAAATATAATTTGTATTTGATCTTACACGAACACCAACACATGAACCCGATTACAGAAAATTTTGTATTTCTTACTCAGACGACAGTGGGTTCCCACAACTCTAAATATAGTATTACTTTATCAAAACCTCTGCCCTATGTGCCACCTGTGGCATGATAGGAACAAACTAACTAACTAATATGTGCTATTAGCATACCTCAAATTATTGATGCTATGTCCATTCACTGATAGGTCGTATTCCTTGAACATTATAAATTATTAGCAATATGTTTTCCCTACACGTGTGGATCAAATCTGTTGAACATATACATCTTTATCTAAAACCTTTTTTTTATCTGTTGAAAAGGTTAAAATTGATAGAACAAATAAATAAATAATCCTATATAAAGTTTTAAAACTACTTAAATGTCAATGACATACAGAAAATATCTTACAGTTTTATGTGGGTTATTTTCCTTGTATGACCTTCCTAGTTCATCAAAAACAGTTCCATATTCATCATAAATTTTCTGCATTTCATTGATGTGCTCAGCTACTGCTTCCATCCCTTTCAGTGCCTCTAGAATAAACAGTAAATAATATATATTGCTGAAATAATTACAAATAATGTAATACAATACAAGACATTTACTATGATTGTCTATGCCAGTAAGTATGGTAGACCTACATAATCAGATCTTTGTATTCTACTAAAGTGTCACAAATGAAAACTAGGAATGGGAAATGAAGATATTCCTTCATTTTTTTAACAATTCTACCCCTTCATTTTGTTAACAATTCTATTATTTAAAACAAGATGACAATCAATACACGGTAACTGCGTGAAACGTAACAACAATTAGACTTACGTAAAACACAGGTTTATATATCGCTTCAATGAGACACAACACAGACTATAACTAAAACTAGTAGGTAATAATGCGCACACAAGAAATCATACAAATTGCAATACACAAATCATATTCAACGTTTCAACCAAAAGGTCTTTATGAAGACACAAACAAAACATCAAAAGACGACGAATGGAAAAATTATCACAACAAACAAATGTATCCAACGGAAATATGGAAATGAGATGCCGGAAGGTCAGAAAGTACATAAAAATGTAAATATATGTGGAAATGAAACGAACAAAAAGATGAGTAAATGACGGAACAAAAAGAATAAAGACAAAGACCACACCAACCCAGTACTAGACATAAGAGTGGTTGGAATTGAGTCCAAAAGGCTTGAGTGTACCCAATTAAAAAATGAGACGATTTTCTAGAGCGTACCTAGATCTATCATCGGTGATGCAAGATCTGATAGCGGTGACCTGAATATCAAAAGCACCATGATGACCATCGCCATTGAAGTGTATGGCCACAAGAGTGGGTGTTCTGTTCTTGATGGCATGAAGATGGTTACAAAAGCGATAGCTCAATTGTAGGCGGTTTCCCCGATGTACTGTTTGCCACAGCGTTTACATATGATCACGTAAATGACATTACGAGATTCACATGTAAAGGCCTCATCGATGGAGAAAGTGGCCTTGGGAAAAGAAATGGAGCGCATCTGAACTATGTAAGGACATGTATAGCAACGGACACGTGAACAATTAACAGTGCCGAAATGGTCGGGAACAGAAGACTTAAGGTGGCTATGGACCAAGATGTCCTTCAGATTTCTATCATGCCTATAAGCCACCAAAGGTAAGTCATGGAAAGCGAGATGCATTATTTAAAACAAGAAGTCTCCTGAAGCTACCCCATGCTTTTACTAATGATCTCTCTCAAATTTCTTTTACATCCACAGATGAGGCAGTGGTATGGACAACTACAAAAAAGGATTTGCAAATCACTCTTCAGGCTGTAATTGATTGGTTATTTTAAGTCTGTGGTGTTATATTATGTGTGTGAAGTGTTAGGCCTATATTGTTTGTTCAACACTCCTCAATGAGGTGGAATGATGTTCAGTGTATAGCAAACATTGGCTTTAACACAGACTTTATACAAAAGAAACCAACTATAGTGGGAACTCCTAATCATGTGAGCATAGGAATGATGACAAGGTGTGAAAACACCCATTTATTTAATCCAGGTATATTAGCAAATACTGACTTTGTGAAAGAAAGCAAGCAAAGTAATGATTGCTAGGTATGGAGACATAAATTTATTTCATCTCGGGATAAAGATTCTGACGAGGTAATTTACCTGAAATATGGTGATGTTCATCTGAGTCAACGTGGGTCATATTGCACAGCTGCTGCAAAAGTAATGGATACTTGAGAATTCTTTGTATAGGTTTGATGAGATAAGACTCCAGTGTAGCAGAGTGTTGTTGTTTAGGATTCCTGGCCCGCAGGAACTCTCGCAAGGCTTCATTGGCATCTAAAAGTACACAAAGTTTGATTATTTCTCAGCATCTTGTACTTTGAAGGAAGTCTGATTTTATAATTGATAATATAGAGTAGTTTATTGAAAAATCTATTTACCTGGGTTGAGGATTTTTTGTGTTCGTGAATGACTGGCACAAAAAGAACTGTAGACTTTGAAATGATTGGCATAGTATAAAAAAGATCCTCCCACAGAAAACAGAACTCTCTGAAAGAGAAAGTCATATATTTAAAGTGAGTGAAGTAACAAATATTTTTGTGAATTAAATTAATTATGAGAACAGCTAATGGCTTAGAATTGGATCTGTGATAAATTTTGTCTTATATTTTTTACAAATCTAAATAATAGAGCTATAGATGACACGAAACACTGTTCTAGGATAAACTTCTGACTATACATTCCTAGCATAATGGACAATACAATAAGCTGAAAATCAATTATACTTTTACAGACAGGGTGGCTTGCTCCCTCATAGATAACTGCCATCTGATATTGTCTATCCCCAGGTGAATGATGGTTCACCGTATTCACACTTGCCGTTAAGCATAGTGGTGGGATCTTAAGCTGTCATTCCAAGGCCAGATGTGTCACAGTGGTTGCATTAAGTCCATGTTTGTTCAAGGCTATCTTGTTTTCTATGTCTACCTTTGGCTTTAGGCCCGGATATTCTTATGTTATATGCACTTATTGGTATTTGGTTTGGGTTCATTCTCATAAGGTGACCCAACCATTTTACTTGCTGTCTTTCGATATCCTCAATACATGATATACCAACTTTTTTCCTAATTTCTTCATTTCTTATTTGATCTAGTTTAGTAACCATTGCAGTTTATCTCAGACACTTTATTTCACATATAAAGATCTTCCTCTACTGTGAGGCTGTTAAAGACCATGTTTGACATTGGTAGCAGAGTGTAGGCATAAAAATTGTAGATATTATCTGGTTTTTTTATTTCCATTTTGATCTGTGGATCTGATTTTTGATTATCATCTGCTACTAAATGATTAGTTAACACTAAGCTTAAATACAATTTTATATGGAGCAAGTTCAGCAACCTTATATAGACTTCCCTCAATCAATCAAGTGCCATGCTGAGTGGTGTAGGTGATCATGCTTCACAACTCTCTGTCTCTTGTGTTGTTAATAAGTTCAGTTGATGACATCTTTTTGTGTCACTGGGAAACCATTAAGAAACTTGTCTCTTTGTCTTCCTCTGTCTCTTCTCCCCATGATCTTTCTGATTGTTACTAAATGTTCATGTTTTGCTTTTCTTATCACATGCCCTAAAAATAGTGACTGCTTCTAATTTTGCTATAATTTGTCTTTTTACTCCAGCACCTCTGAGGACTTCTATATTAATTTTCTTCTGTCCATGGAATTTTCATCATTCTTCTTAAAAATTACATCTTAGTTGCCTCTAGCTTATCTTGGGCACTCTTGTTTACTGTCCATGCTTCGCATCCATAAAGTAAGAGCAATGTGTATTTTCTCATTGAACACATTTTATAATATATTTTAAGAGTGCAATGGTAGGATATCAATATGCTTTATATTAATAACATCTAGTGAATCTTTGAATGCTTTTCTACTCTGAAAATCATTAATATCAGTTATTTTGGGAGACACCTGAACTGATAACTCACTTTAATAGTTTTAAACTAACCTTGAAATTTGCGGCATCATTTGTTGTGAAGAAATCTGGTACAGACTCTACAGCTTCCTCCAGACTGTGCAGGAAACGTTGCTGAAATGTAACAATTTCCTGAATGTTCCCAAAAAGCTGCTCAATTTCACCAGAAGTTAGGAATGTTTCCGCTTTTAATGGCTCCAAATATCGCTCTGTTAAGCATTTCAAGTCCTGGCAGATAATTATTGGATATTTAAAAAAAGTGTATACCTACTTATCCAATAGATATATTTTATGGAAAAAGTATAGAATAGTTATAAAGACCAACCACAAGAATATAAAATGTGAACAACAGAGAACCATTGAAAAAGTATAGAATAGTTATAGAGACCACAAGAATATAAAAGGTGAACATCAGAGAACTATTTAAATAAATCAATATAAACGTTATTTGATGTTTGTCTAGTCTAGTTTTTAGTTTACTATTTTTATAAGTGGTTTATTAGTAGAGTTGTTGTGTATAGTAACCTCATTTCATCCCCATTTTACTGTACTGTACGGCTGCCATGTATAAGATATGCTTTGTGTGCATCTAGTGCTATGAAATGACAGAAGTCAACATGTCCTAAATTTTTCTAGTGCACAAAAAAGTAATAGGCCTATCTAGAATAAAAACATACAAAATATGGTACAAAATAGAGATCAACTTGAGTAGCAACTGCACCTTATGTTTCCCTTGAGAAATAATAATTATGTAGATGATGATGTGAGATTTTTACATGCAAAAAAAATGATGATATTGACTCGTAGAAAGTACAGTTTTGTCCTCTTTTTTCTTATGCAAAATGCTGAAATTGTACTTTCAGGGCTAAATTGTCCAACTGTTTATCAAGAACTGGAAAGAGGAGAAAATATCAGATGAATGGAAAGAGGCACACCTTGTTAAACAACCAAAAAAAAAGAGATCTTTAATAATGTGAAAACTAGAGGATTACCATTATTGTCTATACCAAGTAAAGTAGTCAAAGTTTTGTTAAATGGGATAAAAAATATGGTAGATGGTAAATAAGATAAGATCATGCTAGTTTTCAGCAAGGAAGATCATGTACAGACCACTCTGCTGTTCTAAGTATTATAGTGTAGCAAAATGCAGAATTGAAGCCCCCACTGCTTATGTCTTATTATCTTTGTAGACAATGAGAAGGAATTCAAAGTTTAGACTAGAAAATAAAATGGGAGGTTTATTAAGCACTTTGGAATAACACCCAAACCTATGTATGATGTAACAGCATGCAAGGTAATGCACAATTGTAAGCTCACTTAAAGTTTTAAAATACAAACTGAAGTATGACAGGGATACATCTTGTGCCCATTTTAAATTTTGTAGGTGATAGACTTAACAATAAAAGAGAGTACACAGGAAGAAAATAGGTATTCAGTGGATCCTGTGTGAACAGGATGATCTGGATTTTCAGATGATGTAGCAATTTCTCTCCATAGTCACATGCAAAAAAATATTCCTTACATTCAAAAATTCAGCAAAATTGGGAATAAATAACAACATTGACAAAATAAAAGTACTGAAATATAACACCATCCATGAGAGTCCTAATAAAATAGCTGATAATGAGATTAAAGTGGAGGACTTTACTTCTTTATTTACTTAGGTAGTGTTGTTGACAAAACAGGAGGAACAGAAAGATACAACAAAAATTAGAATGGCCAAAGCCAAGAAACAAATTGGGATAGTAAAGGATATAAATCTAAACATCAAAGTCCAGAATCTTTAAAACAAATATGAAGAAAGTACTATTGTATAGCTTGTAAAACTGGAGAATAACAGACACTACAACAACTTACAGACATCTCTGAATAACTGAAAAAATATTTTACGTTAAATGGCAGGACAAAATAAGGGATGAGGTGAGAATACCAAGATCTGGTAGACACCAAAAATATGGAGAGAAAATAGAGATAGATTGGGCAAATGCTCAGAAAACCAGTAATATAACATTAGAAGATCAGTGGTATAGATCCCCGACGCCCGTGTGTTGTCGGGGCCCGAAAGGGGAGCAAAGAATAGCAACACTGTTTACCTTTCATGCATGTCGTACGAGGCGAATAAGGAGGTTATGGGATGGAGTTGGCTGTCCCATCTCATATAGGGTCAGTGACCTAAAGCCATGCTGAAGTTGGATGTGTCAGGCTGAAAGGTGCAGATATCGCAGCAATGCTATAAACCATGACACAATGCATTCCATTCTCCGGACTACATCCTTCAGATCTGCAGGAGTTTGAGAACGAATGCAGAAGAAGATCCCATAGAGAAAAATTAAACAGGGAAGACCTTGGAACACATGAAGAACATCACAAAGGACAACAAAAATGGAAACAATATGGAATGAGGCTGAGAACATATTCAAGAATAGAGACAAATGGAAAATCCTTGTTTATGGCCTTTGCATGAGAATATGTAAACACCTAGGGGATCCACAGCTTTGATTGTAAATCATTGTTATTTTCTGGAAAATCTTCTTATTACAGAAAATGATTGTGTCATTATTCCTTTATTAGTCAAACTAGTCTGTTAGAGTGGTCCACAGGAAGAAAAAAACGTAACACTTATCATGACTTTTGTATCTGACTAACAAAGCATTTGCTTTCCTCATCACTTGACTCCATCACACAAATTAAGAAATAATGATAATAGCCATTTATCACAGGTGATGATAAAAATTTCAGACTTGTGTTATTGCATCTCTCAGATATGTGCAGATGACTAAAAAGTCAAGTTCATGTGCAGATCCACCTGTCACATTTGGGACACATATACTTAGAGTTGGACATCTGTGTGTTTGTTCTTCTATCTATTCAGGCAGCATGTAATCTCTATGCCTCTGTGATTTGTATCTTCTCAGCACATTTACTGGTGATACTGTGCTGCATTGAGTGGTTCTGAGTAGTGGATTCCCAGAATGTGACATAAATTTTGAAGCTCTCTATGGACACTTTTCAGAGATAGACAGAATACAGTATATCAGAGTGCATCACCAAGTTGAGAGACAGAAGATGTTGTAAGTCTGTTGCAGTCAACCTTTAATGTGGAATGGGAACCTGATAGATGAAGCCAGTTTGCACAAAATGGGATTGTGAGACTTTTTCACAAACTATTCAGCTACAAAAATCAGCTATTTGTTAGAGGTCATGGCTAAATAAGAAACACAAACATGACAAAACTTTAAAGAATATGAAAAAAACTACCTTAACATAGGCTCGCTCTGTCTCTACCAGTTCCATTATAGCTTTCCTCATCCTCTGTGCATCTGACATGGGTTTCGTTGTTATTGTTCCATCTTCTGATGGTGCATGCAATATATCATCTTTTTGGCATATAGCTGTCACCTCTTCTGCACCCTGGGGTAGGATTGTTAAAAATTACATAACTATTTTCTGGACAGAAGCAATGTAGTTAAGAATTATTTCACTTTTAAACCACTAAATGTCCACAAGTTCATAACTAAATAACTTTTGTGTTCTTTAATAACACCAACAATATTATATATCAAATGTAAGAGAAAGGATTGCGTAAGAGTATGAAATTGTTAGTAGGACCAAATATCATATGATTATAATATAATAATATATTATAATATGTGTGTAACAGAAAGTAATTAAAAAGACAGCAAAAGAATGATCAAATTACTCACCAAGAAATGTATGATAATTAGTGATAGCAGAAGATTCTCAAATGTATTTAATAACATTATCTATGCATATATTTCTATAATGTAATCTCATGCATATGTTCTAAATTGATAGCAAAGATTCACATAAATTGACATATAGTGTACATTGAAACTAATGAAAAATATTGTTAAATAACATTTAATAATTATCTATTTTTATTTCACAAAATAATCACAATATATACCAATGTGATTACAAAAATATGTGTATGCTATAACAACTATTTGATTCTGCAGTATTAAATGTTTCAGAAACATATTTCTTGTTAAACAGTCTATCTAAGTTTCACACTACAATTTGGATGATACCCTCATACCATTAGTATATGAAAGAAACTAAAACAAAATTAATGATGCACAATTAACACATTTTTCATAAATACACACCAGAACAATGAACTTATGGTATGGAATTAAAGAAAAATTATTATAGTCAGTTTCAGACATGCTATCAACATGAATAATGAAAACACAAAGTAAATAAATAATTTTAAAATCCACAGGAAAAATAAAAGATAACCAAGAATTATATGGAGGAAAGAATAAGATGGATACAAAAATGTTGGGCAAAAAACAAGGAAAGAACTAAAATCAACAGCTAAAACTATAATAAAATGGAAAATGTTATTTAACTTAATCCGCCTGGAAAAACGATATATTGTTGCAGATAGAACCCCCTTTTCGGATGTATCCACAAATTATTGGTCTTGCAGATATGCCATCTAAATTTGCTTCATTTGGATTGTAAATTAATTAGTATTAACTTATTTAGCTGTTTAAACTTTATATTTAGAAATCTGTCTAACGAAAGGAAACCTCATGGTACTGTGTAGTGTGATTAGCCTGTATGATATACTTATTTCAAATTAAAATTTGAACAAGGTAGGTTCAGCTTTCCTGAAATTAGCAAAATGGCTTCATCTTCCACTTGCAAGAGAGTTCAAACATTTAGCCAATATTGGGCTTTATTATTCTTTGAGTTTTATAACTGGAGATATTATTTCAAGTGATGTGTTAGTAAACAACAATGTTTTCGATTTTGACAGTGGAAATTACTGACTTGCTGAAAATCTGAAAAGAAATATGCCTAGAACTAATAGGTAAGAGCTAAAAAATTATAAAACTGTTCCCACTGCTATTGTTTCAGAAGAATCAGATAGGCCTAGTGACAGCAAGGATAGGCCTAATCTTACACTACGTTATACAGAAATAGAGTTAGTCTTAATGATAATATTGAATGGAATAACATTCAACTTTGGAAATCCAATACTTGGGGAATATTTTCTAAATTTTCACAATATATTGTTCAGTTCTGAAATTTGACATGCCCCACCCACAGCACACAAAAAATGACATAAAACGCTAGGCAGTTGATAGATTTACTTCAAATAAACTAAATATGACCAGTGAATGGACAGTTAAGGCATCTACTTTAATAAGATTGGATATCAACATTTCAAGACAATATCAAGACATTTTAAGATGCGGTCATTGCTATACAAGTCCTTTGTGGTTCAGATGCGCTCCATTTCATTTCCCAAAGCCACTTTCTCCATCGATGAGACCTTTGCATGTGAATCCCATAATATTATTTATGTGATCATATGTAAATGCTGTGGCAAGCAGTAAATGGGGGGAAATAGCTTAAGATTGTGCGATCGCTTCTGTAGCCATCTTCATGACATCAAGCTCAGACACCTACTCTTGTTGCCGCAGACTTCAACCTGTTTTCTACATTGTAATATTTTCATACAGTTTTACTAGCAGTATTACCTTTTATTGATACTATTATACAACATATTTGTGATGTGGCAAACAAATATGCTGACAAGTATATTATTGACAGAAGAAACATTCCGTCCAGAATAAAATGGGTTATTATGATTAGGTCTATTTAATTAAATTAATGTTTCATTTTGTGAGATGAATGTATATAAAGGTTTTCACATCTGCATAATATAAAGCATTATGCCTGTAAAATCATAAATTAAAGTAGACAGTAATAATAGGTCTACGCTCAAATTCTTTAACATGAGAATGCAGTGGTCAAATTGGCTAGAGGAAAATTGTTTACCTCCCTTTAAATTTCCCTGATCTGAAGATATGATTTGAGCTTTTTACTCAGTGCAGCTAAGAAGTTAAAGACTGGACAGGATTCAGATTTTCCAGACTCAAACAAAGAGGTATGGCAAAATATTTGTGCTGCTGTTTCCAGAGTGACACCTCTGCGGCCCTAAGGGTCATGGGTTTGATGATGATTTCTAAGGACAGAAATTGTTGGGGAGGAGTTTGTGTAAGTGTATCCAATGCAAAACCCCAATGACCTTGATGGACTCTAAAACTATTTATATATATGTCATAATAATTTTGTCAATACACAAAACACAATGGAGTTTTTCATAATTAATAAACAGTTACAAATTCTTACTTTCAAAAGAACATCAATACGTGCTGTTGAATGATTTCGTAATGTTCTCTCCTTCGAATTTGTAGAAGATTCAACTTGACCAACTTCAGGAATAGAGATAAATAATTATAATTATGCATTATAAAAAATATAAATAAATTAAATAATAGATTTACAGGGAGCAGAAACAAGATAGAACAAATCAACATTTTGACAAAAATGTTTTTATCAATGTAAGAACACGAACACAGAATTGAAGGAGCAATAAACTCAGGATTACTTGAAATTATGTAGTCTTCATGAAACTCATAAGTAAGAAAAGTAACAAAAGGGAAAACAATACAATTATGTGAAATTACGGTACATAAGAAGATATAGCATACAAGGAAATTGTTAGATTCAAAAGCAACAATAGAAATAGATATACAGATTAAACCAACAAAAATTATAGCACCAACATTAAATATACTTTGGATAGATAGGGGTAAAGTTGTGAAAGGCTAATATAGACCTATATGATTATACTATCACCCAATATTACGAAGACATAATTAGCTTTAAAATAGAAATTGCAAAATATTTTTTATTCTTATGCTGTTTTTTATGATTAAAGTTGCATAGTTTTAGTGTTTTATAATGTAGACATGTAAAGACAAGCAGTGAATCAATTATTTAGCAGTTTTTATAAATTCTCTTTCGATTTTATAATGGCTTTTATCACCCCTTTGCCTGTAGATCTTTGTCTGATCAAAGGCGAAAAGATCTGCCTTTGCCTAAGTTCATTAAGCTCTCATTCTATTGTCTACAGGTAAATCTTATGTTTTCAATAACATATATTCACTATCTATTCAACAGAATGAATAGATAAGCTATAGGTCTACACTGATGACAGTTTATTGTCCCATAGTTAGATCTAGGAGTCTGAATACAGTCAAAAGTGAAAAATGCTAATTTTTTTCCTCCACCTACCATACTTGTGAACAAAATCTTCAATTTGTGTGCATCTTCTCACTTCTCAATATCCCATTCTATACTTTTTTATCATTTCCTTATGTTTTAAATCTTTATACTTCAACCTTGTATTTTTTTAAATTCAAAAATTTATTTCTTCTGCATTTATTCTCAAACTTGTTGATGAGCAAGTTCTGTTGTATTGTAGTTTCATTTTTTCTGTTTTGTGTGTGTGTGTGCGCCCACGCCCCCCATTACTCATATAAACATTTTATGGCTAAGACTGGGCCTGGACTGGGCTAAGAATAGGGTCAGTGTCTTCTTTCCAGGTATGTTGCAGAAAGCAACTACGAAAGGTTAGGGATAGATTGATAATATGTCATCAACATCATCAGGTGACATTCCAGAACATACTCTTCCCTATGGATATCTTGAATTCTCCATGGTCTTCAGCTAGGAATGCTAGATGTGCCATCACTGCACATGGGTCAGCAAATCTGTCAGAAGAATGATGAATTAGTTGACTCTGCTGTGCTCCTGACAGGATGTGATGATCCTGAGCTTCTGCTGTATCCATTCAGGGACTATAGATGCATCCATACCTCTCCTAACACAACTGAACCTTTGAGACAACAAACCTTATACGAGTCTAGATGTCACCTTGACTGCTCTGAGGAGGACCTGTGCTTTAATTAGAATGGGCTTTTTCTATGGGCTATCAAGTGCTACCTAACAGCAAAACAGATTTTTTCATCATAATTATAACAGAGTTCATATATGTACTAAGTTTATAACAATGGAATTTTGTCACCATTCTAAGAGAAAGAGTCTTTGATGAAAGTAAATTGTGCAGCATATAGTATGAAAATATAGTATGACAATAGTTTGAGAATAGAGATCAAGGCATAATGGTTCTAAAATTGGTTTCTGAAAAAGTCAGGGATGTACTTGTGACAGACTTTGAATTGATTCACAAGTCTCAGAATGGATGAATATACCATGAGTGGATGGAAAATATTAGAATTTCATACCTGCAAGGACTTTTACCCATTATATACTCCGGTTGAGGGTAATGAGCGAACAGACAGACTTATTTCAAGAGTATAGGTGTGCACAAGTTATTAGTTCAGAAAATCATACATCACTAATGACTATGACTACAAACACTGAGAATGTAATGACAGAAAATTTATACTAACATCAGATATACAAAATTAGTGTGAAACAAGCAATCTAATATATGTTTATAGAATACATGACAATATTATTGTGACAATAATAATCCGAATACCTGTGTCAGGTGTAGGTGCAGGTACTATTAAGTTACCAAGTGATTTCTCTGATAACCTTGGTTGGGTTGGAGGAGGTGGAACAACCATATTGTCAATGTAAGCATCTGTGTGTCTTTGAATGAAGTCTGATCGAGGAGGCTGAGTACGCATACTTCGAACAGTCAAGAACAAGGTACGAGACTCATGCAAAAGAGTTTCAATATACACCATGTCCAGTTCTGAGACAATTTTTCCGTTAATAACCATAATTTCATCTCCAACAATTAAACCTGTGGATTGATCAAAAATTTGTTTACAGAAAAATGGGCAAATATATAGGAAACAGAAAAACTAACAAGTATACTGGAACCAGAAATACTGACAAGTATACCTGAAACAGAAATATTAAAAGTTAGACTTAGAACAAATTTAATAAAATCAGAATGCAACAGACAGAATTTGAACCAGATTCCTTTAGCTGACAACTATTAATAGGTAACATCTGAATCGAGACCATCTACTGTAGAAAATCTCTGTATAGGACTTCATTCATTATATTTTGATTATTGTCATACATTACATTGGTCATTATTTATATACTTATGAGTCACATGCCAAAATAGCCAAGGCTGACCAATAAAATTCACGAAATAATCAAAATCTGCCTCTCCGGTTATGTTTACAGTTTTTGTACACATCTTTATACAGGGACATGGTCATGGCTGAATGTTATAACATCCTAGCACTTAAACTCGCATTTGCATAGAATGTTTCTCATATTTTGAAATGTTGATTTGGCCTGTGCTATGCTCCTTTTGATCTCATTGGATCACCTGCCATCTGATGTTAAAATGGTGCCACGATACTTGACTTTATCCACTTGATTTAATTTTGCATCATTGATATTAATACTGCATTTTGGCGGTGTGTATTTCTTTGAAATAACACCATTACTTCTGTTTTCCTCTTGTTTAGACTGAGCATTTGTTTTCACTTTCTTGTACTACCATGGCTTGAGTTCTTGTTTGCTCTCTTCAATTAGAAGTGTATCATCAGCATATCTTAGATTATATAGATTGCAACAGCTATTCCTGGCATGCTTTCTGTGTTTTGTATAATATCCGCTGTATACAGGGAGAAAAGATCTGGTAACATTACACATCCTTGTCTCACACCCATTTCTATAATTTGGAATTATCTTACATTACTGTCAACCCTCATTGCAGCTGTTTGTTTCCAGTACCCGGTACATATTTCTTACTATCTTTAGATCTTTCCCATCAACACTGAGTTTTTCTAGCATTTTTTTCATTTCTGTATGCTTCACCTTGACAAATGTTTTACTATAGGCCTAATTGATGAAGCACAGGTCAATTTGTATTTACAATTTGATTTGCTATAATAAAAAGACAATCAATACAAGGTATCATTTCCATATTTCCGTTGGATGTTGTGATAATTTTTCCATTCGTCGTCTTTTGATGTTTTGTTTGTGTCTTGATAAAGACCTTTTGGGTGAAAAGTTGAATGTGATTTGTGTATTGTAATTTTTATGATTTCATGTGTGCTCATCATTGCCCATCATTACCTACTAGTTTTAGCTATAGTTTGTTGTGTCTCATTGAAGCGATATATGAACCTGTGTTTTACTAAGTCTAATTATAATAAAAATCAATATCTCTACATTAATACCTACCTCGCTTATCAGCTACACCATCTTTGGTGACATCACACACATATACCCTAAGTTCATCATCACGATCAAAATCATCTGCCAATTCTGCTTCTACTGCAAATCCAAACATACCATCCTTTGTTGGTTTTGTCAGTTCCATTTGGAAGATACATTTCTGGCACACTTCAATAGCATCATATCGCTGCAGAGAATACATAAAATAGGATCATGATTTTGTGGTAAATATTAATCTGTTACAAACAAAACAAATTTATTTTAATATCACCAGCAACACATTTTACAGTATAAAAACTAATGCATGGTGAGCTCCTTAAAGTCATACAACTGGACTGTGGACAAAAGAAATGCTTCAAAGACTCTCTAAGTGTCTCTAAAAAGTTTCAATATTGGCAACCCTGTCTGCAAATCCATCGCTCTGAGTTATCCAATATGATGCAGTAACTCCAGCAAAAATGCATCGCTGAGAAGCATAAAATTTCAGAACACAAAGAAAACAATCTGCCCATAAGAACAAAACAAAAAACACATTGATGTCCAACTCCAGCTGACTATATGTGTTCCTAATGTGGCAGGAGGTTCTATGTCTGAATTTGACTTTTTACTGGTAGTCATCTTTGCATACACCACAGAGATGCAAAAACACAAGTATGAAACAGTTGTTATCATTGCCTGAGATAGATGGCTATTATGAAGACTTGCTATAAAATTATCTGCTAATATTTCGCCACTTATCAGTTAAATTTTGGTCAATGCACCCTTATATCCCTTCATGTCTGTACAGTGCAAGAAGTTCTTGTAAACTGTATTTTAATCTTCTGTTCAATTTTACCCACAAATACATTATGTGACAGAATAGTATATACTTTTATGAAAACATAATAAATTCAAACTGCGAATGGCTCATTCAGTCAAGGTTCCTTAGATGACATGATCTTACTTAGATAACCGCTCATCTATAAGAATTTGTGTTCGGTCAGTGGGTGATATTTCTTCAATTCCAGTAATTGTTTGGTGAGGGGCTGTTATTTCTTCAATTACAGTAATCCACAAATTTACCTTATTTTAAACAAAATGTTTTCCCTTTGGAATACAATCTTAAGAGTTGAAAGAGAGCCTGTAGAAATTTTCTTGATCGCATTGGAGCACCTGCCATCTGCTGTTAAAATGGTCCCAAGATACTTGACTTTATCTGCCTGATTTAATTTTTCATCATTGATAGAAAACTACTGGCAAAACACATGTTTTTAAACTGTCCAGACTAAGCCTTATATAGATTAGTGGTTCAGAAACTTATTTTGAGTCTCCTCTCCCCAACCCCCACACCATTTTATAGAAATAAAGTTATCTGGGGTTCCATTTATTAGAAGCATAGTGATTCTCAAATTCATTTCATAGAAGTAAAGTATCCAATGTTACATTAAAAATAATAATTTTAATTGGGTTATAGAAAACAAATTGAAAGTAGATTTTTCAGTATAATATGTACTGTGTGTTCGTCCATCACAAGTGATGATGACCATATTTTACATCCACTTTTGAAAATTCAGTTACAATTATGACCATGCATAATAGTTCATAGATGGCTAATGAGCCCTATTCACACGGTAGATATTATTAGACAGTTTGGACATGGAATGACCACTATAGGCATATTTTGGTCTATCCGTGACTTTCTAGCTACTCTCTGCTGTTGGGCTGCAGCATTTCTCCTCTTATCACAAGATGATACTCTCTTTTAAATTATTAAAGTGAGGAGGAGTTGTGCAAAGCGTCAACTTCACTCTCTTGTCTGACCTCATTTGAAACCACTGGCAAGACGAATCGAGACCACTGGAAGTTAAGTAGTATGATGCAGTGGATGACCATGGTTTTCTACATGTCTCACCATGCCTGATGTGGTCCACACCATGTTGCTGGAGTTTGCCTACATTTCCCGGTGGGTCGATGAACTATCATAGCCTCATACGTGTAAATTCGCTGAATATCAGACTTTACGTGTAGATGGTTAGACAAGACCTGTATGCTTTTTGAGGCAGTCTCAGTATCAGTATAATATAGCTTGATATTAGAACTTGTGACATTTAGACGTATGTGATGTAATGATTGAAATTGTAACTAGAAAATGATATTTAACCCCTTCCCTGCGGAGACATCCTTAAAGATACAATGAAAAGTTACCCTCTATTTTGCGGATATCTCCTTAAGGACTGATGGGCCATGTAATCATATAATTTATCCCTGAAAGCATCCCAAAGTGTTCAAATACTCTGATTGGCTAGTTCAAGCTGTCTTAAAGTCATCTAACAATTGAAATTCCATATTTGCACTTGTTTGGAAGCATAATTACTACTTGGTATGTGTTGACAAAGGTTTCCTTTCTTTGTGTAGCTATTTTGCCTCGATTGTACTATGGTGCAACGAACAATAAATAAATTTGAAAATGTAAAAAAATTTGGAAGAAAGATTCTCTGATAATTTTAGCATTCATTATCTGATTCAGGAAGTGATTTAGAAAGTGTTAATTTGCATTGTGATACTAGTACTAATTTGGTAATTCAGATAATAAGCCCTATATGCAGCCGCACATGCTTCACATTCATGATACAGTAAAAGTAAACATTTTCATTTTCTGTCATAATAGTATAATGACTCAAAACATTGATCATGAAAATTTTTTCTGAATCTTTGATTGTGTATCACATGATACTATTATACAACATATGTGTGATGACACAAATAAATATGCTGACAAGAATATTACTGATAGGATAAAATTTGCGCCTAGAATAAAATTGGTTATTATGATTAAGTATATTTGATTAAAATAATAATTCATTTTGCGAGATTAATGTATATAAAGGTTTTCACATCTCCAAAACATAAAGAAGCATTATGCTTGTAAATTCATAAATTAGAGTATATAGTAATAATAGGCCTACACTCAAATTCTTATGTGAGAATGCAGTGGGCAAATTGGTGAGAAGAAAAAACGTTTTAACAGCCTTTGACATTTCCCCACATTGCAGTTACGATTTCACCTTTTTTACTCAGCGTAGCTAAGGTGTTAACAAATAACATCACATGAAAAAATAGTTAACAATTTACAAAACAGATGGTATCACATGAAAAGATATAGCTAACAGTTTATCAACAATCAACAGACTCAAAAAACGTTTTGACCAAAAACTCTTTATCAAGATAAATTGTAAAAATTATTTCTAATATTTGTTCTCCATATGTCCTGTATTCTTCTTCTTCAGCATTCATTCTCAAACTCCCACTGGATCTACCTTGTAGCAGGACCATGGTCCATCTACATTTCCAGGAGGATGTAGTCCAGAGAATGAAAATGTGTTGCCGTTTAATATGCGTCATTGCCCCGACACATCTGTCTTCGGCGGGGTCCTGTATTCTAAAATATATATTACATGTGGATTGTCTGCAGTATATTTACAAACTCACCAATTTTTTAATGTTCTCATGTTTATCTGGTATCACAAATGTGTTATCTGTTGATCCCAATGGTTTTATCCGCACATAGTGATCTCTTGCATTGAGCTGTCTTTTATTGCATGTCATCTCAAGGAGATCCCGAACACTGGTCCCTCTGTCCACCCCAATCAACATAGTCTGAAAGTTGTAACACTGAAATATATAGAAATTAAGCTCACTAATGGGTCCATTAACATAGTCTGAAAATTGTAACACTGAAATATATAGAAATGAAGGTCACTAATGAGTCCATCAACACAAGGAAATTGTAAACTAAAAATATATGTTCACTCTCAAAATCACATAGATACATAACAGACATGGCTATGTTATTTTACAAAGGACAAACATTACATTTTGTATCAAAGTCTGCCATTTGCTACATGCAATTTTGAAATTCAGTTAGAATTATGTCCTTGGTTATGAGTTCATAGGTTGATTAACATATTAGCAAACATACAAATATCAGAGAGAGAGAGATAGAGAGAGAGAGAGTGTGTATCAATGTGTGTGTGTGTGTGTGTGTATCAATGTGTGTGTGTGTGTGCTTCTTTGAAGGTTGATGAGCACATTAACACACATAAAAATATCAGTGTGTGTGTGTGTGTGTGTATCAATGTGTGTGTGTGCTTCTTTGAAGGCTGATGAGCACATTAACACACACAAAATTGTCAATGTGTGTGTGTGCTTCTTTGAAGGTTGATGAGCACATTAACACACATAAAAATATCAGTGTGTGTGTGTGTGCTTCTTTGAAGGTTGATGAGCACATTAACACACATAAAAATATCGCATTAAAAATGCAGTATTTCTTTCCAGTATTTTGCATCTATTCTCAAACTCTTACTGGATCTCTCTTGTAGCAAGATAGTCCAACTAGATTTCCAGAAGCAGGATGTGGTCCAGAGAACAGAAATGCTACTATTTTACCATCTTATTTTTGCCAATGGCCCAACTCATCTGACATTGGTAGTGATTAATACGCTCTGTGTTTTTAACTACTTCCACTGTATGGTTAATGTTTGTAGCCATATCACTAGTAGGCCAGACATACTCTACAACCTGTTGCCCATACTGCATGCTGGTTACCAACCTCAAATCTAGCCATGCTCAAACATGCATGACTATGTCAGCTATCTGATATGATGGTAGCTAACATATATCTCGATGTTGAACATATTAAAATACAACTGTTCAATTTCAATATTTCAATTTCATACACACTTTAACTCTCTAGTCCAGAGAATCATAAACATCTTTGCCCCGTAGACCACATGCCAATTTGCTGGCTTTTTCCATAGATACCTGCCTACCTAATATTGAATTTTTCTATAAACATTTTAACTGCAGATTTGTTTTTGACAGCTGATACAATACTGCTCACCTTGATAGGGATTTTTTTGTAGAGTAGACAATTGTAAGCAAAGAAGAACATGTACAATTTTCATTCATACCTTTATTGAAATGAGTACATACATGTCATGCACCCCCAATTTTCTCTTGGTGATATGGACCTCAAGCAAGTGAAAATTGACCCTTGGGATCCATATAGACAACTTTTAGAACCTATGCTCTAACTTGATTTCTTGGGAGAAAACTATCACAAACAGCATTACTCACTACAAGAGTGCTTCTTTATTAAGTCTTGTTGAAGACCATATCTGAAGGTAGTCAAGGAGAGGTAGTAATAAGATAAATGAGCAAGACTCAATATCGAGAATGCATAAATTAAAAGTGAGGATAGGTGTAGTCCATAGAGAATACCTAACAAAGATTTCAGAAAGAGCAGTGAACCAACATAAAACTGGAACCATCAGCCGTTATACCCGGAGAGATTTACTGAAGTGGAGATCTGAGCACCTATGGACATGTCCAGTGTGCAAAGAAGATAGTAAACATATCTAATACCTAAGGGGCGGTGAGTCACTGGTAGGTAAAAATACAAGTGGGAGGAAAACACATATGGATATGATACTTTGTCAGAGTGCTCCACTAAGGCAAAAGACAGAGGATGATGAAGACTCACTGCAGCCAACCTTTACTTCATTGTAGAGAAGCACTTGATGATGTTGATAAAATTATGTGTAGAATACCTGGCTATTTGGTAATGTGACCTTAGACAGACTTTCTTGGCCAGTGTTGCTGTCTGTTCCTGTTTTCTCTAGAAGACTGTCTACAGAATCTGAATGGCTATGTCGTGCTTTGTGGAATCCCCTACAGAACAAAGTCAAATTAAATATTTATTTATATTAGCTATGCATTGTATGTAAAATACTGCAGATCATGCAAGGCATATTCATAGATGCACCTATTCTTGTTTGCAAACACTGACATTTGCTAGGGAAGACTGAGCTCATGTGGATTTGTCTGGAGTGCAAAGACATTGTCTTATTTCCAATAACCATTCTGTGTTTACCGTAAGTGAATTTGCAGGCGTGAAAGAGCTCACATTTCCAGTTTGGTGTTGTGTGATTGTGTCATGTGACGTATTCCTTCCAGAACGTTGTCTTCCCAATGAACTCTCTGAACCTCTCTCTGTCTTGGGCGATGTGGCTTGCATTTTCTAGCGATGTATTCATATTATCTTTAATGTCATCAGTCCATCGTCTTCTTGGTCTGCCCCTTCTCCTCTTCCCAGGTACTCTTCCCTCCATTATTTGTCTTTCTAAACAGTTATGTCTCTTTATAAGACCAAACAGGCGTAGTTTTCTTCTTGTTATTGTGTTTAGTAACCAACACTCTGGAATATTCAGTGTGTTTATAATATCTGAGTTTCTGATTTTATCCTTCCATGATATTCTAAGTATCTTTCTGTAGCATTTCAGCTCGAAGGCGTTGATCTTCTTTGCCGCTGTTTTACTTAGAGTCCATGTTTCACAGCCGTATGTTGCAACCGGAAAAATAAAAGTTCGTAACATTAGCACTTTCGTTTCTATTTGTGTGATTACTCATTCTTTATTTTCATTTTGTTTTATGAATTGTGTAAACATTAGCTCCCATCTCTTGCAGTTTTGAAAATGACCATGGTGCATGATCTCACACATTTGTATATAAACCTACCTGTATATTATTGTGGAAAATATATTTTTTTATTGTTACACATAGTTAAATTATTTTGTGCTATATAGACAGAATTGTGTAGGGAAATTAATAGGCAAACACAGAGAACACAAATTATTAGTATTACATGTTTTATAGGAAACTAAATCACACACAAAAATATAGTTTGTAGTTCAAAGTACATAATGAATCAAAGCTGCTAACTGTATTTACAATTTTAATTTAGTCTGTTTTCTGAAACATAAAAATTCATACATTATGCCCCTAAAGTCTACGCCCTGAAAAATCACAATCTTCAATTACTAAAAATCAGGTTTACAAGTCATCCAACAAACCAAACATGACAAACTTATTCACAACATCAGATAAAACCTCTCAGAATTAACTATAAAAATGAAATTATTACTGCAATGGATATCAACCAACTGTGTTATCGCTGACAACAAGAAAAGCAAATTGTCAAAAATGGAAGGTAACCGTACTCAGTCCCAAGCATACCAAAGTTTCAGGAAGTAAAGTATCTGCTAAAACAATCTATGCAATATCAGTGGAGAGAACTAAATATAAACTACTAACCTGAGCTAGACAACATCCTGTGTATTGAAGCATCCTCAGTAACAACAAACATATAACATCCATATTAGTTCTTCAATACTAGGATACTTCAAAACATGTATGGGATGTTCATTGTTGTTGTAATAGACTTTGCCTCGATTGGTCCATTCTCAGTGACTTGAGTGCACAGTTTGAATGTCTTGACAAAATTGCATCTTATTTTGGAGATGCAGTTAGTCAAGTACGGAAAAACCTGTGAACGAGAGTTTCTAGGCCATTTAGTGCCACTGAACGGACTAGTTCAATTCCCGTTTCTCTAAAAAAAAATGTATCCTCTGGCTTCCTTCTTGAATTTACATGTAAAATATTACACAATTAATTCTTGAACTCATTTATTTTCTGCCAGAGATGGATGTGTTAGGCATTGGAGCAAATAAAATGGTGACACAATGCATTTCCATTCTCTGGACTATATCCTGCTGGAAATCTAGTAGGGCCATTGTCCTGCTACAAGAGAGATCCAGTGGGAGTTTGAGAATAAACGCTGAAGAAGAAGAACTCATTTATTTCATAAAACAACTTACTCAGTACTGATGCTGGAGCTGACTAAAGCTGTAGGAGTCAAAGATCTGGGTTTCTGAGTGATCTCTGATCTTGGGGACAGCATGCCACCTTTCTGACTGGTTCTACCATAAATATTTGGCAAGACCAAGGGCTTCCTAGCACTCACTAGCGCATGAAATGATGTCACAGTAAATATACCGAGACGAGCTAGGGTTGTTTTTGATGATTTAGATGCATTGGCAAGTAAAACCTGAAATATAATATGGTCACAGTAAGTCAAATTTAGCTTAAACCTATATTAAAAGTTTTAACTGTGGTATTTTTTATTTGTTTGTATTGTGGTGAGGTACAGGGTGACACAAAAAAAACGGTCATTACCAAAAAACGAATAACTTCCTAAATTTTATTTAGATTGACACAAAGCTTTAGCTACATTAGGTCAAGCCTGTGTAGCAGACATCTCCAAAGTTTCAAGTCTGTACAACAAAACTCTTTATTTCACTGGCGCTCCAAAATGTGCTCCAAATGAGCTCCCTGGATCCGGCAGGCAAAGTTCATGATGACCCTCCCGCATTCCTTCATTGGGATCACTCTTATTGCTGCCTTCAGGTCAGGGATAGTCTGGGCATTGTTGCCATATACCCTGTCCTTAAGGTATCCCCAGAGATAAAAATCTGGGGGGGTTCAAGTCCGGCGAATGCGGCGACCACTCCGGGTCTCACCTGCGCTGATCAGTCAGTCAGGGAAATGCTGCTGTAGCCATGCCAATGATTCATTTGAGGTGTGGGGGTGGCACCTACCTGCTGGAACCACTGGAGGACCCTGACGACTAAAAAAAATAAAAGGAATTGATTATTTATATCAAAAGTTATTCAAGTTTAGGTGATGACCGTTTTTTGTGTGTCACAGCACACCTGTGATAGCCAATGTACCTAGTTGAAATCCCGCAGCAGGTGATTGTGCATCCGGACCACTGAGAAAGCTATTACAAACTACTGCACTTATTTATATTACCTAGAAGAATACTCAAGAAAAGAAAATACTGGGTTGATGGTTATGTCTTGAAAATGATATTTTTCCAATTTTTAAGATAGACAATACATGGATAGACAATGTAATAGAATACATGTAAAGTATTCATGAACTATGTCTATTATATAACATCAATTGTTGCCATCTCCATTTATTCTACCGTACATGTCCATTGTTAATTTGTTTACTTGTTTGTTTTAATTCCCAGGAATTATTAGCAATGAAGCTCTTGTTCCCTATGTGCAATGGGATGTTTGTTCAGAGCTCCTATTCCCAGATGACACCCCCCCCCCCAACCATACTGTTAGTGGTATGCAAATATATTTATTATCTATTCTTTGCTTTGTTTAAGGCATTGCAGGATTAAATGACAATCAGTTTTCTGGTTATAGCATGTTTGATCACTTGATATTCAGTAATGTTGTGACGATTAGAATTTTGGTACATCCTTCAACTCTTCTTCTTGGTCTTCCTCCTCCTCCTCGTTGTTTCCATTCTCATGTTGTATGCACTTGCTGCTGGCCAATATCAGCTCCTATAAGTGGCAGAACCACTTGAGTCTGTTTTTCAATATATTTGACCAAAGACATTGTTCCAAACAGTTCTTGTAATCTCTTCATTCATTCACCACCAGGAGCTATAAGCTATACTCCACCACTTGGCATTGAGAACAAGATTGGCAAACGTATACCCCATGCACTGTGGTTTCATTATTATTGTCTTCATTAACGCCCCCACCATCATCCTCATCATGGTTGCATATTTTAAAATAATGATGCAGAGTCTGTTGAATTAAAGCTGAGCCCATGTAAATATTTCTGGAAATAATTGTGGATAATAGGAGGGAATTTGGAAATCTCAAGGTTAACGGAGAAGCTTCTTAAAACATTAACAATACATCTGCTTGTTGTCATTGCGGATTGGAGAAAAGAAGTAAACTTGTTGAACATTATGATGGTTACACCTTTCAAATGTTAAGTATCCTTAGATTATAAGATATATGAAATGTAATAAGTTGAAGGGAGAGCAGAACATCTCTTTTTTTAAAATTATAGTTCACCTGCAAGACATTCAAGCGTCTTCTACAGTAACTGTTCAGTAATGAACTGTGCGTAGGTAGGTGTTGAAGTCACCTGCAAGACATTTAAGCGTCTTCTAAAGTAACTGTTCAGTAATGAACTGTGTGTAGGTAGGTGTTGAAGTGAGGCCAGAAAAAAATGTTTCAAAGACTATCTGAAGACATATCTCAAGCAATGCAGTATTGTCTTGAGAAATCCAAGTTCTTATCCACCAGTTCTGACATGGTCAGACCAGTGTGCGTATTAAAAGATTTGAAAAGTGTAGAACACTGCAGATGATTCAAAAGAGACAAAACTGAAAGGAGAGATCTGACTTTTTTTTCTCATCTTAAGATCATTAATCTTGTTTACACAGCCATATTGGATTCCTCAGCCATCTGAGGACTCACAAACATAAAACCTGATTGACTTTAGTTTTCAATGTCATTATCCTTTTTTTCTTACAAAGGAAGAACATCATCATCTTTTAATGATAAATTTTTAGGACTTACAAGAAAATAAATTTTACACTCATAATAATCATATTTGTCTAATTTATTGAATAGTAAAAGGCCTAATTGTCACCTAGTACAGATTTTGTGAAGAAAATGCTTAGATTTCATTGAATATGCCCATAAAAACCTTTAGTAAAATATTTATTTTACAGAATATGTGGTCAGAATACAAAATTGTAGAGTCAAGTTGGGGTGAAATACAGAGTGTTCAATCTGGAAGTTGACAGACATATGATTTAAAATGTTTGCTGTTAAATAAAGGTTATTAGTTTTGACTTATTTGTTCTTAGCTTAATTTCTTTTGTTTCTATTTGCAGAAGTTATTAAAACATTAAATCACATCTATGAACTCTAAGAAAATATTGATATATTTAATCAAATACAAATATTCAGCAAAGTTTTATAATCTATGTTACTACCTGAATTACATGCCACAAATCAGATAAGCTGTGCTCTTTTATTGAGGTTTTCTACTAATGAAGAATTCTCCACAGATGGAGTGAATTTTATGGTTTAGGGTGGGAGAAAGAGAATTTGAATCAAAAACTAAAATTAATTAATTTGTTGGAATATTGATCTTTCTACAAACTAGAATCCTAGACATTACACACAATCTGGGAAACATCAGACTTTATTGTAGGCACTATGTCACAGATTTAATTTAAAAATGAAGATAAATGTTCTACTCTTTTTTTGTGGAAATATTTGTAATCATGTTGTAAGTTTCAAGAATAAAAGATCTGATGATTTGAAAATATTTAGAATAATCTCATATGTCTCATAGGAAGATTTTTTAAAAAGGCCTGAGTGTATTATTTGTTGTAAAGCTCTGTCACGTAATTCTATAAAGTCAATTTCTGCAACATATGTAGAATGTTCATCATGGAAGACAGTAGAAAGAAGAAACACTTTTTCAAATGTGATAGGATGAACTAAAAATACACATTAAGCTTGAATCAACATAGACATTTCTAAGATTTGAATCGCACTGTTATTTATTTATTTATCATATGTTTTTAAAAAATCCTTATCTTAGTGAACATAGAAAAGATGAAAAAAATCACATGTCATTTGAAAGACTTGACAATTAAAAAAGAGATTGGAGAAAAAAACTTCCAGTAATTTCACTAATAGTAATTTAAGAAACAAAGCACACCAAGAATATGTTTCAAATGTCATAAGAAAATGCAGATAGAAATACCTGGGTCACGTTTTAAGACTAGATGAAAACAGAATAAACCAACACGCCCTTATGTGGACACCCGAGGCTAAAATGAGGAAGGCCTAATAGAACCATAAAAACCCAATATACTTCAAGAAGGGAAAATAATAGGCTGCAAAACCCTCTTAAACATCCCAAATGCAAACGTTGGTGAAAGACTGTCAGCTCTTTCTCATTATGTAAAGGAACAACACTTTTATTTTTCGATTGTGGAAAGGAGAGTTTAGCTAGAGCTAACAGCATACCCAGACATATACTCAGTAAGTCATTTTCATTAACTGTTTCCGCCGAAGATAGATGTGTCGGACCATTGGCACAAATAAAACAGTGGTAAAGATCTACACACCCAATGAAGTTAATATTAAAATGATTTCTAGAAGTAACAAGACACAAAATTTACAGATAAGACTAACAATAACAAACCTTTGGATTTGGCAGTTCAGAGCCAAGTAGTGATGCAGAGTAACACTGAAACCTGTACTTATCAAAGTACAATTTTTCCAGATTTTCTTCCCACTGGGCAATCTGTTTCTGTATTGCCTGCCTGCTTTTTGGATCAGTTACCACAGACATCTGCAGTTCAGCCATTTTACGCATCTTTGCATCCTAAAGTTTTGTAGCAAAAATTATTATGTGATCATTATTGTGTGATTTTTTTTGTTATGGAGTTCCTGAGTTGTGCTTACATAGGTTCAGTACAAGAAGAAGATAAACATTAAACATAATGACAGGAACTATGATAAATGGGTCCATTTCTAGGAGAAGGGCCTACAATTTTAGTGGGATGTTAGATAAAAGATATGAAGAAAGGAAAAACAAAATTGTGTTCTGCATGTGTTTATTGATTATATCCCCGGTGTTAAACACTAAATACCATACCAGTGTTTATTACTTACCCCACCAGCCAAATCTGTTGATTGTGGTGTTTAACCGCACTGTTCTAGGTATCTTTCCTGCAGCACAGTAGGTTAGAATTATACTATGTCCCCCATATATATCTTTGCATCTTATAACACTTCTTGCAATGGTAATGACAACTTTATCAGTCAAAAGAAATTTCAGCACAATTGCTGCAGCCATTTTGTAACTAAGAATGCAGCGGCAGAGTGACATCACAAATTATTTAAAGTTTCAGATCAGTGTAGATTTAAAAAGTGTGAAATCTAGGCACTTCTAGGAATGGACCAACAAAAGTTAGTTTCAACATATTACTACTTCTGCATTCAGATTTATTTTGGTCTTGTTAGATCTCTGGTCTAGTGGACAAGATGATAGTTTTCTCAGTCAGAGCAGCAGCAGCCAAAGCTCTGGCCTCATCGCAGTGCACTATAGACAGGTCTGGCTTGACCTCAACTCAGTACACTATAGACAGGTCTGGCCTTCCCTTCAGAAAAGGTTGGGTAATATTTAAGCATATTTTTTTGTCAGTGAACTAGAACTGACCAGACAACCCTACTCCATCTACAAGGGGTGACCTTGGTATCATTATATATGAGAGCAGTCCAATGTGGCATAAAGTATCACATTGTAGAGGTGAAGAGATTATGTGCTGTCTAAAAGGATAAAAATGAAATAAGTAATCCACATGTCAAACACTGACTGTATGTGTCCTAGGTGTAACAAGGTATTGTATGTAAGAAATGGAATGGAAACTATCTACACACCAATCAGAGAGATGCAAAAATGCAAGTAATGAAACTATCTACACACCAATCATAGAGGAGAAAAGATGCAAGTAATGAAACTATCTACACACCAATCATAGAGGAGAAAAGATGCAATTGTGATACTCACAAACACAAGTCAATAAAGGTTGTACTGAATATGAATGTTTTACAAAGAAATTTAACATGTAACACTGTGTCCCTTTTATGATTTTATGTTTCATCATCAGAAACAATGACGGATAGAAAATGTAGCAATATTTGTCTACTGCTGGTATCTTTCCTGTTGATAACATTTTGTTTTTTGAGAAGGAGAACTACAATCATAGGTGATTGCAAAGATGACAAGAAAGAACAATCTGCCACTACAAAAAGTCTATAAATGTATGCACAAGGAATTCCAGGGACACTTGCACTAAGGTGTGCAGCTGTCAAAATTTTTCATAAATTTATAATTTTTACAGTTTATACGCATATTTTAATTTAAAATGTCCATATTTAGCACCATAAAAAGCACCATAAAGCCATTTTTAGCCCCATAAAGCCATTTTTTAGCACCATAAAGCCTTTTTTTGGCCTGAAACTAGTATCGATACAGAAAATGTATACTAGTTGACAGCTATGAATGTACAACATCTGAAACTCATTGTCTCTCATGCATAATGTACCTTTATCTGGAGCACCTTCTGTTTCACATAAATATGTAAGTTTTTGTCTTGATGTTAACCAGTCATGTTTTACAAATAATTTGGCTGTGACTTTCTACAGGATAGGATAGTCACGAAATTATTCTACATAAAATATCAGAATTATAATCAATTGCTGTTTAATACAAGTCAAGAAAAAACAATCTGATCAATGAATAACAATTGAAGATGGATGTAAAGGCCTATAAGCCTAACATAACATTGCAACATATGTCATCAAGGCACAAAAGAGGAGAAAAACATAGCAATACTGATTTGTTATGTTTGTCATAGGATGCAATTAAGGAAATTTTGGGGGTGAGTCTGTCCTATTCCATAGAGGGTTAAAGTTACAAAAATGTCATGTAGAAGTTGGATGTGTCAGATCAAAATAAGCATATAATTGCAGACAAGATATAAATTTTGAGATAAAGCATTTTGTTCTCCAGACTACATCCTGATTAAATCTACAGGAGTTTGAGAACATATGAAGAAGCAACAAAAATTGTCACATTAAAAAAACTTTCGTTACTGCGTGTTTTTCTGTGAAGGATTGCAGTTAGATTTTCTATGGGCTGTGAAAATAAAGGCTGCTTTGCCTTAGCAGACAGCGCATCATGTACAGGAAGGATTTTGATTGTACCTCGGAAAGAAAAATTGTATCCTAACCGTGGATTGAACTCGGGACCTGAATGGTCTGGGAATGGCATTCTAACCACATGACCATACGTCACATAATTTCACTAAGTAACTTTTAGTTTCCGAATCTTACAGTAATTATTATTATTTACCATGTCTATGCTACATTCCAACTTCTGCAACTCAGAACACAGCAGTTTCAAAGTGTTGTCCTTGCCATGTTGACGGGCATGAGACGAAGCACATGCTGAATGAATCGCTCTAATCCAGTTCTCAAGGTCAATCTGCGATGAAGCCTGTAAAATATAAACCAGTTTTGCTATACATGACACAGTCTGTATAAAGGTGAAGGTAAACACAAAATTATTATTTCTAAACCAACATTACAGCTTTCAAGGAAGATGTACTGTCATCAATTTCCTTTTATTAGGTAAAACTGCAACACACTATGATCCAATATTATTCTGTATTAACAATTTTTGATTCATTTTGTTAAATGTAATGTATTGTGTTGTGATGTAATGTGATGCATTGTGATATATTGTGATGGTATGTATGGTGATGTGGTGTATTGCGATGTAATGTAATATATGTAGTATATTGTGATGTAATATATTGTGATGTGATGTATTGTAATGAGATGTACTATGATGTGATGTAAAGTATTGTGATGTAATGTGATGTGATTTGATCATAGAAAATGCCATCCTTTTCTCATTGTGTGCTATATTATGTTCTTTATACAGGCCTTTTTATCAAAACATAGATTTGTACATTTTCATTTGTAATTCCAGTGATTCACACAATTTTATTCCTTTTTTTTCAATTTTCACATGTTTCTTTAAGCAGATGTCAAATTATTTGCATGCATGATTATTCCTGTATCTTAGTGGTTAAACAAAACTCATTCTATTCCTATATTCATACATTTCATTCCAATTTTCACCAAACACGGTATAAGTGTCCATATTTTCAGTCAATTTTCTCATATAATGTGAGGTTCAGAAGCAGTTTTATTAATGCGTCTACCATAACCAAAAAATCTGATAAAACTGTCAAGTTAAAATATTGTATTCATCCATCAATAAACCCATAATCAGCCCGGGGAAATAACATTGAATGCGTGAACACACACAGTTATCCAACAATTTCTATCCTCAGCGATGCGGATGAGCGTAGAAAAATCTTGACCTATCCAGTCTTTGATATTGTCTGCCCATGATTTTCCTTTTACCTCCTCTGCTTCTTCCACCTTCAACTATACCCAGCAATATCATTTTTTACAAGGAATTATGTTGACATACATGTCCAAACCATGCAGATATTTGCTATTTTACTATTGAAAGTTATAATTACTGTGTACCTGCGAGACTCTCTTACTTATTTCTCACATACACATTTGTCTTATACTTTTATATGAAATGCAAAAAATTATTTATTTTACACGTATTTGAAAGCATGTATCCATCTCCTCGTGTCTACAATGAGAGTCCACCTTTCACATCCATACAGAATAATACACAGCACTACTGAGTAATAAATTCTGATCTTCATTCTAACACTGAATTCAACATATGTGTTTACTATATTTTACTGGTGCCCCCCCCCCCAACAACGCCTCTAAATGTTGTTATGAACATAAAAATAATTCTTCAGATTTTTGCACTTTATAACAAAAATAATTATTTTAAGCAGGCATAAAATTTGAGCTCTCTACATTAAAAAATGTTATTTAACTTTTAAAATTGTAATTAAATAGTCCAGCAGGCATGACCAAAACCACAAGTGTTGACATATGACTTTAACCAGAGAAACTGCACACTTAAGTACTGGTAAGTTATCTTGTCATGTGATGTATTCATGTTATATTTAATGTTGTCAGTCCATCGTCTTCTTGGTCTGCCCTTTCTCCTCTACCCAGGTTCTCTTCCCTCCATTATTTGTCTTTCTAAATAGTTTTGCCTCTTTATATAACCAAATATATGTTTCGTAACCAACACTTTGGCATCTTCAATGTATTTATAATATCTAAGTTTCTCTTTTTTTTCCATCCATCATACTCTAAGTATCTTTCTGTAGCATTTCATCTCAAAGGCATTGATTTTCTATGTCGCTGTTTTATTTAGAGTCCATGTTTCACAGGCATATGTTGCAACCAGAAAAAACAACTTCTCAGCATTAGCATAATATTGTTATATATATATATATATATATATATATATATATATATATATATATATATATATATATATATATATATATATATATATATATATATATATATATATATATATTTATATATATATACATACACATATACATACATATATATATATAATAAGTTAATATGAGCCATGAGAAAGTGAATATTCAATGATAATAAAAAAGACGTTCACTTTGGAAAGAAAAAGTATGGTTGTAATAGGGACTCTGAAAACTGGGCTCAACACGGTTCCTTAAATAATTTCCCAGATTAAACATAAAGGTTTTATCTGTATCCTTAAAAATTGTCTGCATGGACACAAAGGCCATTAGCAGTTACAATAAAGATGGATGCGCCAGACAGGCCATTGGCACAAATAAAATGGCGATACAGCATATTTTCATTCTCTGGACTATATTCTGCTGGAAATCTAGTAGGGCCATTGTCCTGCTACAAGAGAAGTCCAGTAGGAGCTTGAGAATGAATGCTGAAGAAGAATTTACAATAAGAAATCTGCCCCAAAAATATTTGGACATAAAATTCTATAGATATTACATTACTTGAAAAAGATAAGCATCTCCGCATGCCGTACTCAATGAAAATATATGATCTCTTTTTGGATGCTCTGGAACTGCCTGGGATATTCCTCCTTCGATGACTGCAAAAATAAACAAAAATTAATAAATTATGAATAAGCTATGACTGCAGGTTATCATCAACACACACTGGACAATGGACAAGTCTTTTCATATATCGAATATGTTTTATTGTTTTGGTCAGATCCAATCTTTTCACCTGCCTTAATGAGTCTTAAAAGAAAAATATTTTCACACATTTGAAAATCTGAGCTGACAAGGTCCATTGCATTAACTATGTCAGATTGATACATTAATATATGTTACCATGTTTGCCAGTGTATCTTGATGTCCAGTGTTCTCAACACCCACATATCCTGGCACAAATATAAAGGTAATCTATCTGGTTATAGGTTATAGATTGTGTGAATAACTCCCACTGTTATAGATTGTGTGAATGACTCTCATTGTCATAGATTGTGTGAATGACTCTCATTGTCATAGATTGTGTGAATGACTCCCATTGACCATTAATAACACCTGCTTCAGAGCATGTTCATTAAGTAACTAAGTATGCATACACAAGAAGTCTTGTGACATGAGCCATGACAGTGCCTCCGTCACAGGCTTTGTTCTCCGTCCTAAAACTTGAAGTGCTAAGTTATGAAACAAGATAATAACAAGATGTAAGATTGATCTTCATAATGTTGCAAGATTTTGGAGGCCCCTATAATGTTATAGAAAAAAATTGTCTTTCAAAAAAGCTAATATTTTATTATTGTAATTAAAAAAATTAGAAGTTTCAAAATAATACATATTTTCTTTAAAATAACAAAGAAGTAAACCTCTATATATTATAATTGTTGAACAAATATATGATTTTAAGGATGCAAAAAGGAATATTAAAAAACAAATTGTGTTATTATTCTGATGTTCTAGGGATTGGATTGATTACCTGAACCATTATCTTCATTACTTTTGATGGTCATATGCTTGATATTCTTCCTCTTCATTATCATTCATTCTCAAACTCTCGCTGGATTTCTCTTGTAACAGGACAATTGTCCAACAAGTTTTCCAATTGGATGTAGTCCAGAGAATGGAAATGTGCTGTGTCAATGTTTTATTTGCGCTAATGGCCTGAAACATCAGTCTCCGGCGGATGTAACTGATATAACATATATGGAGTCTCATCTGTAGTGAAACAAGCCAATGAAAGATTCAATATCCTACCTAATAAGCACATACATGGAAGAATAAATAACATTTATTACAGACTCTGGCTAATGGTACAGTATATGTAAATTGATCCTGAGATTTTTCTATGTAAGAAAGAGATAAAAGACCACTGGCTCCAAAAAATGATTATCTCAAAATACAAACAGCAAATGAAAATGACTTACCAAGTATATGTCTGGGTATGCTGTTAGCTGTAACTAAACTCTCCTCTCCACAATCGAAAAATAAAAGTGTTGTTCCTTTAAGACACACCCAATACTTTCTCCAGGCCCTGTGAGGTGCTAGCTCTATCTTTTTCTTCTTATGGAGTAGCCAGTTCTTTACTACCAGCCATCTTCAAAACAAACCAAATACATAAGACAAGAGATAGAATAGGCATTTAAAACTGAATTTTAGTACAATTACAAGTAAAAAATTTAAAAAAATCAGTCTTTTACACATTGTCACCCATTTTTTAAGACAGGGTTGCTATATTAGCAATTTTTTAATATGCCACAATATGCTTGTATTATTGTTTCATAATTACACTCAAAACACAATTAAGAAACATCATGTAATTTAATGTCTTATATGCTGTTAAAATTAGAGCTTTTAATTGCTCTGTACAGAATTCGATATCGTTTTAATCTGTTCTTAGCAGTTTTTGTTCACAATTTAGGAGCCTAGCTATTGTTTAATCATGTTAAACCTAAATTTGGCTTTAAATATCTTCAACTATCTGGCAACTCTAGATTCAGATATATTATTTCATCTAATATATTTGACAGCAACAAAATTTCAAAAAGAACTTCTTTCACTTCAATATTTTCAAAGTAAACAATGTTCTGTTTTATACAGTCCAGATCTTCAAAGTAAGCAGGTGTTCTTTCTTAGAATGTTCAGATCTTCAAAGTAAGCAGGTGTTCTTTCTTAGAATGTCCAGATCTTCAAAGTAAGCAGGTGTTCTTTCTTAGAATGTTCAGATCTTCAAAGTAAGCAGGTGTTCTTTCTTAGAATGTTCAGATCTTCAAAGTAAGCAGGTGTTCTTTCTTAGAATGTCCAAATCTTCAAAGTAAGCAGGTGTTCTGCCTTAGAATGTCCAGATCTTCAAAGTAAGCAGGTGTTCTGCCTTAGAATGTTCAGATCTTCAAAGTAAGCAGGTGTTCTGCCTTAGAATGTTCAGATCTTCAAAGTAAGCAGGTGTTCTGCCGTAGAATGTTCAGATCTTCAAAGTAAGCAGGTGTTCTGCCTTAGAATGTCCAGATCTTCAAAGTAAGCTGGTGCTCTGCATTAAATTGTTCAGATCTTCAAATCTGATTCCATAAGAATAGGAGCAGTACAGATGCCATCTTTACATTCAGACAACTGGCAGAAAAAACAAATCAAAACAACCAAGAATTGTATATTGCATTTGTTGATTAAGAAAACGTCTGCGACAGAGTGGACAGACTATGGAGAATACTATCAAAATATGAGGTTCCACAACATCTAATCAACTTGTGCAGGAGTAATTATACAAGTAGTCAATGTGCGGTTACAACAAGTAAGGCTTTCAAATTCATCATACACTCTGGGTTGATACAAGAAAGTGTTATATCTTTCTTATTATTCATTACATATATCGATTGTATCTGTAAAATTGTCAACACTAATGAGGAAAACAACCTAAATGACAACCTGAGAAAACTTATTTTTGTAGACAATAAAGCAATGATATCAACATCACAAGAACAACTACAACTATATATAAATAGACTTCACATGACATGTAGAGACTGTTAACATGGATAAGCACAGAAAAAGATTGAGGTAATGTTAATCACAAAAATTGAAAGAAACACTACTATTTTCATCAATGACCAACAACTTACACAGGTGAAAGAATTGATTTATCATGGAAGCATCCTATCATCAAATGGGAAAAACATCAAAGAAATCTAACATTGATGCAACATAGCCTACCAGATCTTAGGGCATGTCTCCTCTTTTCAAGATCAAACATGCGAACATGAACACCACAACTGTACTATACAAAACAAGAATCATACCATCACTATGCTACCAACGTCAAATGTGGACACTAACAACAAAAGCTAAAAGAAAACTTGCTACAACAGAAATGACTCATCTCTGTAGAATTCTGGGAGTAACAATAAGAGACAGAATCAGAAATGAAAACATCAGAAGACTAACAAACACAATGCCAATCCTGGATTACACCAGAAAACAATAGATTAAGTGGTTTTCACATACTTCCAGACTACCATCAGACAATACCCCTCAAAAAGCATTGTTATACAGGCATGATGGATGCAAAGTCAGGGGCAGACCATGCAAAAGATGAATTTCAGAAATAAAAGAATTCATGAAAACAAACATAGGCCCCTACATGAAATACAAAAGGGCAGTCTCCAGAGAACTCTTCTACCCTTGATGATGCAAGGTATAAAGAGATATAAAGCAAAAATAAAGAATAAATATTTTCAGTAGTTTGTAATTGCTTTTAAATGGTCCAAATGCACAATTGCCTGTGGCAATTCGAAGCATGTACCTCGACCATCGCAGACGCAATATGTACCTCACCTCCACTGAGCCTGACAATTGAGATTTACTGAAAATAGACGTGAAATAGTAACATATTCTATCATTTTGAAAAGAAAGGTAGGTTGGTAGTTAATGTTCGCCTCTCTTTTGGAGAGACATGCCCCTTTCAACTAGCGAACAAAGTCCAATTAGGCTATATCAGGACACACTACCATAAAATATTAGAAGTAACAAAAAACCCCAAGGTTTTCTATTTTGAAAACAAGACTTACCCAGCTTTTCTAATAGCTCCAACTTGTTGAGCATATGACAACTGTGATTCTGTATCCATCATAGTATCTATACTTTCATCACTTGCTTCTTCTTCATCGTCAGACAGCTGGAGATAATATATATATATATATATTGATGTGTTTACATGCAATAGTGGATGACTGACAAATACATGTCAACGTGGAAATGATATTTAGCTTTGTTATCGATAATCTTATTGTTATCGATAATCTTATTGTTATCGATAATCTTATTGTTATTGATAATCTTATTGTTATTGATACTCTTATTGTTATTGATACTCTTATTGTTATCGATAATATTATTGTTATCGATAATCTTATTGTTATTGGTAATCTTAGTGTTATGGACAATCTTATTGCTATAGATAATCGTATTGTTATCGATAATCTTATTGTTATCGATAATCTTATTGTTATTGACAATCTTATTGTTATTGGTAATCTTATTGTTATTGATAATCTTATATTGATATTGCTGGAGGGAGCTGTAGAAAGAAGCAGCGGCAAAAGTCGCACAAGATGTTGTTAGACAAGAGATATCCAAGAATGCTTGCATAGGCCTATGTTGTTGGAGGAGGCAAGACACCCCACCAACATAGACAAGACACCTCACCAACATAGGCAAGACACCTCACCAAAATTTAGGAGATTTCAAGTGATTCATAGAAAAAAACAACGTTCTGGAAAGAATGTATCATATAGTAATAATGATAATCACTAGCTAATCCTTAAATCATTATTATTTAATTCAAGTCAAGTCCCTAAGTATACTGATCTGGTATTATGTAGGCCCTATGCTTACTGACTATCTTTACGCTATGTTACCAATGCCAGACCTGAACCCTGACAGAGAAACTAAAAGAGAGAATAAACAATGACACTATAAGAGATCTGATAAAAACAACATCGTGCAAAGAATACATAGACACACAAAAGATCAAATGGTTCGGCCACCTAATCAGAATGGTAGCAGATCACATTATATTGATATCTTTCAATAAAAGATCATCTGAAAGGAAAAACAGGGCAAGACCCAGACGAAGATGGATATATTACATCAGAGAAATACTACAACACCAAGGCTACACTATAGCAGCAGCATCACAGTTAATGAAAGAAAGAAGACTTCAGCTCCCCATGACACCTAACGGCACACATGGATAAGACAAGACCGACTATCTTTAAAAAAAATGCCTATATGATGCTCGCATCTGGCGACATAAGATATTACTCAAACAGTTCAACAGTCTGGACGTAAGGTACTACTAAAGTCCAAAAGTCCGGACATCAGGTATTACTCAAGTCAAACAGACTGGATATGGATAATTTTTTATGTTGAAGAAGAACAAAATATTAATTATTCAAATGCCTCACCCATTCATTTAATTAAATGTATACAAAATATCAGCAGAAATCACTGAATTGCCTCTTTAATTGAGTTGGCAAGTCTGTCTATTCTTTTATTTCCTTTAACGCTGTATGTTCAAGCATAAAAGTGAAAAATTACTTTCTTGAGTTCAGACATCAAACAGAAAACATGTTACAAATTTTAAATACTCTATTTCACAATATGCAATAAATTATTAGCGTATTATATTCAGGACCTATCCATCACTTCAGCATTTTTTGACTGTAGTTATTATCTAGGCAATAAAAATGGGTTCAGTAGTTTGCCATTGCTTTCTGACCGTTCCAAATGAACAATTGCCTGTGGCGGGGATTGAACTCGGTACCTTGGCCGTCATAGACGCGCTCTGTACCACGCCGCCATAAAGCTGGACACAATATCTATTCCTAACTAAATTTGTATCTCGTGACTAACACATATTTTGAATCACTTATTTCGAGTCCTGTGTTTTATAATTGACAAAGACCTATTCGTCGAAATATCGGTGAGTTTTTTGTTGTTGTTGATGTTGCTTTGTTTGTTGTCTGTACAACTAAAAATGTGTGTTTCCTGGAGCCTTTTTTCAAATTACCCAGAGATCAGCCACTTCCTGTAATTTCTACAAGTCTTAAGTTAGTAAATCACTGCCTATATACTTTGGACTTTATAGCCATATTTACTTCTTATCACTTTAATATTGGAATTCCAAGAAAAAAAGGGTGGATCATGTTCATGTGAGATCATATGAGAAATGAGATTACAAGAACTGTTGCAACAACACCCGTGGTCAAATATATTGAAAAATAGAGGAAACAGAGATTGAAATAGTTCGGCCACCTAATGAGAATGAATACTTATTGGTCAGCGGCAAGAGTATACAACATGAAAATGGAAATAGCAAGATACAGCGGAAGACCAAGAAGAAGGTGGATTGAAGAAATTACCAACACTCTGACACAGCACAGTATTGCTGCATATTAAGCGACCAAATAGCCCGAAAACCGATCCTCATTCAATCCTGCGATTCCTCACAGCATAAGCAAAGAAAAGACAATAGATTAATAGATGGAAGAAACAAAACGTGCATGCATTAATTCATTGATGTATTGATCAACGTCAGTTTCTGACATTTACAAGAGTTCATGAAGTATGTGCAAAAGTAGTTGTACATAACATAAACTCGTCTGAATGATTGTTACGTATGTCTATTAGGTTGGTCAATGTTCAGACATTTTTGTCTTTTTGACAAAATTTAAAAACTCTTGAGACTAACGGGAATTAAACCAGTCCGTTCAACGGCACTAAATCGCCTAGCAACTATTGAACACGCGTTCTTCCGTTAAACGTTTCGACTGCCCGTGTGTTGCCGGATCCCGAAAGGGGAGCAAAGAATAGCAACACTGTTTACCTTCCACGCATGTCGTAAAAGGCGACTAAGGAGTTATGGGATGGAGTTGGCTGGCCCATCCCATATAGGGTCAGAGACCCAAAGCCATGCTGAAGTCGGATGTGTCAGGCCGAAATGCGCAGAATCGCAGCAGTGCTGTAAGCCATGACACAATGCATCCCATTCTCCGGACTACATCCTGCTAATCTGCAGGATGTTTGAGAATGAACGCAGAAGAAGAAGAAACGTTTCGAGGGAAGAACGCGTGTTCAATAGTTGCTAGGCGATTTGGTGCCGTTGAACTGACTGGTTCAATCCCCGTTAGTCTCAAGAATTTTTAAAAATTGTCCTCTGTCTTCTTACTTAAATTTACTTTACAAAATTTACAAATGTGTTTACGTAAAACGCATTGTCGATCAGCTTTTTGTACTTAACTCACAGACTATCAGATTATAGCGTACTGGTAAGAAAACATACAAACAACAGTGTCCAAGACAGTTTCAATGTTTCAACCTTAAGGTCTTTTTCAAGAAAATACAAGACAAACAGTGAGCAAACAGTTAAATTCATTGCAAAATGAAGATGTTGACAATAAGACTGAAAACGTGCACCTACAAAGAATGATAGAAATGGAGAGCAAAGAAAATGTACTCTTTTTGGAAACAACCGAAGATCGCGTAATCAACATATGACTGAGAATTTAAATCTACATACACCCGCATGGCTGATGGAACGGAGAGCGGATCACTTATTTGTAGGTCCCATGTGCTATGATGCTATTTTCTAATCAAGAATCATTAGGTTTCAGAGATTTAACAGCAGAGACAAAATGGTAACAATGACGTACAAGTATTGTCATTGATTTTTTTATGTTTGAAGTCCGTACCCATTTGACCCTGGCGAGCTATGGGCCTTATTATTGTTATAATAATAATAATTATTATTATTATATACATATATACACATGGTGATAACCAACTGGACTTATTAATAACACAAGAGAAAGAGTTGTGGAGAAGCATGGTCGCCTACACCACTCGTCATGGCATTTGATTTATTAATACACATGTTGTTTATATATACATATAGGACATTTCAGAGCATTAAGTTATTAATCTTTATTTTAAATAATTATTTCTTAAATTACGAGTATTATGTCAGCTTTCTAGAAATTAATCTTTTGTTGCTTTTGCCATCTCTAACTACTGAACATCCTAAATGCTCCTTGCTGCTATGTAATGGCCGCACTTCGAATTCATTACTGTCCGTGTAATTGCAATATAGTGGTGTGACATTAGTTTGATCTGCGTTTACTGGAAGGTAATACATTTATCATTGTTTCCTCTAACAATTAATTTCATGCATTTATCTTCAATGAATACAAAAATAGAATGAACTGAACGTGCCACAGAGTCAGTGGTTCTCACAATTGTTTTCGTCTGAATTCTTCTTTCGGAACAAATATTCTTTCTTGACCCAATGGGACCTTATTTTTGTTTAAAAAAACCGGATAAACTTTTTCCATGTAAAAACTACATTATTAGTAAATATCGTTTAAATAATTCCATATCAAATATCGTCTGTCTCCCCCTAGATTAGTCCGTACCTTGTCCCATTTCAAATTTGCTCTTAATAGCCATCTAGGACAAAGCCGTGAGCTCCAGGGTTTATTCGAAGCACGTTAAGAATCACTGTTCGAAACAACATTTTTAATATTGTTAATACGAAGTCGGACGTTTCGGGGCATTATCACAAACAAAATTGTGATACATGGCATCTCTGTTCTCTGGACTATATCCACTGGAAATCTAGACGGAACATTGCCGAGCTACAATAAAAAGACCCAATGGGAGTTTGAGAATGAACAGTACTTACATCATAGATACAACTATTTTTAATAAATCTTTCCAGTTCTTACATCAAAGACAAAATTAGATACTTAAAGCTATCCAGTACTTACATCATGGACACAGCTTTACTCACTAAAACTATCCAGTACTTACATCATGGACACAACCATACTTACTAAAACTATCCAGTACTTACATCATGGACACAACTATACTCACTAAAACTATCCAGTACTTACATCATGGACACAACCATACTTACTAAAACTATCCAGTACTTACATCATGGACAATACTATACTTACTAAAACTATCCAGTACTTACATCATGGACACAACCATACTTACTAAAACTATCCAGTACTTACATCATGGACACAACCATACTTACTAAAACTATCCAGTACTTACATCATGGACAATACTATACTCACTAAAACTATCCAGTACTTACGTGAATTACATTATGGACACAACTATACTCACTAAAACTATCCATTACTTACATCATGGACACAACTATACTCACTAAAACTATCCAGTACTTACATCAGGAGCGAAGTACTGCCTAACATCAGCACCTTCTCCAATGTGTCTAATAATATCACTATGCTCACTTGTCCTGCTTGCGCTGCTGGCCCCACCTGAACTTGACTTTAGCTCGTAGATTACATGTTTACCTATCAAGAATAATAGCCAAAGATAGGTCAGAACATTGAATAGAATAATGAAGTGGATGACAAAAATAAAAATAGTGTGTTGAGTAATAAGTGTTTGTTCATTGACTTCACTCTACTCGAGTTGTAAAACAACCAACATGGTTGCCTACAATCATTTAGCCTACTATGCAATGTTCTCTGAACTTGACTAAAATCTTTACTGTTTCCCAGTTGTGTATAGTTTCTATCAATTCCTGTTTCGATGTTTCCAATGTTGTCTGGGTGTATAAATCTTTCTTCTAGCTTACCAATTAGTTTTAGTATTTCGAAGTCGACATATTTGTTTATTTGTCAATTTTTTATTTCCATCTTTGTAAAAGTTGTTTCTTTCTCAACACTTCCAGTCACACACAAACAGTAACATTTTCCTGTCACTTCTACTTTCTCAACACTTCCAGTCACACACAAACAGTAACATTTTCCTGTCACTTCTACTTTCTCAACACGTCCAGTCACACACAAACAGTAACATTTTCCTGTTCCTTCTACTTTCTCAACACTTCCAGTCACACACAAACAGTAACATTTTCCTGTCACTTCTACTTTCTCAACACGTCCAGTTACACACAAACAGTAACATTTTCCTGTCACTTCTACTTTCTCAACACGTCCAGTCACACACAAACAGTAATATTTTCCTGTCACTTCTACTTTCTCAACACTTCCAGTCGCACACAAACAGTAACATTTTCCTGTCACTTCTACTTTCTCAACACTTCCAGTCGCACACAAACAGTAACATTTTCCTGTCACTTCTACTTTCTCAACACTTCCAGTCGCACACAAACAGTAATATTTTCCTGTCCCTTCTACTTTCTCAACACTTCCAGTCGCACACAAACAGTAACATTTTCCTGTCACTTCTACTTTCTCAACACTTCCAGTCGCACACAAACAGTAACATTTTCCTGTCCCTTCTACTTTCTCAACACTTCCAGTCGCACACAAACAGTAACATTTTCCTGTCACTTCTACTTTCTCAACACTTCCAGTCACACACAAACAGTAACATTTTCCTGTCACTTCTACTTTCTCAACACTTCCAGTCACACACAAACAGTAACATTTTCCTGTCCCTTCTACTTTCTCAACACTTCCAGTCACACACAAACAGTAACATTTTCCTGTCACTTCTACTTTCTCAACACTTCCAGTCACACACAAACAGTAACATTTTCCTGTCACTTCTACTTTCACAACACTTCCAGTCACACACAAACAGTAACATTTTCCTGTCACTTCTACTTTCACAACACTTCCAGTCACACACAAACAGTAACATTTTCCTGTCACTTCTACTTTCTCAACACTTCCAGTCACACACAAACAGTAACATTTTCCTGTCCCTTCTACTTTCTCAACACTTCCAGTCACACACAAACAGTAACATTTTCCTGTCACTTCTACTTTCTCAACACTTCCAGTCACACACAAACAGTAATATTTTCCTGTCACTTCTACTTTCACAACACTTCCAGTCACACACAAACAGTAATATTTTCCTGTCACTTCTACTTTCTCAACACTTCCAGTCACACACAAACAGTAACATTTTCCTGTCCCTTCTACTTTCTCAACACTTCCAGTCACACACAAACAGTAACATTTTCCTGTCCCTTCTACTTTCTCAACACTTCCAGTCACACACAAACAGTAACATTTTCCTGTCCCTTCTACTTTCTCAACACTTCCAGTCGCACACAAACAGTAACATTTTCCTGTCACTTCTACTTTCTCAACACTTCCAGTCACACACAAACAGTAACATTTTCCTGTCCCTTCTACTTTCTCAACACTTCCAGTCGCACACAAACAGTAACATTTTCCTGTCACTTCTACTTTCTCAACACTTCCAGTCACACACAAACAGTAACATTTTCCTGTCACTTCTACTTTCTCAACACTTCCAGTCACACACAAACAGTAACATTTTCCTGTCCCTTCTACTTTCTCAACACTTCCAGTCACACACAAACAGTAACATTTTCCTGTCACTTCTACTTTCTCAACACTTCCAGTCACACACAAACAGTAACATTTTCCTGTCACTTCTACTTTCACAACACTTCCAGTCACACACAAACAGTAACATTTTCCTGTCACTTCTACTTTCACAACACTTCCAGTCACACACAAACAGTAACATTTTCCTGTCACTTCTACTTTCTCAACACTTCCAGTCACACACAAACAGTAACATTTTCCTGTCCCTTCTACTTTCTCAACACTTCCAGTCACACACAAACAGTAACATTTTCCTGTCACTTCTACTTTCTCAACACTTCCAGTCACACACAAACAGTAATATTTTCCTGTCACTTCTACTTTCACAACACTTCCAGTCACACACAAACAGTAATATTTTCCTGTCACTTCTACTTTCTCAACACTTCCAGTCACACACAAACAGTAACATTTTCCTGTCCCTTCTACTTTCTCAACACTTCCAGTCACACACAAACAGTAACATTTTCCTGTCCCTTCTACTTTCTCAACACTTCCAGTCACACACAAACAGTAACATTTTCCTGTCCCTTCTACTTTCTCAACACTTCCAGTCGCACACAAACAGTAACATTTTCCTGTCACTTCTACTTTCTCAACACTTCCAGTCACACACAAACAGTAACATTTTCCTGTCCCTTCTACTTTCTCAACACTTCCAGTCACACACAAACAGTAACATTTTCCTGTCCCTTCTACTTTCTCAACACTTCCAGTCACACACAAACAGTAACATTTTCCTGTCACTTCTACTTTCTCAACACTTCCAGTCACACACAAACAGTAACATTTTCCTGTCCCTTCTACTTTCTCAACACTTCCAGTCACACACAAACAGTAACATTTTCCTGTCACTTCTACTTTCTCAACACTTCCAGTCACACACAAACAGTAACATTTTCCTGTCACTTCTACTTTCTCAACACTTCCAGTCACACACAAACAGTAACATTTTCCTGTCCCTTCTACTTTCTCAACACTTCCAGTCACACACAAACAGTAACATTTTCCTGTCCCTTCTACTTTCTCAACACTTCCAGTCACACACAAACAGTAACATTTTCCTGTCCCTTCTACTTTCTCAACACTTCCAGTCACACACAAACAGTAACATTTTCCTGTCACTTCTACTTTCTCAACACTTCCAGTCACACACAAACAGTAACATTTTCCTGTCACTTCTACTTTCTCAACACTTCCAGTCACACACAAACAGTAACATTTTCCTGTCCCTTCTACTTTCTCAACACTTCCAGTCACACACAAACAGTAACATTTTCCTGTCACTTCTACTTTCTCAACACTTCCAGTCGCACACAAACAGTAACATTTTCCTGTCACTTCTACTTTCTCAACACGTCCAGTCACACACAAACAGTAACATTTTCCTGTCCCTTCTACTTTCTCAACACTTCCAGTCGCACACAACCAGTAACATTTTCCTGTCACTTCTACTTTCACAACACTTCCAGTCACACACAAACAGTAACATTTTCCTGTCACTTCTACTTTCTCAACACTTCCAGTCACACACAAACAGTAACATTTTCCTGTCCCTTCTACTTTCTCAACACTTCCAGTCACACACAAACAGTAACATTTTCCTGTCCCTTCTACTTTCTCAACACTTCCAGTCACACACAAACAGTAACATTTTCCTGTCACTTCTACTTTCTCAACACTTCCAGTCACACACAAACAGTAACATTTTCCTGTCCCTTCTACTTTCTCAACACTTCCAGTCACACACAAACAGTAACATTTTCCTGTCCCTTCTACTTTCTCAACACTTCCAGTCACACACAAACAGTAACATTTTCCTGTCACTTCTACTTTCTCAACACTTCCAGTCGCACACAAACAGTAACATTTTCCTGTCACTTCTACTTTCTCAACACGTCCAGTCACACACAAACAGTAACATTTTCCTGTCCCTTCTACTTTCTCAACACTTCCAGTCGCACACAACCAGTAACATTTTCCTGTCCCTTCTACTTTCTCAACACTTCCAGTCACACACAAACAGTAACATTTTCCTGTCCCTTCTACTTTCACAACACGTCCAGTCACACACAAACAGTAACATTTTCCTGTCCCTTCTACTTTCTCAACACTTCCAGTCGCACACAACCAGTAACATTTTCCTGTCACTTCTACTTTCACAACACTTCCAGTCACACACAAACAGTAACATTTTCCTGTCCCTTCTACTTTCACAACACGTCCAGTCACACACAAACAGTAACATTTTCCTGTCCCTTCTACTTTCTCAACGCGTCCAGTCACACACAAACAGTAACATTTTCCTGTCACTTCTACTTTCTCAACACGTCCAGTTACACGGGAACAGTAAAATTTGCTTGTCCATTCTACTTCTATGACATCTCCCTTGCAGAACGTTTCCCTCACCACCATTCTGTAAGACTGCCGATTCTGTGCACACTATCCAGTCGATTCCAGTGTCATATTCAAACGGGCCATTCAAACGCTTTTTGATATCCTATGTCCATTTTAATGTTTATCATCCTTTTGTCTTTCGTGGAATCTTTGCCTCCATGATTAATCTTGCTAACCCAATGTGTCTTTTTATGTGTCCAAAATATGTTAGTTTTTAGTTTTTGATAGTTTTAATGAGATAAATCTATTGTTTAAGAATGAAAGCTATTGTTAGCGAATTCAATCAATTGCTAAAGGCAACATAAAAGGCATACAGCTAAAATACTAAAAGATACATTTTTTTTCAATAAACATTATTATCCAGCATTTACCGCCTGGTCACTGACATCAAAGTCAGGCCCGCAGCTAAAACATACAAATAAAATCCTCGTGGAATTAATTTCATTCTAGGTTAATTAACAAGAATAACGTAACATCCTGATAGCATGTGATATGTTGAAAAAAGTCATTACTGGAGAATGTTTCATAGTTAAATAAAGAGTATCGGCCTGAAAGCATTATTGATTTCTTTCAACCGTCTTTCAGTGACTGGGATTTGTATTTTATGTTTGATACTATGAAGATATTTTCGTTTATATTTTCACTAGATGCATGTTGATGTTCGAGAGTTTGTGAAGGAGTGTTTTTTTTAAAATATAAGAGAGAGTGTCTGCGCGTCAGTGTGTATTCTCATGACCTCCTGGATGTACAAAAGACCAACGCACATGAGTCACACAATGAGGCGGATGTTATTAAAAATACAAGGGATTCCGCGTACAATATTAACCAAGTCCTTCTCCAGAATAACATTAATGGGAAAAATTGTGTGTTGACATAAATTAAGTCGAGGAAGTCCCTGAATTAAGCCGAGGGAGTACCTAAATTAAGCAGAGGGAGTACCTGAATTAAGCAGAGGGAGTACCTAAATTAAGCAGAGGGAGTGCCTGAATTAAGCAGAGGGAGTACCTGAATTAAGCCGAGGGAGTACCTGAATTAAGCAGAGGGAGTACCTGAATTAAACCGAGGGAGTACCTGAATTCTTGACAGTTGTAAGTAGGTGTGGGGGGGGGGGGGTGTGGGTATCAAAACTTGTCAACAAATTATTGACGTTAATTAATAAACAGCCCATACTCTTTTAGTTTAGAATTTAATTTCTTTAAATTTCCATGTTTTCTAAATGAAATGATGTTTATTTTTGCTTCTGTATTTTTAATATCATTGCTTGTTCATCCCTATTTTTCTGTATATGTTGCTGTCACGGTAATTGTATGATTCTATCTGCTGATTATATAGGACTGATTCACGTAGTGAGTAGTGTATCCTACTACAAGCAGTAGGACTGTTTCACTTATTGACTAGTATATCCTAACATCTACAGTAAGATTGTTTCACATAGTGACTAATCTTCTTCTTCTCGTTCGCAGTTTGAAATGTCTACACAGCAAGTCCCGTTTTCTTAATAAATTATGATGTATTTGAAAGCTCCTCTGTGCTCCCATACATCTTTCTGTGGGCCAGTGTTCTTCCCTTAACTCGTTTAGTGTATGCAGTCTTGCAGGATATGTTCAGTGGTGTGTGCTACCTGCCCACAAGGGCACAGTGGTGATGGGACCAATCTTAGCCTATTTAAGTGGCTGTTTAATCTGTTGTGTCCTGTTCTGAGGCGGAAGATAATAACCTGCTCTGCTCTGCCGAGATAGTGGTAATTGTCTTTTGGGTGGTCGACTTTCCTGATGGCTTTGATGAGGGTCTTCTTTTCTTGGTTGGTGATTTCTTGGTCTTTTTGTTCCTGTGCTGCTCCATCCTTTGCCAGTCTGTCTGCCTCTTCATTTCCTGGTATGCCACAGTGGAATGGTATCCAGTGTAGTACTACCCTTCTTTGGATGCTCACTTCTCGCATGGCTTTCTTCAGGTCTGGCAACTTATCACTGTCAATGGCTTGTAGGAACAGACATAGCATCAGTAAGAAATACCACCTGCTGGCATTGGCTTGTTGTGTTTTTAATTATTTCTGCAAGTGACTAGTGTATCCTACCACATGCAGTAGGACTGTTTCACTTATTGACTAGTGTATCATACCACACTATCAAACATGATATAGTCTATTGTCAGTCTGGATCAGAGGTAGCAAATCATTAGAGATTGCCGGGTAGGATTCAGCAATGTTCGTGTCGAACGGGCCAACAACCTTTTCCTTAGCTCTCTGAAGTAACAACTAATATTTTATAAGCTCCGGGGCCAGTGCATATAATAATTTCAAATAAGCTTGGCAAGTCAGTAAAATGGTTTGACCGACATGATTTGACTAACAGGCTGTTTTTTTTGCACACCCTCGGTTTTGATCAATTGTTCTTAACCTTTTTTGGGTAGCTGCCCCTTTATGGGACACATTTTCTTATGTCGTCCCGTTTCCTAAAAAAAATTCTTTACCACAAAAAATTGATAACTGAATTGACCAAGCCATGTTTCCCTTACGCAGAAACATAAGATCGGATTATGTATGCGGAACATGGCGTGATCAATTCAGTTATCAATTTTTTTGTCGTTTTATTAGTTTATACGTTATTACTTTCTTGAAAAAGGTCCCATTTGGACCGATACGTGGAGAATTGTCCTCTTAAGTTTTATTGTATGTTTGTATATACTTTTTCATCTATTTTTTTTATTCATAGTTAAAAAAAAAATTGGTAGCATATTCTGTCCAGGACGTAGCTATCAACCCAGCATGTGTTGGCTGTGGTGATTTTCTAGGCAATATAAATACGTTCAGTAGGTTGCCATTGCTTTCTGAACGGTCCGGATGCACAATTGCCTGTGGTGAGGATCGAACTCGGTACCTTTGCCGTCACAGACGCGCTCTGTACCACTTCACCACAGAGCCGGACCATTCATAGTTACGGTAAGTTTTTCTAGTAACCTGTTTAATTTATTTTGCTTAACCATCAGAAAAACCCACCCCACTGAACATATGAAGTAAGAGCAAATCGCTCGCAATTCCTGGGGTTCTCAAACAAACAAATATTTACGTGTAAATAGACATAATGACCCAGCAAGAGTGAAATTCAACTTCACAGAAAAGATCAATAGAACATAACTACAATTGAAAACAAAGATGAACGCATCATACTTAATACATAATGACAACAGTGATAATACTATTAATAATACGCTCTCTGCTGAGTATTCTATGATTTACTGATCTAATGTTAGCCGGTCTTCCTAAATGTAAGAAGACTTATCACTTCGAGTATTTTCTTCTCCTTTTCTAATATTTGGGGAAGGGCTGTAACTCGGTAAAAATAAGGAGGAGATAAATCGAGAACATCTCCAAGACCTTGACCAAAGAAAGTCTTAAAATTGTAAAGCCAAATACTCCCTAGCTATTGACCCATTTCTTTCCTGTAATAACTTTACATAGATATTTTGAGATCGATACACGCGGGCTTTCTTATCCATGTAACAACTTATTATACGATTTTGATCTATTTTTACCAGTGTCAGTTCTGAGTATGTGTTGTGTTTCCTGTGTGAAATTACCGAATATGTATCGACATATATATATATTTTTTGGAGTCGATTCTTGTGTGAAATTACCGAATATGTATCGGTATATATTTTTTAGGAGTCGATTCCTGTGTGAAATTATCGAATATGTATCGGTATATATTTTTTTGGAGTCGATTCCTGTGTGAAATTACCGAATATGTATCGGTATATATTTTTTCCGTAACCGGTCCTCTGTCCTATATCAAAATCTCAGCTTCAAGGAACTGCGTGATTAGCTTCAGCGGAGGGTCTTAGCCTAGGCCTGCGGGCCTTTATTGAGTCCACAAAAAGGGTTCAAAAGATGATAAGCTTCAAGCGATAACACACATGGATCTCCGAAAAACTTCACCTTGTGCACAAGACGATACGAGCCGGATTCGAACCCATGACCTCCTGAACACAGGGTAGCAGCTTAACCACTACGCTAGGAAGATCCCGAGTGTGATTTATGGATCCAATATGGAGTCTACATTGTGTTTTTCTTCATTGTTTTTCTACATTGTGTTTTTCAACATTAACATAAAATTTATGAACTTCACTATTAATGAAAAGATACTCTAGCTGACATAAAATTCAAAGAGATGCATAACTAGTGTCTCGAACAACCAATCCCAACAACTGCTGTGGTCACACATTGCGAATACAAGTATAAACATAAATAGATTAAAGTGTTATTGATTACTTATTCTTTGTCAATTCTTCGATTAGAAATCAATAAGGCATATATTATATAGACAACATGCGATGGGAGCAATGATGAAATGCTAGTGCCATTTCCTAATTACGAGTATATTGTCTCTTAGACAAATAGACGTTACTAATTACTCTTGTCTGATCAGACACTATAGAAAATGTAACTTAGGAAAGTCTGGTACATTTTTAACGAAATTATCCATTAATGCATTAAAAATTGATGTCTTATTTTACAGTTGGAGTTGTGAATTCTCGGAACAAATAGATGAAATTAAATACTAATGGCATTTTAACATACACACTAATATATATTGTTATTCTTGAACCTCAGGAATTGCAAGCGGTTAGCTCTGACTTCCTATGTGCAGTAGGGAGGTTTCTGAGAGCTTTCTTTCATACCCGGGAGGCTTCAGCTTTCAGCTTAGTGCAATGCCTATTGAATGAGCTTTCTACTCAGAGGGGGCATATATCACGACTGATAGTTTGCCTGGGTCACCTACTGCTTGTTTTTCCTCCGTCGAGGCGCTTCAAAGCCAGCCAGCTGTTCCTCGTGTAGGAAAGCCATCTTTCTATTACCACACTTTGTGTCCCTAGGTTCCAGACCTAATTTCTTCCGTATGAGCCGTGTTTTGGTTAATGACGATGGTCTAATTAGACTCTAGGTCAAATTAGAGTTGATCACGAGATTCTGCTTTGTCAAACACGTCGGGATCTGGAATTTGACCTTTGCATTTCTCACGCACTATCCTCGTCCGCTTGAGATGCCTCCCAATCCATTGCCCGCGCAGTCTTTGCGTGTTGACTCATCGTCATTATGTATATTACCCAAAGACGTAAGTAAAATACGAATCTCTGACGAGGGGTATTGAACCCAATTCTCTCTGTATAAGCGTGTTGGGCAACGGCCGACAGTTAAGTTGGGCTTGTTTTGCAGTGTCGTTAGAAATCTGCGCCCCCTCCCTCTACGTTGCCTGCAGTATTCAGAGCTCGAGTCTCAACACTGCTTCGATCAAACATTTGAACAATGCGCCCCCCCCGACATTTGTTTCATGCTTATCCTGTGTGCAATGGGGAGCTGTATTCAAAGTTTTTTTTCCATAACCGAGAGTGCATGTACAAGTTGGCGTACCCAATACTTGAGTCATCATTCCTACTGTGAATAGGATCAATTGTGATGGGACATGTGGGCTTCTGTGTGTTCACGAGCATGAACAGTACTTCCGCCAGTCGGTCTCGTACTGGACTATTGTGGCTTCGTTGCCACTGAATTGATTCACACGCTAACACTACGCTGCCCTCTAGCGTGTTTCCTTTTCCAGATTCAGGGTGTACTCATAAGATCACCGTATGTTAGGGACATTGACATTGGTCGCCCCTCCAATGTTTCTGCTTTTTGCCTGCCGATGCGGAATGCACAGATGACTTGCATCACTGTGTGTCGACAGTGATGTTGAATGTAACGGCGTAGAAGTTTTGGGGGATATGTCATGTCTCTCTGCAGGCAATTCTCATTCCATCTACAGCATCCACATCCACGGGCCTAAAAGTGTTAGCCAGGAATACCGCAACAGTAACTGTATTTCTGTTTTCAGTGTAAACCACAAGGAGGTAATATTAGGATCTTGGTTATTAGCTAACCCTGGGTCCGCACGAGAATAGTGCGAGACCCTTTGCATCCCACTAACATACCTACAGCTAAGTATTTTACATAATTAGATTGAAATTTGATGGATTTATAACTTTTATGAAACTGACATTCTAATTGTGTTATCACACGAAATAGTTAAGAAATGTTAGTTAAGCAATGCAGTGTGGCGCAATAGTTTCTGCAGGCAAATGGTTTTAAGTTTTATGTATGATTTGGTTAGTTATTGATCCTAAACCGACATTTACTGCACTCTGTGCATACCAGTAGGTGTTCAATTTTCATTAGCAGACGACGAAGGGTATGCATACTAATGGTACCCGTGGCTCTCTGGTTGACTACACGTCTCAGTATACCGGGAATGAGTTCAGTTCTACAATTGCCACATGTAATATCGAATAATAAAAATCTCAGCTATTGTCAACTTGATTCTATGAATGGCAACCTCCGATGTTTATAATTTACACTGTTTATAACGCTTTTACTTTGTTCGGTTTTCTGTGGGAATATGCAACTGGGTGTATAGTCAATAACACACGAATTTCTGCAGCCAGTTGGTTATAGGGTTTCCCGTCAAAATGGCCGACATGAATGGATGTGTTCTTATATCGGTACTCAACTAATCAGATTTACTTCCAAAAAGAACCGGCAACCTACGGGAATAGTGTGCCTAGATATTTGCAACGGATAGCCTGAATTCCACTCTTCATGTGCTAAAATGATCAGAGAAGATAAGGAACAGTGGAGTTTTGAGTAAGCTGAATATAGAGGACGGATGGCTGGTGAATACAATTTTACATAGAAAACTGAAATATTTCGGACATATAAAGAGACACAATAGCACGAAAAGATGCGTATTAGACGGCAGCATTCTGGGAAGTAGAAGAAGAGGTAGACCTAGAAGGAGGCGGACTGATGACATCAAAGACTGCATGAAGGTATCATTGGAGGAGGCAGGCATATTGGCACAGGGTAGAGTCGGGTTCATGACATTAATTGCAAAGACAAAGCTCTGGATATAATATGTCACGTGATGATGGTGAGTTGGTTATAACAATTTCTAATGTGTTTTTCTTCTGCGAAAATAGACAACTCGTTGTATGGTCACGAACATTGCTGCAGCCAGATGCTAAGCAGTATTCTTTCTGACATTTTGAAGAAATATGTAACTTGTTGCGACGTGTTATTTGTTACGGTTACTGTAACATTTTGTGTAGACTGACTAATAAGTTTTAAGAATTACCAAACATACAAATATGTCATTTCAAGCAAAATGTACAAAACACAGCCCCGTGTCAAAGAAAGCAATGCAAGGTAGCCTTTCTCCGCTCTGACATCTCCCGAACAAATGACGCATGCTGCTGGGCAGATGACATCACCGTGGATATGAACGCTAATCTTGTTGAGAGGCCGTCATTCAAAATAGACAGGTTGTAGCTTAGCAACATGTCAAATAGCATTAAATAATCACGGAAATATGCCAACTCTGGCAGCATCAAGGAAATGAGTTATAATTAGAGGACGAACTATCAGAATCTTAACATATTCTAGTTTCTTTACTATAGATCTCTTGTGCTGACGGGATTTACCACGCATGGTAACTTGGCTGGAAGCACAAACATTAATTGGAGTTCTATTAAAAGTATCTGCATTATCTCACCGTGTCTTTTGTCAATTATACAGTCCTACTGACTCATAGAAAATCATCCTTTCAAAGTGACATATTTGTCTTTTCCTGTTATTTTTATTGGTCACTTTGTGTATACTTTGTGTCGGCACACAATAAACATTACGGGAAAAGTCAAATATGTTACGTTAGAAGGATGATTTCCAATTTACCAAACAGGTCTTATATTGTCCATGATAATGATATAGCTGAACTTCTGAAGTTTGACGGTCGACATATATAAGACCTGATGGCTAATTGGAAAATAGCCTTCTAAAACGGTTGATATTTCCCATGATTTTCATTGGTCACTGTACTTTCTGTCGCATCAGCCGAGATGGGTGACTGCTTGATCAACACGTAAGCATATTCTGGGAGAAAACAAAATTGGTTGCATTTCCTAGTCAGGACTTAGCCACCAAACCAGCATTTTTTTTGCTGTAGTGGTGCTTTTCTGATAAATATAATAACGTTCAAAAAAAAAAAAAAAAGTTTTTCATTGTTTTCTGGAAGGTCCGGACGCACAATTACCTGAGGCAGGATTTGAATCCAATACCGTGGCCATCACAGACTAGCTCTGTACGTCGCAATTACATAGCCGGACAATTCTGATAAATGACTTGATAAATATTGTACTTGATATCCCGGATATTCTTAGTTACTAACGTGTCTCTTTCTGTGACACCCGTGCTAGTCCATGTTGTAGATACGTTGCAGCAACTGTTTCATGTACAGAACCTATCCCTTAAGAATATATATATATATATATATATATATATATATATATATATATATCTCCCTTGTTTGTTTCTTTCAATTCTCAGGAATTATGGGCAATACAGGACGTGTATCCGTTTGTGTGAAAGTAAGTTATTTGGGAGTTTTATTGCAGAAACAGAAGACTCCGTAACTCACATCGAAAATGCTCTACTAGGGGTTTACTATTGCATGGTTGTCTGATCAGTCTGGGGTCACTGACGAGACTTTCAGACCTTACAGACTTTGGGAGAACTAACGAGTGAAAGGGACAGCGAAAAACAACAATGGACAGGAAAGAGCAGTGCTTTTTGAATATGTTATTAACTGGAGCGAATCATGTCTTCTGTAATCATCAACATTCCGGAACATCCATAATCAACACTACATCCTAGAAATATGATGTTATCCATGTGATTAATTTTTTTTATGTGATCCTCCTAAAATTCTTACCGGATCTATTTATGCGAGCAAGAATACATTGTCCCTCGTAGTATGACAATGATCTTACTAGATTTCCGGCAGAATGTAGTCCAGATGACGGAAATACGCAGTGTCACTCTTTTATTTGCATTTTGGTCAGATATTGTTTGTATTGTGGAACGCATGGAGTGTGGTTAGAACGCCGTTCTCAGACTCTTGAGCTCTCGGGTTCAGTCCACGGTTGGGACATATTTTTTCTTTCGGAAGTACAATAAAAATCCTTCCTATACATGTCGCGGAGTCTGCTATAGCAAAGCGGCCTTTATTTCCACAGCCCATGGAAAGCCTCCCTGAACTCCTTCACAGGAAAACATGCAGTAATGAAAGTTTTTGTGGTCCAACACATCTGACTACGACCTTGGTAACTTATACGTTCAGTATTTTTACCATTTTCTCTGAACACGGTGACGTATGTAACCATATCGTTAATATAGAATGCCGGTGCACAGACTCCAGAATATATATTCTGGAGATATGTCCTCTCTTTGGGGAATTCAGTACTAAAGCCTATCCCAAATGGGCAGAACTGAAAGTGAAGCTGTAAGGCAACCGTGAGGACCTCCTGCTGACGACTGAATTCATAGAGGTGGTCCTCCTACCTGTATAGACTCCTAAGCATAGGCAGCTGATCGCAATAGAAGAAGATGAATTATGGTAAAGTGGTCGTACGAGAGATGTGCCGAGACAAAGCACCCTATCTTGTATAAATATAGATATCTATTCCGGGATATGTCTATATTCATCTCTGCCTTGTGAACGTTAATAGTGCCATTCTTACTCGTCGTCTTTTGTTGTGAATGTATTCCTGATTATGACCTTTCAGCCAAAACATTGATTTTTGTATGTTATTATGTGTGTTTCTAGTGATTAGCAAAACTGTATTACCCCGTTAAAAGTTTTGCCCGTACGAGATAGATGATTCTCGCACACAAAGAATGATAACTACAGGAAACGGACCACAAAAACCATCAGCAAACATTCAGTTACAGTTTAAAAACAGAAAAATACATTTCCTGCATCTCTCTCTCTTTCTCTCTCTATCTCTCCGTCCATCAATCAACCCTAACTATCTATACCAATATGTTTCTGTCTGGATGCGTAACGTGTTAGAGCCTCATCAGTGAGTCACCAGATCAGATGCAATACTATCATCAGCACAAAGTGCCGTCTCCGTATTCATGTATATGAAATGTAACAGCACGCTGTATTGGATAATATACCTATATAGGTTTTTCCTCTTGTAAAAACAAAAGGTACCACGGCACTTCACCTGTACAATTATATTTTAGCTGCTCTGATATGCTTTCCTCTCAAAGTAATAGTCACATTTTAGCTGGGTTGAAAAAACACCCCGGAGGAACCCCCCCCCCCATTTTATACAATTAAAAAATCGCATAAAGGGGGTATATGGGCTTCAAACACATGTACCTGTTTCCTTTAATAGGACTTGAAGATTGCTCAAAATTCTTAAAACGCATGCAGAAGAGATCAAAGTATAATAATACTATGAACATAATAATACAGTATTAATACTACAGCATATAATATTATTCTTCTTCAGCGTTCATTCTCAAACTCCTGCTGGATCTCCTTTGTAGCAGGACCACGGTCCTACTAGACTTCCAGCGGGATGTAGTCCTGAGAATAGAAATGCGTTGTGTCGCCGTTTTATTTGCGCCAATGGCCCGACACATCCGTCTTCGGCTGTGCATATCATATAATAAGGTAGAAAAGTGTGGATACCTCACACTAGGTATTAACATTTACAGATCTAAATTGGTAGTTCTTTTTCTAAGTCTAACTTCTCATTTTCTACACAATTCTAATATCTCATCTCTAAATTAACGATATTCAGATAGCAATTTCTAGCTGGGTTAACTTTCGAGTTTCTGAACCTTAGCAAGCCCAGTCTCTTTCAATTTCTCTAACCACTCGACAACGCGAACACTCAGTTGATTATGGCACTCTTAAATCGTTTTCACGCAGACTCACGCAAAGGCGCATGCGTGTGTGATGGTATAAGTGTTATTGAAGCTGTGCTAAACGATCTGTCAACACAGTTACATATTTACATTCTGTATAAAAAAAAACTATACAAACATTTCGCCTTTAACAAATAACTTCTACATACAAGTAAATCTGAAGTGGAAGTAATGAGCACACATGGATTTAAGCTTCTATATTTATTTCAAGTGCTCTGCATTCAATGAAAAGATGGAGAGACAAAGCTGGTCAGTCTAACAACATGGTCTCCATAGTAAGACGAGGCCACACATGGGAGAAAGTCTAACAACATGGCCCCCATGGTGAGACGAGGTCACACATGGAAACAATTCAATATTTTAATGGGACAATTTGAGAACTATCAACGTACCCCAAATTTGACATATGAATCCCAACAAACATCAAATTACAAATAATAAATTAAATCTCTAATCCATCAATGTGTTATCAGCGTCAGAGGTGGAAACTAACTAAAGAACAAGAGAAACACTAACTACATACCAATTGTTGGAACAACGTCTGTGGTCAAATAAACTGAACAGCAGAGGCTGAAATAGTTCGGTCACGTAATGTGAATTAACACAAATTGATCAACAACAAGAGCATACATACAACATGGCAATGGAAACGCCATGAGGACCGACCATGCAGATAATGGATTTAAGGAGATAACTACGTCCCGATAGGACACATTAATACAGCGTTTCAAACGACCAAACGTGCCGGGGCCCAAAAACCGATCATCATTCAATTATGCGACAACTTACATAACAAGCTTTGAAAAGACAAAAGAAAATACATTCGAGAATGAGTTATTACCAGTGTTTTTTTCATTTATTTTGATTCTATGGGACTAATGAAGATGAAAATGATAATTAAATAATCCATTTAGCTATAGCCTTATTGACAAAAGTGCAGATTCTTATCAGTTGTGTACTTTTAGTGGCACAGAGAATCACATACGGTTTCAAAGGCATGGATGTCTAATGGAAGTTTACGGATGCATGTTTACTAACGTGTCTCTTTCTGTGACACCCGTGCTAGTCCATGTTGTAGATACGTTGCAGCAACTGTTTCATGTACAGAACCTATCCCTTTTTGCTCTCAACAGTACATGGTTTCTAGCTAATTAATTTACCCCCCCCCCTGTTCGTTACATTTTTTATTATTGTTGGACTTTTATTTGGTCGCTATTTAAATACTTGGAATCGCATGCCAAATATAGCCAATGTCAACCAAGAGATTTCCCGAAATTCGGAAACTAGTTCATGTTCACATTTGAGTTTACAGATCTCCTATACCTCCAATGGTCGTGGTTTAGTTCCCGAAAGGAGTCGCCCAGTGTGGAAAATCGATGGATAACTGTTCCAGTGTAGGGTAACAACCCTAAACAGGAGTTAGGTGGCTGGAGTAACACTGTGCAAATGTCAAGATATACAAAAATAGGTAGATGCGTTACCAAAATAAAACATAAAACAACTTAACAACGATACAGGGACAGACGAGATTTTGACTAAAAAGCCTTCATCAGGACAAACAAACGACCACAATAAAAGAAATCTTACATGGAGAAAAATAGGTTTATAATAAGGAGGAGAGGAGGACAATAACAGATAGGTAATGGGGAAACAAAGATGTAGCACCATGATAGGAGAGTGGAAGGTAAGGGGGAGAAGATAGTAACAAGTGGGAAGGAGAAAGTGGACTGAAGAAAGTGCGATGGAAAAAGGAAAAGATATAATAGCAAGTAAATTAAAAGTAAAAAAAAAACACCTCAAAAGCGGCAACAGAGATGAATATTACAGACAATCATAATATAAAGTAAGAGCAAAATGAGATGGTACAAGAAATCACGTCTGGGAGAGAGAAATCAAGAAATATTAACTTATATTAAGAAGTCAAGCAAGAAATGATGATAATGTACTAGAAAATGGGGGCTTCTACCTCATATTAGGAAGTCAAAACATGATATCTAGTACTAGGAAGAGGGGGCTTCTACCCTATAGTAGGAAGTCAAAACATGATATCTAGTACTAGGAAGAGGGGGCTTCTACCTCATATTAGGAAGTCAAAACATGATATCTAGTACTAGGAAAAGGGGGCTTCTACCTCATATTAGGAAGTCAAAACATGATATCTAGTACTAGGAAGAGGGGGCTTCTACCTCATATTAGGAAGTCAAAACATGATATCTAGTACTAGAAAGAGGGGGCTTCTACCTCATATTAGGAAGTCAAAACATGATATCTAGTACTAGGAAGAGGGGGATTCTACCTCATATTAGGAAGTCAAAACATGATATCTAGTACTAGGAAGAGGGGGCTTCTACCTCATATTAGGAAGTCAAAACATGATATCTAGTACTAGGAAGAGGGGGCTTCTACCCTATAGTAGGAAGTCAAAACATGATATCTAGTACTAGGAAGAGGGGGCTTCTACCCTATAGTAGGAAGTCAAAACATGATATCTAGTACTAGGAAGAGGGGGCTTCTACCCTATAGTAGGAAGTCAAAACATGATATCTAGTACTAGGAAGAGGGGGCTTCTACCCTATAGTAGAAAGTCAAAACATGATATCTAGTACTAGATGAGGGAGAATGGTAGAGGTTCTGTCACTGCGAATGAGTCAGCAAATCTGAAAGGAAAATGATAAGATATTTGTGGTCCAGAAGTGTATAATGTGCTGGCACGACGTGGTAATCATTGGATACTACCACACTGGAATGATCTAATTCGGTGACTAAACATGCACCCATAACCCTCCCACACCACCCTCACAGAACTATGTCTTTTAGACAACTTTTTACGAGTGTTGCCTCAGTTACATAACTGAAAAGAACCTGTGCTTTTGTCATAAAGGCTATAGGATTTTCACAGTTAACAGGATTATTTATTTTATCGTCATCATCATCGTCTTCGTCATGTAAGACAGGCACAAAATTTGAGCATGTCAATTTTCAATATTATGTATATCCCATATAAGCTATAATGAATATCAATCAATATTAATTAAAACATGGCTGGATCAATGTATCTACGTTAAGACTTAGCAAAATAATATCAAGTCTCGTTTAATAATACAGCTGTGACAATACTTCAGAAAATTGAAACTAAGTGTGGTAGTTTAATACTGCTTCTACGATAATCGAAACTGTAAAAATATTCGTTAATGCATATTTTATCGTTAAGTAATGCATAAATGATTTGAATATAAGGTACTAATATTATAATCAAGTGTGGTTCGATGATACAGATACGGCAAGACGTACACTAATTAATTTCAATATTGTGACACTGGCAATAAAACCAAGAGAACTTAATGTATTTGGATTGAATCGCGGTGGTTCTTTTTTTCTAACAATTATCCTGCCTTCTCCGAAAACATCGAACTTTACATGGCTGTAAAAATAGTGACCAACGAAAAACACGATAATAATCAAAAACGTAAAACGTATGAAGCGTGTTTACTTTCTGTACAGAGGTTTTTACTGTCGACGATTTCGGTTAACATCGTTTATTTTAACTAATAACTGATAATGACTGAGAAGATGGAAAACTAATTTGAAACAGGTGAACGCAGGTAGACAGGTGATATAGAACACAACACAAGGATTGAGAAAGTCAGGTGGCAGGGCGTAATAAAGTGTTTTCTCAGAGTTTAGAGTGCACAGACAAGGAGCCATGATGTTTTTGATATTGCGACCAATCAGCATCAACATCTGTTTACGATAAAATTGAATTCTTGCACACTTAAACCTTTTTTGTTGTAGATCTTCATGGAGAATTTAGCTCAGCTTTTGATGTTTAAGTGAGCTCAGCACAAATGTCTGTAAGAATACGATGTCTGCGAAGGTAGATAGATACCCATGTCTTCACTTCGCAGGTAGCTAGCGGCAGGTACACACTTTCTCTAACATTGTTGGGTTATTTGTTCCGTTTTCATTCCATCACAATCCATAAATTCTAATTTTTTTTTCACTCACACTTTTACGTTAATGTTCCACATGAAAGATTTCGATTTCCTGTGCACGGTTATATTTTGCTTGTTTTGAAGTTTTTCCTTGATAAAGATGTTTTGGTCGAAATTTTGTGTGTTCGTTATTAGCACAACTCGATTAATTCGTATTTTTATAGATCAGAACAAATTGTAATTCTACGCCTCAGAACAGGACACAGCGAACTCTGCAGTCACATGTACACAAAGTTCAAGATTGGCAACACCGCCATGTGTACATGTGGACAGGCAGCACAGAGTGCCAAACATATACTTCAAGAGTGTTCAGCACATGAAACGCTGAGACAGACATATTGGCCAGAGGAAACAACACTGGAATCAAAGCTCTATGGGACACTGTATGAACTACAAAAGACAATGACGTTTTATTAAGGAAACAGAATTACAGATATAGACATGTTTGAAGTGAACGAAAGAAGAAGACAAAATCACCATAAGACAAAAACTATTGTCAATAAACACATGATGTAAACTGTGTAAGGAAATAGATACTCTGAGACTTATGAATAATTGGTTTTGGTAAGGATAATAAAAATGATTTATTTTTTTGATAATTCTGGGTAGGCAGCTCCCCCCTAAACACAGTAAAGGAACTCTTGTAAATATTTGTTTGCAATTGTTATCGTAGGCGTTAAAATAGAACCTTCAGTGAAAGAGGAGAGTAGGAATATAGAGGTATAAAAAACTGACAATCTGCATATTTCTCAAATAAGGGCGTCGCAGGGAGGCTGTAATCGTAGATGTGTTGTAAATGCCGCATGCCTCTACTGTCGTCGAGGCATGAATACAAAGTGAGCTATTTTAAATTTAACCATGGACATAAAGAAAACCACTCAGTCCTAACCAGGAGTCTAAGCTTGAACCTCACAGATGTGAGACCAACGCTCTAACCCAGTGTTTCCCAACGTGGGGGAATGCGCCACGGAGAAGGGGGGGGAGTTACGGAGACATTTCAGGGAGAAATACTAAAAATTTTGAATATATATATTTATAGTGGTGGGGGAGCATTAGAATTTTAGAAAGACTTATGTGATGCATGGTTACAATTTGGGTTGGGAAACACTGTTATAACCTCTCGACCATGCGTCACACTAAAACACGGAGGTATACCTGGAGAAAAATAGTGAAGGAATATGTCACATCAATTAGGTCCTCTTTGGCACAGTTGAAGTAGACAGCATCGTATAAATCGTTGAAAGGAAACAGCTGCAGCCGTATTTTCCATATTGAACAAAAGGGACAAATGAACTGAATGGAAAGTTGAACTTAATGGAACAGTGAACTTAATGGAAAAGTGAACTGAATGGAAAATTGATCTTAATGGAAATTTGAACTTAATGGAAAAGTGAACTGAACAAAAATTGAGCTTAATGGAAAAATGAACTGAATGGAACATTGAACTGAAGGAAAAGAATAACAGTTAAATGACATGATAAATCTGCTAGAACCACCTTGTATTCTAAGATTCATGTAACAACTCACTTTCAAAATAAGACATTTATCACAATCTAATATCATTTCTCATGTTAAATGATGTGCCACATAAACACATTGAGCTTATATTTCTTTGTGACGACTACGCCTTACAACCGAACGAGGGTACGTTTCGGCATCAACTTATTGTTTGGCTCACTTTGTTAGCTTACAAATAAGTATCTTTGTTACCTCGTAGCTTCAACCACAGCCATATAGATATAAGCAGGACTAACTGATGACTTGATGGGGTGCAGAGACGTTGAAGCGAGCACTTGCTCGCTTCGCTCGCCAGAACCAGGACTCATACTGGTTCAGACCTTGATACTCCACCTCGCCGAGCACCCCGGGCAACAGAGCAATCTGGCAAAGCTATCAAGGATCGAACGATCCAGCTGAGGTGGGAACCTGCTGTGGACTTGGAAACTTGCAAGAGAGAAACGACTCTTTTTATTCGCAGTACGTCCCGGGATTAAAAGCAAGCTTCAGCAAACTTTCGACAGTCTTTTCGTCATTTTCGCCAAGTCTCAAGAACTTTTCGTCAGTTCCCTGTCCGCACCCAGCGTCGTGATATAACTAAAAAGTCCTTCTTAGGACTAGGTTGAAAGCGACGTGACTAGGCATCCCAAGATGACATAGTCGAATCCAGCACTCAACAAACAAACAAACAAACAATGACTTGATATCAAGGTTGAGATTCGGAAATTTTAATATTTAATGTGAAACTAGTACAACTCTACCCATATGATAGAATAAGGAGCGTTTTCAACCAGAGAGAAAAATGAACAATTAGTATGCGCTCCCTTTCAACATTTGCTGGGAGAGAATCACTAGAATGTACAACTGAGCAATTAAGAAATCTTGATTTCCCACTAACCAGTAGGTTTTATATAGTAGACAGACATGATACGCTTAACTAGGAGGGATGGACAGATAACTACGTTTTGCGTTACAGTTATAACTCAGACGCAGTTAGGGTCCTTGCTGTGACCAGAATACACCTGTGGGAACGACATGCAACGGATTGTAATGAGCTTCTATACAGTTAGGATTGTCCTTAAAGTGACCATTCGCATGTGATCGGAGACACTTGACAATAAGCAAATAACACAACTCATATACACATACAACAGCTCTTCCTTTGATTTCCAAGACAACTACACAATGACAAAGAACAACACACAGACAAGTCATCTACCCATTGACAAAATTCAACTACATACATGAAAAACCATCGAATAAAAGATCAACTTAGAGATACAGCATCTCCTTGAACGGAACTCATCTGTAACTGCCACGAAGAGCTCTTCCATCCCTAATGAAATACAAAGGACACTACTATTATTCATTTGCCATACGCTCCTTTATATTTGCATGGCCTTTTGATTGAGAGATATTTCTTAGGAATTGGGAAGTTTCAAACGATCATGTTACAGCAACAGAAGATTTTTGTTAATCGTATATATATATATCGTATATCGTATGGCTATCTTCTTTGGTCTTGGCAGTCCTGGTTCGGTGAAGGCTTGAACATCATTCCTTCTAATGGCCAACATTGGTGTCGATCATAGCTCTAACATCAGTCCTTCTCAATGCCAACATTGGTGTCTTTCATAGCTAGAACATCATTTCTTATCATGGCCAACATTGCTGTCTTTCATAGCTTGAAAATCATTCCTTCTCATGGCCAACATTGGTGTCTTTCATAGCTCTAACATCAGTCATTCTCATTGCCAACATTCGTGTCTTTCATAGATAGAACATCATTCCTTCTCATGGCCAACACCAGTCGTTTGTGTACGCCTAACATTAGTCTTTGAGATCGTGTTGTACCATGTACTATTCAAGACGCAGCGATCAACCCATCATAATTTGATTGTAGTTATTTTCTAGCCAACATTTACGCTAAGTAGATTGAGTTTTTGTTTTAATGAACGGTCTGCACGCACAACTGCCTGCTGCAATTTCATAAATTGAACATTGTGCGTAGGTCATCCAAGACGTGCTCTGTACTTTCTGGCTCTAGAACCTGACACATTTTGTTTGTGGCGACCTCTTGTTCGCCGGCGATTGTACACTCAACGCTACCTGTCTGAAAGACATGCAGGACAACATGGACCTCTTTTCTTTGACCTGTATTTTTTCAGTCTCACCATCAGCACCGCGAAGACATTAGTAGTGTATCAACCAGCGCAAGGTGTCCCCTACACGGAACCAGTAATCAAAGTAAAGAGACAGAAACTCAATACTGTCAATAAGTTTGCATATCTCGGCAGCACCATATCGCAAACTGCGAAAATTGACGGCAATGTTGCCCCGCGTATTGTTCGCGTCAGTGCGGCATACAGGAACCTTCGTGCCAACGTCTGGATCAGGCGTGGTCTCAGTTTGACAACTAAGTTAGACGTCTACCGCGCAGTGGTCCTACCAACATTGCCTTATGCTGCGTCTTGCTGGACTGTCTATGCGAGACACGCTCGACAGCGTAACCCTTTCTACCATCGGTGCTTAAGAAACCTCATGGGGGTACGTTGACAGGATCGAGTACCAGACACTGAAATCCTTCAAAAGTCCCGTATGCAAAGCATCCACGTCCTGTTGACTAGGTCTCAACTCCGCTGCAATGGCACATCGTCCGTATGCCAGGCAAGCGCTTTCCAACGAGATTATTATATGGGAAGCTGTCTGGTGGTATACGTTCATGCAGAGGACAGAAAAAGCGCTTCAATGATTATCTAAAGAACTCACTAAAGCATTGATCCTAGCTCATGGAAGACTACATCCATCGATCGTTCAGCTTGGCAGACCCAGATCACTGCTGGTATCACTAAATTTGAAAATATAGAAAACTACGGGAAATTTACAAGCGAAGGAAACGGAAGGACAAATCCGAAAACTCTATTACTCGGGACCCTCTGCATTCCTGCATGCACTGCAATAGAACTTTCCTGGCACGAATCTGACTCATCGGGCATCTACGAACTCACAAACAAAATTAGACAATCACAAATGTTTTGGTTTTTCTACTTGTTCACCACATTTCTTTTTGTTTTTTCTACTTGTTCACCACATTTCTTTTTCATGCCATGCTCATCTTTGCTTTCGAAGGAGGAACATCATAATCATTTTTATGGCTAACAACTTTTTTTATGGTTAACACTTTTTAGGGATAATAACTATTTATTGTGGCTAACGATAGTCAGCACTACAAAACACAAAAGAAATAATTAATATTTTGTTTCACAATACAAGCACACACTATATGTAAAATACACACAACAGTCCCATTGAACGCTACTTCCAGAACATATGGTCACAAAATGATAACAAATTAACACGACGTGATATGACGATAATAACTGGGTTGAAATCGAGCACCTTGACTGTTTTACCCAGGGATGGGCAACCTTTTAGGGTGCGGGCCGGATTACGTTTTTCACACTGTGGAAGAGGTCCAAAAAAAATTTCTTTTAAAATTGTCCCTCGATCCTCAAAGTAGTGTTTTCTAAGATTAGAGGCCAGTGTTTATAGCATTGTTGAATCAACCTGACGGACCAGTTAAAATGGTTTGGCGGATAGAATTTAGCCAGCTGGCAGTGTGTTTGCCCACATCTGCTATAATCCCACACCTACAATTTTATATTGTATTAAGAAAAAAAGCGAGATTATGTATATAATTGTGAAATGTCCACCTGCTATACAGACAAACTAAATCTCCACATATTAAACAGCAATCAGTGCAGAACTGAAACTGAAAAATTCTTGTCAAAAATTTTGAATTGTGTATCTGGAAAAAATGTGCATGCCATCTCCTGATGTAATGGTTAGTGGTTATTGTTGGAGTGTTATAAGGTGTCGGGGAGGGGGTAGTACTTCTGGCTCTGAGGCTGTAATATTTCTTTGGAGTTTTTATCGCACCCTTGTCACAACCTTGTCATCTAATCCCTCACCTGCATCTCCCAGTAATTACCAGCATGCGGTAGCGGTCACAACTCGGTAATGGCTTTGGCAGGCCGGCCAGAGCAGGTGAGTGCAACCAGGAGTACCGGTAAGAATTAAATACAGAGCATATCTGCCCGAATATGCACAGCCTGGATATGGCACACAGCGCGGATGAAACTTCTGATGTTCAACGGGTTCGAATGCACTTGCCAACAGAGCGTCGTGGAACGCAATGTACTTTGTGAGACATGTAGAACATTTTTTTATCAAATAACGCAGTCGTTCTCAATCTGCCATTGTAACATTTAGCAGAACAATTGTCATACTATATTTCCTGCAGAGAACCCAAATGCTTGTTACGATACTTTATATGCCCAAATGACACGATACATCCAACTTTAGCCGTATTCTGCAAATAAGACATCTCGTGTTCACTAAGAGTTTAAGTATATAGCGAAAACGTCTGATTCACTAGTTAATCGTGGTGCATACAAGTAGTATATGGCGCGGTTTACGAGGGGTTTTTTCCTACCGCAAAGAATATATAGGAATTAATCTGGCGCAAAGACATAATAAGGATTATTTTCAAGGAAAGCAAGGCGTGGCTGAGCTTTTCTTAGGTTTTCTGTGATTTCTTGAATTTAAAAAGAATATAAATTTGAATTTTTTTTTTTTAATTCATGTTAGTTTTATGGTTAATTTTGTTTATTTTCTATAGTATGTTTGTTATTCCTTGTTGTTTATTTTTTGAGTTATTATTACATGCCAAGTTTTAGCAGAATTAGTTCCCATTGTGATGTCTCAAGTTATCTTTTCTTAGGGGTATGTTTTTATATTAATTTTCTAGAAAATTATTTTCTAGAGTTTTCTTGGGGTTTGTTAGCCCTTGGTGTTTATTTTTAGGACTTGTTGTTACCTAGATGTGTTTAACAGAATTAGCTGCCCTTGTGTTGTCTCGAGTTATCTTGCATATGGTGTTAGAACGTGCCTAGACCTGGTTGGTGTTCACCTCTAAGCGAACCTTCCGCGAGCAGGGACTATTTTAGCAATGGATTTTTTCCCTTCCTATTGTATCACTACGCCAACTAGTTTATCTATGTTTGTGTGCATATGTGTAAACAGCATGTATTTCCCTGAACTAAGTGACTACCAATGAGTGTTATTTCATGTATATATGAATGTAGGTTACTAATAAAACATACACAAAAGGAAGGTGCGTGTTAACTATGTATATTTATGTGATATGTCTATGTGAAAACTACAAAAAGGTGAAGACAAACCTACTTTTATGTAAACTATATAATGAATGACCTACTTGAATATTATGTATTACAATTTTTATCTATTTAACCATGGCGAAGCTACTAATAAAAGAACCACAAACACAATTTTATGCTAATAATGTGACAAGTTTATTTAACACAAGGGGAAAAACTGAATAAAAACCTATTTACCACAACTAAAAAGCTTCATGTTTTATGTATTTTTGTCTGTATATAGGTGGCTAGCATGTATTTCCATGAAATACATAACTACCAAGGATGTCTGTCACATGTAACAACATGTAATATACCTCAAAATGACTTTTAAACCTAAAAATAGACAGATTGACCACTAGTAATTAGAAATAATGCATGTTATAGATAGGACCAAAAGGTTTTGAATACAATACTTTTGGGCGGAGACGGGACGCCATTACACATGACAAGTTTCTTATACAAGGCAGCAGCTCAACAAAATACACACATCAAAATAGAAAAGATTAGGATTGAACACCATTCTTGTATGAGATATAACACATCGACACACACTGGTTCAATTTGGTTATAGCAAGACATAACAACAATCATCGTCAGGTGCTACGCCGAATTTTTTTTTATTTTTATCTAAATTTTATTGTTAATTTTGTGTTTTTTCTGGAGTTTTCTTGTTGTTTTGTTTCGTTTGAGGTTTTCTAATGTTTAATGTAGTACCGCCCTATATCTCCGGTCTTTATTTGTTGTTATTGTTGTGATGTCTTGTTATATAAGTAAATTGTCATAAGGCGTGACGGTCTCTACATACAAGAATTATTCTCAAAAAGCCTCTATCTCTTCTGTTTAGATGTTACATAGGCCTAAACTGTGTTTATTTTTGTTGTTGCGTCTTGCTATAACCAACTTGGTATAATTGTGTCTGTCTAATTCTGTGTTTGCTGTTTGTTGCAACTCCCTTATATAACCAAGGGAGTATGATGTGTATAAATATGCCGTCTCCTTACACAGAATGACTCTCAAAAACCAGCGGCACCTATCTAACTTGTGCTATTTCTAATTAATAGTGGTCAACCTATGTTTTAGGTGTATATGTCATTTTATTATTCGTAGAGGGCTACATAGAGCCTTCCGAATAGTTGGTGATTATTACGTAAACAATAACCGAGGGTTTGTTGTAACGTAGGTAGTGGTAGAATACACAGGTCTGTTATTGCCAGGTCGGGTGTTACGTGTGATAAGCTTTCTTGGTAGTATAGATAAAAGGGAAATACACAAGGGTCACATATATACAGACACACGTAGATAAAACATGAAGCTTTTGAGTTGTGTTGACTGGGTTTTATTCACGTTTTCCGTTGTTTTAAATGAACATACATATAATTAGCATGAAAATTGGATTTATGTATACTTCATTAGTAACATACATTCATATATACATAACACTCGTTGGTAGTCACATAGTTCAGAGAAATACCTGTTGTTTACATATATACACACAAAAACTTAGATAAGACAGGAAGATTTTGAATAGTTTAATTCATGTCATGACATGGTCGTCCACATAGTTAACAGGAAAAATTCTTTGCTAGTAGTTATACATTTCAGGAAAATATATAATTTATACATATATAGAGACAAATGTAGTACCATTTTAGTCTTCTATTCGTCGTTTTACACAAATATGCACACAGTTAACAGACAAATTATGCTAATGTGAGTTTTATGAGTAGCATACATTCATATCTACATGAAATAACACTAGTTGGTAAGCACATAGCTCAGGGAAATACATGATGTTTACACATATAGTCAAAACATAGATAAAACATGTAGATTTTGAATGGTGTAATTCATATTTTCGGCTTGGGATGTGTCCCATAGCAGGAAAATATGTTTTATTAATAACAGAATGGTATTTTAAATAGATAAAAAGGGATGACAGAGGTCGGTCCGAAATAACAATGAGTATATAACAATTAACCTGGAAGAAAGCCCTAATACAGATTATTTCCGAGGAAAGGAGGGCTTGGCAGAACTTTTCTGGGGTTTTCTTGATGTAATTATTTAAAAAGTCGAATTTTTCATCATTTTTAGTTTGGTTCTGTTCTATTTTATTTCTATTTTATTGTTTATTTGTTGGTATTTTCTTGTGGTTTGTTATGTCTTGTTGTTTATTTTCTTTGGAGTTGTTACAGGCCAAAATTTTAACAGAATATTTTCCCTTTTGTTGTCTACGGTACCGAACTTGTTCAGAATTACCATAAAGCAAACACCGTTTATCATGTTATCAAGTTAGGATACACCAACTTACATACCAACAATTTTATCACTAATTTCATACATCATTGGCCTATATCTGCTATATATACATACATATATATATACACGAGGACTTTTAAGAACAATTCGTTGTGCGGAGACGGCAAAAATCGATGCGCATTAATACACAACTGGTTGTATTAGTGAATTACTACAAGCAATAAACACAGAATTTGAAACACATAAAATAATAGAGGGGCGGAGATCTACTTGAAGTGTCTATTAAACACTAGAAAAATCACTGAACTAAACAAACATACGATAATGTGTAGAGAAGTCACCTTCAACACGGAACAGAAGTCCACTGTGGTTGAAAGGTTAACATTCGACACATAAAAAAAGCAATCTATAACTTATGTTACAGATATAACCTTAAATGTGTTAGTTTGCTCTAACATTAACCCGAGAACAGTAAAAATTACGTTTCAAATCATTTACTATGACCTAATGAGAACAATATTTTTTACTATATTAAGAATACCATTGAAGTGTTTTATAGTATATCTTTTACAGAACGATACGATTTATACAATTACAACATTAGAGTTATCAAATAGGTAAACAAACAAGGTATTAATGTCATATGCCCAAGAGGTTAGCAAAATACTAAATTATGTCCCTTGCATAAACAGTCGTATTCTATTCTTAATAGGTTGTCTCTTCTACTATGTCAATATTTTCTCAGTATATTCGCACGAACTTATAACATTATCTACCATACTATAACATGTTCTAAATGTTCTTCTTAAAAGTTCTGAAACTATTTTCTCAGTGGCCTCTTAAACTGTGTTTTCATGCAACCTTCTTTTTTCATAACTAAAAGCTGAGAGCCAGTACAACTGGCTATTAGGATATATATGAATATTGGAATATTCATTCCTTATGCTTCTAGTAAGTATAAATTTTAATACTGTACATAATTTTGAAATGTGTTTATGATGTACTTTTCCGAGAAGATTGATATATATGTAGTAATGCAACATGAATAGGCCTATATTATAAAATATCAGACAGCTTGAAATATTGAATATTCAGTGCTTCTTGAACACATACTGAGTGACCTAATAACATATTTATATTTTTAATGGTGATAGCCTTTGGAGATACTATGATATGGAAAAAACTATCATATAATTATGTATATTGTTTCTAAATTCTGGAATATGAGACCACATATGAACAGGAATATAAGTATGGAGTAGCTATAGGAATTCTTCCTAGATTAAGGGTGGTAGGCGTATAGTTAGTACGTAATTAATTCACACCCTTTGATACGAATATTGAATTTATGTAATCACATCATACACCTACCTGTCTAAATTTTTCCCTATAAACTTATCGGAACAGTGATTATGTAACAGTTAACTTTAGAGGACTTTCCAATTTACCTACAGCCATGTCCATTAGCCAAGCAGTCTGTCTTGGTGCCCCGAAATAAACTGGTAGATCATGTAATCTGCTGAAAATCAATCCCGTGTTTGATGGGACAAATTAATGAGAGAATTCAGAATATAGGAAACATCACAGTTAAGCAACCATAACTGGAAGATGTCCTTGGATGGTGATAATTGTGAACATGGCTGCCCCAACCATCACCGCTAACACATCCAAACATATTGCAATGCTGTGGACATCTGTGACAGGAAAGGAACCTTTGCAGGATTGTAGAAGCTAGTGATTCTCATTTTGCATATTATGGAAATATGGAATGTACAGAACACCGTAGGATCCAGTTCAGCTCGATAGAAAGCTGCTAAATTCATTGCATACTTTTGAAAATCTTCTATGTATATATTTCTGGAGGAACTATTTCACAGCATAAAAATGAAGTGACTTTACAAATTATTTATAGTGTATGGGATTAAAACAACCACCACTGACATCATAAAAAGTAAAGTTATGTGTAGTCTAGTACTAACAAATGATTCATTTGTTTCTATTGCAGGTTTATCTTCAATATATGACTCATTTCCTGCTGTTAGTGTAAAAATACTGTTTGTATTCAAGTCCATATTTATTACCTTCACCACACAACAAAATACATAATGATGGCACACACATTTGAGAAACACATTTCAAACATTCAAGACTTATGTAAGACATGTGGAGAGACATTACTAACGAAAAAACAGAAATATAACTACCAGAAACCGGTCCTTTGTACACATGTTAATAATATTTTCTTTATTTTTGGTTTGAATGGGAATGATGATATGCCCAATAAATATTCTACAAATATGTGCATAAAATGTTTATATAAAATTAAATACATTAATCTCACACATTCAGAGCAAGCACTAAGGATAACAACAAATTGGAGATAGATCTAGAAATGTTTGGTATGATTTTAAGCCTGAAGTTTGTATCAATGAGTGTCGTGTCTGTTTGCATTATTTAGTGAAATGTCTTGGTAGCAGGAAAATGTGAGTACTAGGTCCACAAATGAAATGAATGCCAACATTTGTGATCTTTCAAAGCATCCCAATCAATCTAACATTTCCGTACAAGATGAGGTTGATGTGTCTGATGAAAAACATTTTAAAAAAAGTAAGTTCAGATGCAAACGTGACAAATACATCAACATCTCCAACGCAGAACATCAATAAACATCATAATATGCAGTTAAGTCACTAACAGTACCACTTTCTTTAGTTGAAGAAAATCTGCGTACAAATTTTGTTAAGAGAAAACTGAATACAGCACACACATAAAATATAATTACTTGCAAAACATTTTGGCCAAAAATTCCCCCTGTTGGACACACTGAGGCACAATTGTCCAATTATCAACAGCAAGAAAAAATATACTTTTATTATATATGTGAAAAAAATATTGATACTGCTAACTAGGAAATACACATTATACAATTATCTTCTCTGTTCATACTCATATTATGGTTAGTTACGAAGAAATTATTTGATGAACGTAGGCGTTTAGTCATGCAGTTATCCAAGACTTTCTTGATGACAACATAATTGTTCTGTATGTTGAGGTCCATAATCATCTTGCTTGATAATGGTGGATGGTAATAATATTCAATATAATGTAGGTATGAAAGGCCTGAGAGATTGTGAATTTATCATTAATGTTTACTTTTTCTGTCAGTGAGTTTGTAGTCAAAATATCTTATGCACATGCTATGAAAATCTTACGGTTCTTAGGACCTGCATATTCATTATTGCAATAGGTGGATGTGAATAGTGGAAAATTATTAAGTTCCAAAGTCTATTATTATTCAATCAAGCAAGTGCCATGCAAAAGGGCGTAGGTGATCATGTTTCTCCACGACTTCCTGTCTCATGTGTTGTCAATATGCTAGGCTGGTGAAACTCTATCAAGCCACAATACTAGTCCAGCTAGTAATTTCTCTCTTTGTCATCCACTGTCTCTTCTCCACTTGATATTCCCTGTGGTTATAAAGTGTTCAGGCTGTGTTCTTCTCAGCAGAGTCCCTAAAAAACCAGGGCTGTCGGCCCCTTATATTTGATATGATTGATATTTTTTATGCCAGCATCAATGAGAATATCTGCCTTAGTTGTTTTTTTCCAAGATATTACACATTTTCAACTTGTGTTAATTTTGTATCATTAATCATTATATTGTACTTGATACCAAGTACAATATAATGATTAATGATACAAAATTAACACAAGTTGAAAATGTGTAATATCTTGGAAAAAAACAACTAAGGCAGATATTCTCATTGATGCTGGCATAAAAAATATCAATCATATCAAATATAAGGGGCCGACAGCCCTGGTTTTTTAGGGACTCTGCTGAGAAGAACACAGCCTGAACACTTTATAACCACAGGGAATATCAAGTGGAGAAGAGACAGTGGATGACAAAGAGAGAAATTACTAGCTGGACTAGTATTGTGGCTTGATAGAGTTTCACCAGCCTAGCATATTGACAACACATGAGACAGGAAGTCGTGGAGAAACATGATCACCTACGCCCTTTTGCATGGCACTTGCTTGATTGAATAATAATAGACTTTGGAACTTAATAATTTTCCACTATTCACATCCACCTATTGCAATAATGAATATGCAGGTCCTAAGAACCGTAAGATTTTCATAGCATGTGCATAAGATATTTTGACTACAAACTCACTGACAGAAAAAGTAAACATTAATGATAAATTCACAATCTCTCAGGCCTTTCATACCTACATTATATTGAATATTATTACCATCCACCATTATCAAGCAAGATGATTATGGACCTCAACATACAGAACAATTATGTTGTCATCAAGAAAGTCTTGGATAACTGCATGACTAAACGCCTACGTTCATCAAATAATTTCTTCGTAACTAACCATAATATGAGTATGAACAGAGAAGATAATTGTATAATGTGTATTTCCTAGTTAGCAGTATCAATATTTTTTTCACATATATAATAAAAGTATATTTTTTCTTGCTGTTGATAATTGGACAATTGTGCCTCAGTGTGTCCAACAGGGGGAATTTTTGGCCAAAATGTTTTGCAAGTAATTATATTTTATGTGTGTGCTGTATTCAGTTTTCTCTTAACAAAATTTGTACGCAGATTTTCTTCAACTAAAGAAAGTGGTACTGTTAGTGACTTAACTGCATATTATGATGTTTATTGATGTTTTGCGTTGGAGATGTTGATGTATTTGTCACGTTTGCATCTGAACTTACTTTTTTTTAAATGTTTTTCATCAGACACATCAACCTCATCTTGTACGGAAATGTTAGATTGATTGGGATGCTTTGAAAGATCACAAATGTTGGCATTCATTTCATTTGTGGACCTAGTACTCACATTTTCCTGCTACCAAGACATTTCACTAAATAATGCAAACAGACACGACACTCATTGATACAAACTTCAGGCTTAAAATCATACCAAACATTTCTAGATCTATCTCCAATTTGTTGTTATCCTTAGTGCTTGCTCTGAATGTGTGAGATTAATGTATTTAATTTTATATAAACATTTTATGCACATATTTGTAGAATATTTATTGGGCATATCATCATTCCCATTCAAACCAAAAATAAAGAAAATATTATTAACATGTTGTGTACAAAGGACCGGTTTCTGGTAGTTATATTTCTGTTTTTTCGTTAGTAATGTCTCTCCACATGTCTTACATAAGTCTTGAATGTTTGAAATGTGTTTCTCAAATGTGTGTGCCATCATTATGTATTTTGTTGTGTGGTGAAGGTAATAAATATGGACTTGAATACAAACAGTATTTTTACACTAACAGCAGGAAATGAGTCATATATTGAAGATAAACCTGCAATAGAAACAAATGAATCATTTGTTAGTACTAGACTACACATAACTTTACTTTTTATGATGTCAGTGGTGGTTGTTTTAATCCCATACACTATAAATAATTTGTAAAGTCACTTCATTTTTATGCTGTGAAATAGTTCCTCCAGAAATATATACATAGAAGATTTTCAAAAGTATGCAATGAATTTAGCAGCTTTCTATCGAGCTGAACTGGATCCTACGGTGTTCTGTACATTCCATATTTCCATAATATGCAAAATGAGAATCACTAGCTTCTACAATCCTGCAAAGGTTCCTTTCCTGTCACAGATGTCCACAGCATTGCAATATGTTTGGATGTGTTAGCGGTGATGGTTGGGGCAGCCATGTTCACAATTATCACCATCCAAGGACATCTTCCAGTTATGGTTGCTTAACTGTGATGTTTCCTATATTCTGAATTCTCTCATTAATTTGTCCCATCAAACACGGGATTGATTTTCAGCAGATTACATGATCTACCAGTTTATTTCGGGGCACCAAGACAGACTGCTTGGCTAATGGACATGGCTGTAGGTAAATTGGAAAGTCCTCTAAAGTTAACTGTTACATAATCACTGTTCCGATAAGTTTATAGGGAAAAATTTAGACAGGTAGGTGTATGATGTGATTACATAAATTCAATATTCGTATCAAAGGGTGTGAATTAATTACGTACTAACTATACGCCTACCACCCTTAATCTAGGAAGAATTCCTATAGCTACTCCATACTTATATTCCTGTTCATATGTGGTCTCATATTCCAGAATTTAGAAACAATATACATAATTATATGATAGTTTTTTCCATATCATAGTATCTCCAAAGGCTATCACCATTAAAAATATAAATATGTTATTAGGTCACTCAGTATGTGTTCAAGAAGCACTGAATATTCAATATTTCAAGCTGTCTGATATTTTATAATATAGGCCTATTCATGTTGCATTACTACATATATATCAATCTTCTCGGAAAAGTACATCATAAACACATTTCAAAATTATGTACAGTATTAAAATTTATACTTACTAGAAGCATAAGGAATGAATATTCCAATATTCATATATATCCTAATAGCCAGTTGTACTGGCTCTCAGCTTTTAGTTATGAAAAAAGAAGGTTGCATGAAAACACAGTTTAAGAGGCCACTGAGAAAATAGTTTCAGAACTTTTAAGAAGAACATTTAGAACATGTTATAGTATGGTAGATAATGTTATAAGTTCGTGCGAATATACTGAGAAAATATTGACATAGTAGAAGAGACAACCTATTAAGAATAGAATACGACTGTTTATGCAAGGGACATAATTTAGTATTTTGCTAACCTCTTGGGCATATGACATTAATACCTTGTTTGTTTACCTATTTGATAACTCTAATGTTGTAATTGTATAAATCGTATCGTTCTGTAAAAGATATACTATAAAACACTTCAATGGTATTCTTAATATAGTAAAAAATATTGTTCTCATTAGGTCATAGTAAATGATTTGAAACGTAATTTTTACTGTTCTCGGGTTAATGTTAGAGCAAACTAACACATTTAAGGTTATATCTGTAACATAAGTTATAGATTGCTTTTTTTATGTGTCGAATGTTAACCTTTCAACCACAGTGGACTTCTGTTCCGTGTTGAAGGTGACTTCTCTACACATTATCGTATGTTTGTTTAGTTCAGTGATTTTTCTAGTGTTTAATAGACACTTCAAGTAGATCTCCGCCCCTCTATTGTTTTATGTGTTTCAAATTCTGTGTTTATTGCTTGTAGTAATTCACTAATACAACCAGTTGTGTATTAATGCGCATCGATTTTTGCCGTCTCCGCACAACGAATTGTTCTTAAAAGTCCTCGTGTATATATATATGTATGTATATATAGCAGATATAGGCCAATGAGGTATGAAATTAGTGATAAAATTGTTGGTATGTAAGTTGGTGTATCCTAACTTGATAACATGATAAACGGTGTTTGCTTTATGGTAATTCTGAACACGTTCGGTACCGTAGACAACAAAAGGGAAAATATTCTGTTAAAATTTTGGCCTGTAACAACAACTCCAAAGAAAATAAACAACAAGACATAACAAACCACAAGAAAATACCAACAAATAAACAATAAAATAGAAATAAAATAGAACAGAACCAAACTAAAAATGATGAAAAATTCGACTTTTTAAATAATTACATCAAGAAAACCCCAGAAAAGTTCTGCCAAGCCCTCCTTTCCTCGGAAATAATCTGTATTAGGGCTTTCTTCCAGGTTAATTGTTATATACTCATTGTTATTTCGGACCGACCTCTGTCATCCCTTTTTATCTATTTAAAATACCATTCTGTTATTAATAAAACATATTTTCCTGCTATGGGACACATCCCAAGCCGAAAATATGAATTACACCATTCAAAATCTACATGTTTTATCTATGTTTTGACTATATGTGTAAACATCATGTATTTCCCTGAGCTATGTGCTTACCAACTAGTGTTATTTCATGTAGATATGAATGTATGCTACTCATAAAACTCACATTAGCATAATTTGTCTGTTAACTGTGTGCATATTTGTGTAAAACGACGAATAGAAGACTAAAATGGTACTACATTTGTCTCTATATATGTATAAATTATATATTTTCCTGAAATGTATAACTACTAGCAAAGAATTTTTCCTGTTAACTATGTGGACGACCATGTCATAACATGAATTAAACTATTCAAAATCTTCCTGTCTTATCTAAGTTTTTGTGTGTATATATGTAAACAACAGGTATTTCTCTGAACTATGTGACTACCAACGAGTGTTATGTATATACGAATGTATGTTACTAATAAAGTATACATAAATCCAATTTTCATGCTAATTATATGTATGTTCATTTAAAACAACGGAAAACGTGAATAAAACCCAGTCAACACAACTCAAAAGCTTCATGTTTTATCTACGTGTGTCTGTATATATGTGACCCTTGTGTATTTCCCTTTTATCTATACTACCAAGAAAGCTTATCACACGTAACACCCGACCTGGCAATAACAGACCTGTGTATTCTACCACTACCTACGTTACAACAAACCCTCGGTTATTGTTTACGTAATAATCACCAACTATTCGGAAGGCTCTATGTAGCCCTCTACGAATAATAAAATGACATATACACCTAAAACATAGACAGGTTGACCACTATTAATTAGAAATAGCACAAGTTAGATAGGTGCCGCTGGTTTTTGAGAGTCATTCTGTGTAAGGAGACGGCATATTTATACACATCATACTCCCTTGGTTATATAAGGGAGTTGCAACAAACAGCAAACACAGAATTAGACAGACACAATTATACCAAGTTGGTTATAGCAAGACGCAACAACAAAAATAAACACAGTTTAGGCCTATGTAACATCTAAACAGAAGAGATAGAGGCTTTTTGAGAATAATTCTTGTATGTAGAGACCGTCACGCCTTATGACAATTTACTTATATAACAAGACATCACAACAATAACAACAAATAAAGACCGGAGATATAGGGCGGTACTACATTAAACATTAGAAAACCTCAAACGAAACAAAACAACAAGAAAACTCCAGAAAAAACACAAAATTAACAATAAAATTTAGATAAAAATAAAAAAAAATTCGGCGTGGCACCTGACGATGATTGTTGTTATGTCTTGCTATAACCAAATTGAACCAGTGTGTGTCGATGTGTTATATCTCATACAAGAATGGTGTTCAATCCTAATCTTTTCTATTTTGATGTGTGTATTTTGTTGAGCTGCTGCCTTGTATAAGAAACTTGTCATGTGTAATGGCGTCCCGTCTCCGCCCAAAAGTATTGTATTCAAAACCTTTTGGTCCTATCTATAACATGCATTATTTCTAATTACTAGTGGTCAATCTGTCTATTTTTAGGTTTAAAAGTCATTTTGAGGTATATTACATGTTGTTACATGTGACAGACATCCTTGGTAGTTATGTATTTCATGGAAATACATGCTAGCCACCTATATACAGACAAACATACATAAAACATGAAGCTTTTTAGTTGTGGTAAATAGGTTTTTATTCAGTTTTTCCCCTTGTGTTAAATAAACTTGTCACATTATTAGCATAAAATTGTGTTTGTGGTTCTTTTATTAGTAGCTTCGTCATGGTTAAATAGATAAAAATTGTAATACATAATATTCAAGTAGGTCATTCATTATATAGTTTACATAAAAGTAGGGTTGTCTTCACCTTTTTGTAGTTTTCACATAGACATATCACATAAATATACATAGTTAACACGCACCTTCCTTTTGTGTATGTTTTATTAGTAACCTACATTCATATATACATGAAATAACACTCATTGGTAGTCACTTAGTTCAGGGAAATACATGCTGTTTACACATATGCATACAAACATAGATAAACTAGTTGGCGTAGTGATACAATAGGAAGGGAAAAAATCCATTGCTAAAATAGTCCCTGCTCGCGGAAGGTTCGCTTAGAGGTGAACACCAACCAGGTCTAGGCACGTTCTAACACCATATGCAAGATAACTCGAGACAACACAAGGGCAGCTAATTCTGTTAAACACATCTAGGTAACAACAAGTCCTAAAAATAAACACCAAGGGCTAACAAACCCCAAGAAAACTCTAGAAAATAATTTTCTAGAAAATTAATATAAAAACATACCCCTAAGAAAAGATAACTTGAGACATCACAATGGGAACTAATTCTGCTAAAACTTGGCATGTAATAATAACTCAAAAAATAAACAACAAGGAATAACAAACATACTATAGAAAATAAACAAAATTAACCATAAAACTAACATGAATTAAAAAAAAAAAATTCAAATTTATATTCTTTTTAAATTCAAGAAATCACAGAAAACCTAAGAAAAGCTCAGCCACGCCTTGCTTTCCTTGAAAATAATCCTTATTATGTCTTTGCGCCAGATTAATTCCTATATATTCTTTGCGGTAGGAAAAAACCCCTCGTAAACCGCGCCATATACTACTCATACACTTAATATGGCGTATATATATATATATATATATATATATATATATATATATAGATTGTATATAAAGTCGTTGTACACACATTTACAGTGGCGGTAACATTACGCCATGTGAATTATGAGTACTTAGTACGGATCTGTGTGACTTCGGTGCATATCGACTTTATAGACACCCTATATAATCCAACGATAAATTGTGAGAATTTGTGAGCCGACTGAGACGTATGTTTGCTACGATAGAGAATGAAATGCTTGTAAGAAATTATTTTGTTTTTAAAAAAAAGGATAGATTTTGTGGGGAGAATTGAAACAAGAATGTACGTCAATTAGATAAAATAGCGGGAAGTATGTGTAAGTATGAGCCAGGCGCAGAGAGAATTACCGCAGACCGGCAGGCAAAAATATGAATGGATGGATAGATATATGGATGAATTTATGGATAGATAAATGAATGGTTGGATATATACGATGGATGGATAAATAGATTATAGTTAGATAAAAAGATAGATGGATATGGATAGATGAACAGACGGATGGATAAATATATCGCTGGATGGATATGGATGATGACTAGATGGATGGATGAAGAGATTGCTGAATGTAAGAATCTAAGTAATGATTCCTGTGTCCACGATGAATCATAACTTACCTCCCAAATGTAACCCCGGTCAGACTAACCAGGTCACTACACCAAGTAATTACCCAAGCACCTTGTTCCTGCTGTTTTTTCTCCAGAATGTGTGTGGGTGTATACCAGGGGTGGGCAAACTTTTTGTGCAGAGGGCCACATTGAAAATTGTAAAGCTATTGGAGGGCCGCATTCAATGCCGATATATATATATATTTATTTAAATTATGTCAAATTGGAATAAAAATATTGTATACAAAAATATATAAGAAAGTCGAATTAAAATTTCAATGGATTTCAGCGTAATATTAATGGAAACAAATTTTGTGACGATCGTTCATTTATCTAAAAATATGTTTGAGGGCCGCAAAATATCAAATGGCCACCCATGGTGTATACGATTTCGACACGTGTATGTTGTTCGTACATACAAAAGTATACTGCCTCTACAGTGAGAATAACGTAAATAAATGTATATTATTAAAATAACCTTTCGTCGTGAGGCACGCCTCTTTCAACAGCTAACAGTAGTCCATTTTGGTTATATTAAAGTTGTTTTAAAACCATAGACATTTTAAAACCATAAAATGTCAATTGTGGTTCGGCAAACCATAATCTTCGGTGTATATAAAATGTAGATGTGACGTGAAGTGGTTTTGAAAGATGACAAATTCAGGAAGTCCAGAAAACGAACCAGCTAAAAGGTCACATTGAATACTCTTGATTTCCTGCTTCGAGTCTAAATCACTTGATATTCCAAGCTCTGCTGCACTGAGTAAATGAAGTAGTAGAGTTCAGGTTTCATGTCATCGTCTGGGTCACAACTAGGACAAGCCCTTCAATGTAATATAGATATGGCGTGCTGATCCATGGACATCTAGATACTTGGCATAAATACGAGGTAAGCCGTGTCATAGTCGCAGGCGGTTGTAAAGAATCATTGTTGGGATTTCGAATTACAGTATACGCAGAGACATCTAGATTAAAAATGACTAACTATAGCGTCACAGAAAGAGTTGATGTTATCCAAAAAAAGGCTGAATCTCCGTACAATATTTGGTTGATGTGACTCCGTTTTTGGTAACTGTAAATTGTTGAGCCGACAGCAAATCAAAGAAACCAAAAAGGAGGATTCGACAAAATAAGTGAGGCTATAAGGCGCAGGACGGGCTCCAGTAAGGACCTGCGTAAGTAAACATCACCTAGAAGACGGATTTATTTTTATTTCCGTGAATTTCATTGGTCGGCCGTGACTTTTTTTTAGCATGCAACTCCAAGTATATAAATAGTGACCAACGAAAGGGGTCTGTCTTTTTTTCTTGACCTTTGGTCTTTACTGTCGTATGTCTCGGTTAGGCGTATGAGGTATAATCTGGAAAGGAGGTTTTCTGCAATGTTGCGATACACAGAAAATATATTGAACTCAAATACAATGAAGTATACGGTTTGATGATAATAATCAACTATTTAAACAATATTTAAAAATCAATGCAGCAATACTTCTTGAAGAAGGCCAACATGTTGTTAAGCTCAGTGGGTGGGGGATGTGGTATGTGTGGGTAGAGTGGTAGGGGGAATAAAAAAAATAGTTTAAAAAAAGTGGCCACAAAAGAGAAATGGTAGGGATCCGCTGAACTGAATAATGCTAACAAAGGATACCGAGTAAAGTAGATGTAAATATTATCTACACAATGATGTAAGTAAAGCGCGAGGGTGTTGACACTAATCAGGAGGAAGGCACAAGGTTATCACTTGACACTTCTTACCACTCAACGACGTGACAAAGGCGCGAGAGAGAAGAGCTTAGAGTGGAAGAATAAATTAATACCTTATCTAGAGAGTACAGACGGCTTAGTCTCCTGATTGACACATGCCGAATGATTGAGTGTGCTAATTTAATTCTTTTATTTACATTTTATATCTCGCCGAAAAAATGACTTAGCACATAACTGGGGTGTCATAAAGCGTGACCGATGTCTGTTATAGAAGACATGTAAGCTAAATTAAGTTCGACCCATTTATGCATTTTGATTATTGTTTCGTTTTCAATTAGTTGCAATTTATACATAAAATCGCATGCCAACATATAGCTAAGCCGATTTCAAATATATATTAACAGTAACCAGCTGAAAGTCGAACTATAATCAAAACACGTAACAAATAGGGTCCAACTTAATTTAGCGAACAGGTCTTCTATAACTCGCAACGGTCTCACATAAATGCGTGAATTGAAGCAGTAGACACTGCAATTTATAGCAATATATTGTAACATCTTCATTCTCAGACTCCCGCTGGATCACTCTTGTAGCAGAACAATGGTCTTACTACATTTCCAGCAGGATGTAGTCCAGAGAATGGAAATGTGTTGTGTCGTCGTTTTATTTGCGCCAATGGTCCCACACATCCGTATTCCGCGTAGTCCACAGTTCGATCTTCACCATTTCTAGAAATCTTCTCGGGAAATTGGTGACAGGATAAATATATTAGATAAAAGGTGGCCGTGGGAAATAAATATTCGGGGATCATAAATTTATCCATATAAATGTAGTTGTTGATCTTCAAAAAGCCATCTTTCTATGGTAGCCATTTGAAGGGTCTGTGCTCTTCAATTTTGAATATTTTTCTCCATGGCCCACTCTGATATCCACTGATCTAGGAAAAAAATAGTTTAAGGCGTTGCCATTGCTGTCTGTACGGTCCATGTGAACAACTGCATGTAAAGGAAATTGAAAATGGCCGCCGTTTGACATAAATTAAAAATAACATCATACTGCCGCAATTATTACCAAGAAGCTAACCAAAGCCATAAAAAACATACTGGGTTGATTGCGACTTTCTGAATATGACATAGACAGCATCTTTATGCTAGTCTTATGTTGATTGCGCAATTTTGAGAAGAACATGACATTAGCAAGACTAGTCACATACTATAGCTCTACATTTAAAAATAAACATATAGAATTGTATAAAAGTTTAATGACTTGTGACGGCGTTTAGTGGTAGTGCCTAGAAATGTCCACACCACTTGTACACACAGTAGTGCTGGCGCAGTATTCTGGTATATTGAATACGATTGTTACATAACTGTCATTTTAAGTTATGGTTAAGTTGTGTTGATTTTTAAGAATGGTGTGGCTATTTGTAATGTTAACCTCAGTCCCAAAGCAATATTTATTTTGTCCAGTGTCTATGTATTTCAGTGTGCTATATATATTCCTATAGGGTGGGGGGGGGGGGGGGGAACCGTGTACCACAGTTAAGGAAGAAATGATTTTCAGATCGCAACGGCTCCTACAATGCCGTAAACGGGTACCGGATTAATCCGGGACGCAATAACTGCGAGGTCAACGGTCCTGCTAAATTTCCACAAGACGTAATCCAGAGAATGGAAAGGTTTAGTTCTATTGTTTTAATTACGTCAGTGGCCCGACACATCCGCGTCTTCGTTGTATCTTTAATTCGAGTGGGCTTTCCTACCGTGTGGTAGGATTCCTACCTGTCGCCCGGCGGCTAGTGTGTATTGACTACACGGAGACGGTTTAGCGTTCTCGCACGAGGTGTTCCGTAGCCAGTGAACTTGTCTCGTGTAATTGGAATGTACCCATCGGGTACTGAACCATTTCTCATCCACGAGCCTGGTTCCGGTTTAGAAAGAGCTCGACAGAAGAGTTGGGTCCGGACCCGTTCGCCGATAAGCAAATCATTCTTAAGTGTCATTCACCGACGTCATGAATCCATCATCCAAGTCTGGATCTCACACGTTTAGATCTTGTTCTCGAGCTGAACATAGCTTGTCCCGTTAGATGTATCGTACTTGTGCACATTGGATATTGAACCTTTTCTCTCCACAAGAATTATTCAATTATAGGAAAAACTCGACAGTATTGTTGGGTCCGGGCTCGTTTGTCATCTTAGCCGAGCGTCCACGACTGAATCTATATCCATATTTTGGAGTACAGGGAACTACAAGCTTGTTCTGGAGCTGAACAATACTTTTATTCCAATTTCCATGACATTTGTTTCCGCTCTAATTGCGTCTGACTCTGCCCTCCGTCGCTATGCTTCTCGCATTGCACTCATGTCATCTTTATACTCGGTAATCGTGCCAGCCGTTTCGGAACATAGGTATTGGCTGCCCTCCAATATATCTGCATTACGACTGCCAAGCCAGAATGTTGTGCGTCTTTCTATGTCGACAGTGAAGATTTTTGTGTGACGATCTTCGGCACAGTCGTGTCGAAGATATTGCTTACCTTTTTGCAGTCAAATTTCCTTCCATCTGCAGCCTCCACATTAACGGGCACGATCTCAAAAGTGTTGGCCAGAAACAGCACGATCCGCTGTATTTCTGTTTCCAGGGTGCACCACGAGGAGATACATTTTAGGATCTTGGTTATCTACTAACTCTGGACCAGCGAGAGCAATGCGGTACTCTTAACACTCCGAAGTCCTAGTTCATTATGTGCAGATATCTTCTAATGCAGAGTCTCGCACAGGGACAGAGTCGTTGGGGGGGGGGGGGGGGGGAGATAACTAAAAAAGATAATTTAAAAAAGGATGAGATAAAGACAAAGATTCGAACAGCAATATTCTATTTTTACGACTTAAATGGTGCAGAATGTTCATTTATAAGATACTGCCCAACAAGTTACTATTTATTGCCTAATGACCAACAGCGAGATAAAACAGTCAAAACAATTGGCATTAGAGAATTGATATAGAATGGCATTAGAGAATTGATATGGCTCATTTGACATTTTCCTGGCTTTTAAAATATTTAATAGCGCCACACCCCCCCCCCAATAAAAAATATAGCCTAACACCCATTTTATTTATATAGGCCCTAATGGCAAAATAGCAAGGAAGGGAACTGGCCGCCCCACCTAATAGTTACTGCGGCTTAGTACATGGAGAGTTATCCCCAACGGCACGTTGTTGACATGGGACATACCTTTATCTTTTTTTAATGACAAAATAGATTCGTGTACACACAACGGTTATTTTGGTTTTATAAAAAGTATGACGGTGGGATTTTCATAGCTTGTATGTAATTATTATAGTCAAGAATAGAGTAAAATCAGCCGAATATCAATAAACTTATGATTAGAGATATGACTTTTTCTATAAAATATAAACTTTTTTGTAGTATATCATAGTCTAGACATCAAACCATCATTTACAACTGTAATGATTTTTTTCGCAATATAAATACATCAGTAGTTTGCCATTTATTTATGAACAGGTCCGATGCACAATTGCCTGTGGAGGAAATCTAACCCAGTATCTTGGCCTCCATAGGCGGGCTCTGTACCATGCCGCCACACAGCCAGACACTATAATTAACAACATTAATTTCGAGAATCTATGTCGTGTGTAGAGGAGAATAGGAGAGCTCTAACATCGTTTCTTCCAATTTTTGAAATTTTTTATAGCTGTTCTTGAATTTAATTTTGGTAGCTCTTCTAGACTTTAACTTATTAGTTGTAACCAGCGCAGGAAGCTGACATTTTATGTACTAGGTCAGGTTGTGACAACATCCGGTTCCCGATAAGTGCCTCTAAAATAATGTTGTCAAGAATCTAGCAGTCAAACTTCCTGTTGTTGGTCTTTGATGTTTGGAGTTACGGTGTCATGAGATGAATCTCTTAATTAACGGCAGCTCAATTGTCCTTGTGTTACCGGGCCCTAAAAGGGGAGCAAAGAATAGCAACACTGTTTGCCTTCCATATATCTCGTAAAAGGCGATTGGGGAGGCTCAGTTGGCTGTCTTATCCTGCATACGATCAAAGTAACAAGACGACATGCCGAAGACGAACGTGTCAGGCCGAAAAGTGCAGAAATCGCAGCGCCGCTATAAATCATGATACAACGCTCTGCATTCTCCTAAACGGTCTGATAATTTGCAAGAGTTTGAGAATGAACGCAGAAGACAAATAATCAGCTCATTGCTGTAGTAAAAGTACACATTATTTGAATAGTACGTAGCCCATATGATTGATGATGGGCGACTAGGAGGATACTGACGACGACCACATCGATAATGCTGATGATGACAACGACGACAATGATGATATAATTCAAAAAGAAGTACGAGTTTATCATTCTTGTTTACTAAACTCCCCCGAAGACGGATGTGTCGGGTCGTTGGCGCAAATAAAACTGCAACACAACACATTTCCATTCTCTGGACTACATCCTGCTGGAAATCTAGTAGGATCATTGTCCTGCTAGAAGAGATATCCAACAGGAGTTTGAGAATGTGTCCTGGTGCAAGAGAGATCCAGCGGGAGTTTTAGAATGTGTCCTGCTACAAGAGATATCCAACAGGAGTTTGAGAATGTGTCCTGCTACAAGAGATATCCAACAGGAGTTTGAGAATGTGTCCTGCTACAAGAGATATCCAACAGGAGTTTGAGAATGTGTCCTGCTACAAGAGATATCCAACAGGAGTTTGAGAATGTGTCCTGCTACAAGAGATATCCAACAGGAGTTTGAGAATGAACACTGAAGACGAAGAAGTTTACTAAACAAGGTGGTGAAATTCTACTATCAGTTCCTAAATAGTTATTCTATAACAATATTTGTAAAGGGTAGTTTTTCCACTGGTTAACCAAACCCGAAGTGGTTGACATACTTAATCTGGTTGTAGGTACAAGATCACGCGCTAAGTAGTGGAGATTTACAGTGACTGTCTTACATTCTCAGAGCATACTGGCTAACAGAGGTGATTGTTTTAATCACGAGCCAATGCAAGGGTTATGTTTTAATCAGGAGCCCATTCAAGGGTTATGTTTTTATCATGAGCCCATGCAAAGGTTATGTTTTAATCATGAGCCCGTGCAAGGGTTATGTTTTAATCACGAGTCCATGCAAGGGTTATGTTTTAATCACGAGCCCATACAAGGGTTATGTTTTAATCATGAGCCCATACAAGGGTTATGTTTTAATCATGAGCCCATACAAGGGTTATGTTTTAATCATGAGCCCATGCAAGGGTTATGTTTTAATCATGAGCCCATACAAGGGTTATGTTTTAATCACGAGCCCATACAAGGGTTATGTTTTAATCATGAGCCCATGCAAGGGTTATGTTTTAATCACGAGCCCATACAAGGGTTATGTTTTAATCATGAGCCCATACAAGGGTTATGTTTTAATCATGAGCCCATACAAGGGTTATGTTTTAATCACGAGCCCATGCAAGGGTTATGTTTTAATCACGAGCCCATGCAAGGGTTATGTTTTAATCACGAGCCCATGCAAGGGTTCTAAGCAGTTCACCACAGTAACGATCATATGGTGGGGTAGCGAACCCTGACAGCGAAGATTCTGTGGTGGGGTAGCAAACACTCACCCAACCTCATTAGTTTCTTCCTACAACATACATATGAAACCAGGGAAAGACCATGCAAACGATCGATTACAGAAATAAGTCAACGAAAACAAACATATATGAAGCACACAAAGAAAGCCATCTCCAGAGAACTCTTCTACCCCTGACTCTGAAATGCATAAAAGATATTGTTGTTCTTCTTCTTCTTCGGCGTTGATTCTCAAACTCCCGCTAGATTTCTCTTGTAACAGAACAATGGTCCTACACGATTTCCAAGTGGATGTAGTCCAGAGAAAAGAAATGTGTTGTGTTGCCGTTTTTGTTTTTTTTGCGTCAATGCTCCAACACATCCGTCTTCGACGGATAAAGGGTTATAAAATGAAAAGAAATAAAGTAGACATACATGTAACAGTTGTCTTTTGTTTCTATTTTTGATATTGATTTTGTATTTTTGATATTGGGTTTATTATATAACTACGACATGCAGACGTATAGAGAGAGACACAGTCTTTCTTAGAATTTGTTAAAGGGAAAGCAAACTAATGATCTTTTAGTCCCGGTAACAGAAATACATAATCGGGATTCAGTATAAAGACCTGTGTACAAATAGGTAAACATAAACTTAAAGACCGATTTTGATTATTTCCGTGAATTTCGTTGATCAGACTTCACTATTTTTGGGATGCGACTCCAAATATAGAAATAGTGAGTGACCAACGAAAACATGACAATAATCACAAACTTAACGGATGACGTTCTATTTGATTTCTGTCCCGAGGTCTTCTTTACTGCTAAGGGTCTGGCAGAAATACAAGCTCATTCAATATGAGCTGATTTAATGTCATAGTTTTCATATATTTTTGTCTATGATTTTTGTTATAGATTGTCATAGTTTTATAGAAGGTGTCCCAAAATAGTACACCTCTCTCTCTCTCCCTACAAAGAAATTATTTAAAAGTAAAAAATCTAGAAATTGACATGTCCTTCTCAATAAAATACATTGAATACTGGGATGAATTTGTAAATTATCTGCATTAGATCGCAAAAACGGTTTTTTTTTTAAAAATAAAAAATACAAACACAGTTGAAATATGTTTAGTATTGTTAGGTGCGGATTTGTCACGGAGATGTCTTACAAGTGAGTCATAGGAATGCAGCAGTTCAATTGTACTCGGTTACTCTGAACAGAAATAGGTCACATTTTCTGGATTTAGTGGGATTCGAGCGAGACAGTCGACGTATAAAATATATTGGCGTTTTGGAAAGCAGCCTTTTAAAATGACTCGGGTGAGTTTACCCGTAATTTTCATTGTTCACTGTGTTATGTCTTGTGTTGAAAGTCAATTAAAGTCACGGACAAACTCAAATGAATCATTTTAGAATGTTGTTCTCCAATTAGCCATCAGGTTATAGGTAACAACGATCACGCTTCGGCTAACCACGCGACCTGAATCATTGTTGTACATCCGGCAACATCTTCTCCAAAATCCAGCACAACATATCAAAACACTGTGTGGGTTTTTTGATTGATATGTAGTCCTAAAACTTCCGCTGATTTTGGCGATATGTATTATTGATATGTATTATATGTTCATTGTACTAAACAAACAATTATAAGACAAAATTGATGCCTTTGAGATGCGGGTATATAGAAGAATAGGGAGAACATCATGGAAAGAGAAGAAAACAAATAAAGAGGTACTAAAAACACTTAATATGAAGAAAGAATTACTAAGAGAAATAAAGATCAGTCAAATAAAATACTTTGGACACATTAAAAGACATGACACCTTATTGAAGACCTTACTTGAGGGTAAAGTCAAAGGGAAGCGAGCAAGAAGTAGGTTGAGATACAAGTGGGAGAGTAACATCACACAATGGACAGGTTACAGTCTAGCAGAGTGCACCACCAAGACAAGAAACAGGAGATGTTGGAGATACGATGCAGCCAACCTTCGTTGAGGAGACGGTACTTAATGATGATGATGATTATTGCATCATCATAATCAAACTCATAACCCCCCTATTTATTGTAGAAGTGTCACTTCAGAAGCAACACAAAATACTCACCACGTCTTTCCGCTCTAAGTTTACGTGGGAAAACGTACTTATATACAATCTTTCATATTCCACAGGTAACAAAACTTACTAATATACAATCTTTCATATTCAATCAATCAAGTGCCATGCCGAATGGCGTAGGCGATCATGTTTCTCCACGACTCTCTGTCTCTTGTGTTGTCAACATTTACTGTGCCACAATGCAAGTCCATCTAGTAACTTTTCTCTTTGTCGTCCCCTATCTCTTCTACACTTGATCTTTCCAGTGGTTATTAAGTGTTCAAGCTGTGTTCTCAGTACATGCCCTAGAAACCGTGAATGTCTGCCCCTAATGTTTGATATGATCGATCTTTTTACGCCAGCATCAATTAGAACCTCTGCATTAGTTTTCTTAGCTGCCCATGGTATTTTCATAATTCTTCTCAGAAACCACATTTCTGTAGCCTCTAATTCGCTTTGAACTTTTATGTTTATAATTTATTGGAACTGCCATATTATCTACGTCGTGTCGAAACAAAACGTAATCTCGGGATATTTACAGTAGTAGTTTCCCCTGGCTTTCTACTGGTTTATTTATGATGGTGTTCTCCACTAGCCTTTGACTAAATAGCCCGACATATAAATAGTTATGCTTTATTCACGGTATCTCCATATACAGATATTTGCTTATTGAGTAATTTCCAAGTACAATTTTATTTAATTGACATATCTCCAAATAAATATACTTGCTTAATGGAGGCAGCGGCATAGATTCATCTCCAGTAAGGACGGAAGGGAATTTACTTGGTAATACTTGATAATTGACTTGGAAGAAAAATGGTAATTCGTACATTTGCGTGTGCAATTCATAAGTTTTCAAGAAATGTTGTTACCTCTTTTTTAAAAACAAACATTTCTTAGGAGGGGGGGGGGAGGGAGTTACCAGCAATTGATCTAAATTACTAGCACTAAAAGTAATGTTCTGATTTTCCATAGTAGGAGGAGGTGAACTCCCAAACCCTCTGATTTCCCAAAGGAGGGGTTTAATTTTCGCTCTAATTTCCCAAAGGATCGGTTTAACTCCCAAACTCTATGATTTCATAAGTAGGAAGTGTTGAACTCCCAAACCCTATAATTTCCCAAAGAAGGAGGGATGAACTCCCAAACCCTCTGATTTCCAAAGAAGGAGGGATGAACTCCCAAACCCTATGATTACCCACAGAAGGAAGTGTTGAACTCCCAAACCCTATGATTTCCCAAAGAAGGAGGGCTTTGTTAGGGGTTATTTCCTAAAAAATATATTGACTTGAGAATACTAATCATGAGCTTGTAATATACGACCCATATCTCTCTCCGCTTATTTCTTACTCATCATCATCATCAGGTGCCATGCCTGGTGGCGTAGGCGGTCATGGCTCTCCACAGCTCTCTGTCCACAGTATTATGAATCAAAGTCGTTGTTGTTTCTTTGCCGTGCCAGGTTGTCAAACTGTCTAATATTTTCTCACGCTGTCGCCCTCTGTCTCTGGTGCCTTCAATCTTGCCTGTTGTGATTATGTTCTCTAAACCTGCCTGTCTCATGAAGTGGCCAAAAAAAAAAGAAGATTGCCTTTTTCTTATATTGTTGATTCGGTCCGTTTCGCATTTAACTCTTTCAACACCTCTACAGTAGTTTTTCTGGCAGTCCATTGTATTCTCAGCATTCTTCTGTAGAACCACATCTCTGTTGCTACTATTTCTTACTACTTCCTGATATACCCGAGACTGCCGCCATGCTGTTACAAAAGGTTTTTATAATCAACTGTTTTGCATTTTTTTGTCAAACAATTGTATTTCCCCACTGATTCTACACAGACATCTAAATAAATAAACACAGCGTATCTTTTTCCTGTACCCGAGAATTTACATTTTACATACACCCTTTTACCGGATCTTAGAATTATTTTTTTTCTGACGTTTTACTGATCGGCTGCAGCAGGCTATTTTAAGCAATGCTTCTTTGTTGCCGACATTGTTATTGTCATTGAATGTTTAAATATAGCTATTATTGGGTTTCTGTACTAACACAGCTCAATCCCTTTGTTTACTTCGTTTACCCACAGGATTGTCATGTTGAAGATAAAGGACATGCTTAGTCTGATGTATATCTCTATACAAGGATTGCAAATATGTGCCGTCGACGTGCGTCCTGATTAAGTTTGAACAGCTCGCGACAGTTGAATGGTGCGATTGTATTTCCATATAGGCATCCACAGCGTTGAAAGAGATACTATTTGTGCTCAATTCGTTTCGGTTAGTTGAAACGAGTGCATTGTTGAATATACATTTCTGTGGATTCGTTATTCAAAAGGGTTTATTATTAAAAACAGACGCTATTAGACGATGTATGTGATTTCCATTGGTTACTTTGGGGATAATGTGTGTCGACAGCCAATGAAAATCACTGGAATAGTCAATTAGCGTCACTTTTCAATGATGAACACGATGTATCTATGGGAATCTATAACTGACGAGGGATGCGGTTGAAATGTTAAAATGTCGCGAAATAGCAGTGATCATGAGTTGAAAATTCCCACTTCTCAGCTGAGTGACATGAGACGCACAAATACATGGAGATAAGATAATATCCTGCTGACTTGCTTCAATTCACTGAAACGTTCATTTGCAGAGTGGAAACTAGCCAAGGGAGAATGGGATGCCTGCCATAGTTGATGAAGTCAAAAGCAATGCCCAAGGGTGAAACAAATGAAATGAATTTAATTTCGACTTTGTAAAAGGAAGAGGGCTTCGGAATCAGAGCTTTCAGAGGGTGCGAAAAACTCATTATGTCGTTGTTAATTCCTGTTATCTTCAGCTAATGGTCGTGATGATTACGACTTATGAACTGCGATAGATGCTCAGTCTCACGTAACCATGAGTTAAATCATAACGACAATCCTAAAGCTAAAGCAACCAAAAAAAACCCCGATACTTGAACACTCCAAACACATGTACTTACCAAACCGAGTCTAAGTGTCATTGCATCCTCTGTCCGCATTGATTTTTTTTCACAGACAATGTAATCCAAACAATGTCCAGAGTAATCCAGAGAATGAAACGGTAGTCCCAAAGGTATAGTTTACCGGATCAATAACACACGGTCTACGGCAGTCAACAAATTATGTGCTGTTTATATAATTCCCACATTCTGTCAGTCTCACAAAGCAGGTTGAATTACACTATACCTAACTAAACACATTCACATACAAGTTACTACTTTACAACACAATTGAATATATTAATCCACACGTGAAAAAAATTAAACTAAGCGTAAAAAAATTGAACTTTCTTTTCATTACTGCGTATTTTCCTGTTAAGGAGTGCAGGGAGCTATTACTGCTGTTAAAAATTAAACTAAAAGTGAAAAAAATATACTAAACGTGAAAAAATGTTATTAAACGTTAGAAACATACTAGTAAATAGATAAACACTGCTAAGATATTATTTTTTTAAAAAAGGTGTTTAAAAATGTTTCAAAAGCCGTAGAAGATTTACTTCACTGTACTCGGTTTCCCATATGTACTCTGTCCCTCTCAAAGTAGCGGCACGCCACTTGCTGAGAGTACCACTCATAGCACGTAACTCCGTAGCTATTTGATAATCCACAGTGATCTCCGAAAAAAATCCACCTTATAAACAAGACGACACGAGCCGGATTCGAAACCGTGACCTATTGAACACAGGGCGAACAGCTTAACCACTACGCCAGGGAGATCAAAAAAAGGTGTTACTGTTGTGGAAGAGTTTTCTTGTGTTACATTAGGTTTGGTTTTGACGATTTTCAACAAAATTGTCAGCGAATTTCTCATGAATCATTTGGAGATGGGATGTGACTAGCACATCCCAAAGAGGGTTAAAGTGACAGAAAGTCATACTAAAGACTTACGTGGCAAGCGGAATAGACCCTATCTCGTAGCGAATCTATATACCATGAGATAACACATTCCGTTCTCCAGACAAAATCACACTAACCAGTAGGAATTAGAGAACATGTCCAGAAGAGAAAGAGGGCCTGGGTATGCTTGCATAGGGATGTCCACAAATTTCGTTAAAATTATGGTGGGGTGTATGGGGCGGGGGAGGCGTGGTTCTGAAAAAGTTTGACAGTTATTGACAAGGAGGGAGATGTTTGACAAAAGTTGACGTCAACAATTTTTATACGTTGATATTGTTGGAATTGGACAAAAAATGTGCTCACAATCTAAAAGAAAAATCACGTTCGTTTTTTTTGGGTGCTTTTTTCACAAAAAATGTGTAGGGAGTGGGGGTTAATTTTTTTTTACCTAATTAAGCAGGAGTGGGGAGTCAGAATTCTTGAAAGTTTGTTGACAAGGGCGAAGGAGGGGTCAAAAACTGTTGACATCATTTATGACGTCCCATATGGTGAAAGCTCGACTTGAATTAAGTTGCTTTTTGGACATTGACGAAGGCCATGGTCTTAAAATCATAAAAATACTATTCAGGTTAGAAGCGGCGGACAGAAAGGCGTATATCATCATCAAGTGCCGCTGCAACAGACCTCAAATTTCTCATGTCTCTTGTTTTGGTGGTGCACTCTGCTAGACTGTAACCTGTCAATCTGACGATGTTACTCTCCATTTGTGTCTCTGCCTACCTATTTCTGCCTCCCTTAAACTTTACCCTCAAGTAAGGTCTTCAACAAGGTGTCATCTCTATTAAAGTGTTCAAAATATTTTATTTGTTTGATCTTTATTTCCTTTAAATTTCTTTGTTCATGTTAAGTTTTGTTAGACCATCTTTGTTTTCTTCTCTTTCCATGATGTTCTCCCTATTTTTCTATATTATATCCACATCTCAAATGCATTAATTCTGTCTTCTAATTGTTTGTTTATTGTTGATGTTTCTGAGCCATACTTAGTATAAAATAGATTTTGAATTCTATAATTCACATGTTTAGCTTGTATTTAATTTGTATAGATGTTAATATTTTCCTCATGTCATTGAAATTACTTTTAGTCATTTATATTCTTCTCTTAACTAATCTACCTTGGTCTAACTTTGAATTATGCAAAGCGAAACATCTCAATATCATTGAATGAAAGTGAATTCTATAAGTCTGGAGAGACATGTTTTGTGAATTCGATTAAGTACGTCTAATAAGTACCCGCTTGGGTGCGTCAAAAACATGTTCATAGAAACGAAAGGTCATGAAAGAATACAGCTCGTTTTAGCGTCGCAGGTTTGACTAGAGAGTTTTGAATTATTGTGTCTTTAGCAGCCTCAAATTACATGGATAGTAACATGCCACATTTCATTGACGCTATTAGTGAAGTGTTACGGTAGTCGAACGACGAGAAAATAGTTGCGTGGTACCATACGTTAGGTAATTGATTTCAGAGAAAATGGTTGCTTGGTACCATACGTTAGGTAACTGATTTCAGAGAAAATAGTTGCTTGGTACCATACGTTAGGTAACTGATTTCAGAGAAAATAGTTGCTTGGTACCATACGTTAGGTAACTGATTTCAGAGAAAATAGTTGCTTGGTACCATAGGTTAGGTAATTGATTTCAGATTTCCAATGGTTGCTACTCAGAACAATGTGGCTAAATAAAAGCATTTCTTCTAGCGAGGTATCACGAAATGGACAGAATATAGTTTGTCAGAATGCACCACCAAGGCAAGAGATAGAGGATACCATAAGTAAATAGAACATCCTAATTGAGAACAATAAAACAGAAAAAAGAGACAGCAACTACTGTCCTTTCTACTGAGTTATTTTATCCAATATACCTTAGTATAGAAGCAGGAAACCTTATTGACTGAAAGGGCAATGCGATGCACGAGAACAATTGTTAGGTCCAACATGTTATATATCACATCACATCAGTGTATGCACGATCTGACAGAAAAAAACGGTACACATCATTGATGTTGGCTATCTTAATGTAAGGTATATCCAGGAATAGAGTAGTACAGTTTTGCTAATACTAAATAACACACATAATGATACACACAGATCGGCGTTTCGACCAAAAGGCCTTTATCAAGACAGACAATTGAAACAAAATTAAAACATATAACAGAAAGCGAACAGTAATAACATAGACGGTCACATTGGTATCTTAATGGCAATATCATCATTGGTCACTACGTATAGTTTGTGTCGCCCGTTCATGAAAAGAACTTACGGTACCAATTAAAGGTCAGTCAACTAACGTGAACAGTTGTAAGACCCTATGATGGGCAGCAACATAGAATGAAGACTAGAAGATATTGTTATAAGTTTATAAACAAAAACAAAGTTGTCAACCAGAATTAAGACTAGAAGAAGATATTGTTATAACGTTATAAAGGAAGTTTATAAACGAAATCAAAGTTTCCAACTAGAATGAAGATTTATTGCCATCTCAATTATCATAAAATGAAATTTAATGAACTAGATACTTCTATAGGCTACATATTCACACAGATATGAATACTCGGAGTGTCATTAAGAGATAGAATTAGAAACGATAACATCAGACAGATAACCAAAAGAATACCAGTATATACACACACTTCCAGACTACCAACAGACAACATACCACAGATGTCCATGACACATAGACATCACAGCTATAAACCCAGAAGCAGATCATGTAAAAGATGGATCACAGAAATCAAAGAAGCCACATGAACAAGCTTACAAACAGCGCACAAGAAGGCCATCTCCAGAGAACTCTTCCACCGCAAGACAAACAAGGGACACAGCGTATAGATATATGATTACAATGTTACTATAATGCACAACTAAAATTCACTCTTTAATTCCTATCACAATTGTCTATATAGGCCTATACATATACAAATTCACTTTATAATAGGGACGAGGAGTGAATTCGACGCTCCACAATCCATATATATTTATCTAGGCATATATTTATCCAGCCATCGATATAATATATAACTATCCCTCCATCTCTATCCATCATCCAACTACCATGCATCTATTTATATCAACAATCCATCTATAGCTCCATCCATAACCCATCTATTCAACCAGCATTGATCAATCCACATCTCATCTATAATATAATCTATCCATTCAACAATTTATCTCTCCATGCATCATCGATCCATCTATCATCCAATCACCTATCTATCCATTAATCAATCATCTAGGTCTATATATTGAACTATCCATCCATAACCTATCCATTTGTTGTGTAGACCAATCTAACGTAGCCCTAATCAATAAAACTATCACATCAACTTACTTGTTAGCTTTTCTTCTATTAAAGATAAACACTTGAAATGAAATCTTGAAAACACATCATTTCATAAACTGAAACTGTGTGCATACGACACTAACAAATTAAACGCCTAAATTGTAGCGAACATCAATATTCAATGTACATCATATTCATACCTTTCAGTGGCCCTTATATTACTCAAATCATATTTACAACACACATACCTTTCAGTGGCCCTTATTATACTCAAATCATATTTACAACACACATACCTTTCAGTGGTCCTTATTATACTCAAATCATATTTACAACAGTGACAACACACATACCTTTCAGTGGCCCTTATTATACTCAAATCATATTTACAACACACATACATTTCAGTGGTCCTTATTATACTCAAATCATATTTACAACAGTGACAACACACATACCTTTCAGTGGTCCATATTATTATATTCAAATCATATTTACAACACTCATACCTTTCACTTTCAGTGGTCATTATTATACTCAAATCATATTTACAACACACATACCTTCCAGTGATCCTTATACTCCTCAGACAAATCATATTTACAATACACAGTGAATACACTATAATACACATAGTCATAGGCCTACCTGTCAGTTGTCAGAACTATCTATACAGTATACTATTTAATGACTATACTCATAACACTATGCTGATGCTATTATACCACAAAGTTGTATTGCATCTAATAATTATATTACAATAAATATAAATCACTAGAAGTTCTATTTTAAAATCATTAAAATCACACACCACGAATCATCAGAATGTATAAATTCGCGAACACATCGGTCATTTAACCTTCAAATGAAAATCTGACAATTCCATAACGGTCGATCATTCATACCACGATCTCTGTGTATTCGAGCCTACGTTTGTTCTGACTGAAATAGTAATCGTGCCAGGCAGTGACAAACGGTCCCCATAGATAGCTACGGGAAATGCGACCACTGAGCCTAGCCTAGTTTTATGAAAACTGATCCTCGGCGGCTGAAGAAAGTGAGGTGTGAGGGATGACCTTGGACTATTTGGTGTGCTTACACATTACAAGGAATATGGGATGAATGGAAGTGAGGTGTGAGGAATGACCTGACATCTAGTTCAGGTGAACAAGGCAGAAGATATGATTAACTCAAGGAGGGAATTTTACTTTTAAAAAAAGGTACCTCTCGGGCAACAGCGGCCACGTTTTAACGAAACAAATACGTATATTAATTAACGAAACGAAATATAAATAAAGACGCATTTCAGAGTAGCTAAGATTACTGACGCATCCAGCGATCTGTCCGCTCCACACTGAGAGACCCCCCGCCCCCCATTGGATTACCGTAAAGAGCAGGAGGGATTGGGCTCTCAGTGCATAGAGCTTTGATTGATGCAGACATATCGACTTTTTAAGCTTAGTTCAGCGAGGTCACGAAAGCGGAACGAAACTACACACAATATTAAAAAGTTGAAATCTGACCAGTTCTTCGTAATGTACCAACACAAAAATTGTCATTCATCCATTTTAGTGTATCAATTTCACTATTTGACGCGGAATTTGAAGACCTTTCTGTGAAAAATCGTCGAGTGATGGGGTTTTTTTTACCGCCCTTATGGTTTAGTTCCTAGTTATGTTCTGTTATGTTATGTTCCTCCAGTGTCATAGACGACGCATAAGGCAGAAACCATAGCTTTCCATTTATGTGTGTTGCCAGGTCTTTCAATTCTTGCGTGTTGTTTAGGTTCATTGATGTTCCTTCTCTATTAATGGTTCTTCGTAGAGTTTCTCTAGGTCTCCCTCTTCTTCTTACTCCGGGTGGCACCCAACATAGTGACTGCTGGGGAATTCTTAGGTTGTTCATTCTGAGAACATGGCCGATGCCTTTGTCTAATAAAGGAAGATATATAGGTTTGCTTACTTTCCTCTCTTATAGTAGTGTTAGATTTAAAGTCACTCCACTTAACATTCAGAATGATACGTAGGCATTTGTTTTCAACGGAGTCTAGTCTCTTATCTGTGGCTTTTGTGGCTTTCCAACTTTCGCATCCATATGATAGAATAGGGATGATGTTGGAGTTAAACAACCCGAGTTTTGTGATGTTTCTTAGTGTGTTTGACGTCCAGATGTTACGTAGTTTATTGAAAGCACCCACTGCAAGAGCAATACGGTGTAAGTTCCTAGTACTAAAATCATATTTAGATTTGCTCAGAGGGATCTGAACACCCCCATCTACGGGCCTTCTGGTGAAAATAGTTGGTATCAATAGTTTTACATCTTCTACTTATTCTTTAATTCTCAAACTCCTGCAGATTTCATGATGTAATCCAGATAGAAAAAATATCAGATGGCAGAGGAGATTTGAACCTGGTTTGTTCAGCTGACACCGATTCTCCTCGCAACTTGTGATAGTGAATGATACTTGATATCAATAATGGCAAGTTTTCTACTTCTATCGTTCTTAGACTCCTGAAAAATACATAATCCAGGCCGAAAAGAACACTGAACGCATTTATATTGCCTATAAAAACACTGTAGAACAAACAATTATGCTTTATGGATGCTATCTTCCGCCGAAGACGGATGTGTTGGGCCCGTGTCGCAAATAAAACAGCGGCAAAACTCATTTCCATTATCTGATATACATCCTGTTGGATATCTAGTGGACCAGTGACCCGCCACACGAGAAATCCAGCGGGAGTTTGAGAATGATCGCTCAAGAAGAAGAATGCTATTTTATCTATCTATGTTCCATTGGCGCTGTTTACGGTGGATGGGGCAGAAACCAGAGTTCTCCCGTTCGTGCGATGTAATACTACTGCATATAATTCTTCTATGTTGTTTAGACCCATAGTCATACTCTCTTTGATGATCGTTCTGTGAAGAGTCTCTCTTGGTCTTCCTCTTCTCCTTTTGCCATCAGGTACCAATTTTAACAGGCATGCGACAGAATAAGTCAAAATACATACACAGAGAAAAAAGACAAACATAAGATAGATTGAGATAAGATACAGACAGAGAAAGGGAGAGCGAAAGAAAGATGACAAACAGACATGTCATGGAATAAAATGAAATATAGAGAAAGTAGAATATCGGAAATCGATATGGAAGCCCATTTTAACAGTACAGGATCTGGAGTGGTAGAGAAGAATACAGAAAATAGATATATTTAGAACGTAGTTTGCAATCCTGTCATAAACAAAGAATATTCATCCGCGGATTTGATAAATAACGCTATATTATCGTAACGGGTTTATGTAACTGTCATCGCCGAGCGACAGAACCTACGTACAACGACAGGACGTATGTAACATAATCATCAGTCTAGGTTTACAAATAGAATTCAAGAACCGTTTTTCTCACCAAAAGTACATATCTATAAGCAACATGATAGTTCTAAAATATTATTGCAGAGATTGCGGCAGAAAAGCGTCTATCCGATGAAAGGCTCTTAAAAAGCACTAAAAATAAGATGAAAGATATGCATAGCAACATCTATCGTAAGTAATGCAGAAATCAGTGAGTGCCTAAATTATAATGTACTTGAAAGATATTTTCTAATTTTGGATTTGTATTTAATCCTGTAACTTTATAATTTCGCAATTGATGGCAGCGTTCTCTTCACAAGCTGACACACTAGACTGTAAAATCAATGGGAAAATATATTGTTTTTAAAAACACATTTTTATCATTTCAGCTAAAGGATATTTCATCAGGGTTGCCATATAAGACGTAATCTCTGACATTGGCCATTTTTAAATGTCATAAACTTTATTTTGGCTTTCTTGTCTTTGTTGAAAACATATATACTATCTCGTATAATTTTATTTAAGTTTGGCTACACATTGTGAGGTAGGTTATTTTATGTATATTAACTTATTTATAAACACTGCCTATTCTACTAATATATAGATGTAGAATGTGAAAATGTATGTGTTACAAGCGGGTATTTTAAAGTACTTTTCTCAGAAAGTGTAAGTGGGGGGATTGTTACAATGGTGAGACGTGGTAAATCAAACAAAATTAACAGAAATTTTGGTCGCAGAAAAAAAACCCCCAAAAACCATAGATAATAGGACAATACGTGGTCTGAAAACTGAAAATGTATTTCTACATAGTGAGAATAGGATATAATATTTTACTATGCACAAACGTTTTAAATGCTCTCATTTCTTTCATGTCCACAGAAAACTCAGATTATCAAAATAACATTAGAGCAATGTTAAGTTAGCATTATGATCTATTGGACATTGTGTAATGATTGACTGATAATAATTAGAGATAGGTAATACTAGCTTATAGAAATGTAGTTATGACAAATTCAGTATGTTTTAGTAATACGAAATATTGAAAGTTTGCTATTTTTTTTAAACCAATAATTTGACTACAAACAATTCTAACTATATGGCAACTCTGGTTTGCATCTCGAATGCTGCACTACTTTAATTGTTGAACAAATGTATAGAAATAGCATCAAATTAGTCGCTGTTTTATTAGAGCAGAGATCTTTTCTGCAAAGTTTATCTGGAGCTAAAAAAAAGTGGGTCTCGGAGACTTAACAAAATGGTTTCGGCTATGTATATCCCTTGGGTATATAAAACCTACTGTCTAATGAGCAATAGGTTGCTAAAATGAACTACTTGACTATTACCTTGATTTTTATTGGCTGCCGCACAAAGCATAATCATAGTGACTAATTAAAATCGGTGAAATAGTCAAATTAGTCATTTAAAGACTTATGTCCCATTAACCATTAGGTCTTATATTATCATTGGCTACGGGCTAGGACAACATAAATATCGGTCTTTGAATAATTGTATAAGTTGAAAATATATCAGATGGTAGGTGTCAAGAAATTATAGTTTAATGAGACTAAATTTCATATTTATGTGGCGTTTCTAAACAGATATAATCACCGCAGTCAGAGAAATTGCAGAACATATGTGTCGAGTTTAGAGAGAAGATAAACACGAATTTAGCCTACCATCACGGATCTCTAGAAAGAGTGACATGCTACGGTATTTCCGACGTCACGGAAATGGTTGGTATCAATTAGCGTGTTACTGATGGCCCAAAATAGAATAAATAATAGCAATACTATTACCTGCCATGCAAGTCGTATGAGGCAATTAAGAAGGTTTGAGTGGGAGAGTTAAACAGCCGATCAAATAGACTAAGACTGGTTCCAAATAAAGTGTCATGACTAAACAGCTACTTCAATATACTAAGACTGGTTCCATATAAGTGTCATGACTAAACAGCTACTTCAATAGACTAAGACTGGTCCCATTACTTTTGTGTCCATGTGGTCAGGCAGCACATACAGCGTAAACTATCCTACGAGACTGCATTACACTAAACCAGTTATGGAAAGAAAACTGGACCACAGAGACGGATATCCACAGGAAGTTGTATGTGAGCATCGAGGAGCTATCAAATACAACTGCATTCATTAATAAAACTGGACTTGCTGTGTAGACATGTCAAAATGCGAACGAGAAGAAGAAGTAGAAAAAAAAATGTTATATGTTCAAATTACAAACTATTTTATTTATTTGATTTGGTGCATTACAAGTAGACGCCACCACAAAGCTCGAGTTATTTCCCTTGTCTATGTTTGTAAATTTCATGTTCATCATTTAATAATTTAAATATTAATTTATTATATGGTTTGGGCTAGGGTTAGGATAATTGTGACAACTAACCCTAATCTCAACCATAAATACATAAATATTTCAATTAAATGATGAACATCCCGCCGAAGACGGATGTGTCTGGCAATGGAGCAAAGTAAATGGCGACACAACGCATTTCCATTCTCTGGACTACATACTGCTGGAAATCGAGTAGAAACGTGGTCCTGCTACAAGGGAGATTCAGCGGGAGTTTGAGAATGAAGTAGAAGAAGAAATGAACATGAAATTTACAAACATATACAAGGGACATAGTTAAACATGCGGTGTCATCTACTGGTACTGTAACTTTGGTTTTTATTTCCTTCAATAGTTTTTTTTTACAGTCACTGTTGGCGGAACGTTTTTTTTCTCTCCCTGAATTTATCCTTATTCTTCTATATATCCACATCTGAAAAACATCAATTCTTCCTTTTATGTTTGTTTATTATCCATGCTTCTGAGCCATACATTAATGTAGAGTACATATAACATTCTATTATTCTCATTTTTAGCTGTTTGCCTTCCTCATCTCTCCCCACCTCCCCATTTTAGAGAATAATAACAAAACAGGAAACAGCAAATGTTAAAAACCGTGACGGTAACCTGAAAAATGGTCGCTATATTGGCCATTTTTAAAACCTACATATTGTTATTGAGTCATTAACAGTTCCAACCATTTGGCAACCCTGACCAGAAATCGAACTCTTGTTAATCTGTATTTCAAGCTTCGCTTTTCCACTAACGACAAATGTGTTGTGCTCCTGACTATAAAGAGAAACGCATTTAAAAGTGTATCACGATTAGCGCAGCAAAATAAATGCAACAGACCTGAAAGATTGTTAATTGTTTGGCCGATATTTAATGCGTACATCGTTGAGGCTTGCAGCTCGTTTACATGTACAGAAAATTAGAGGGCAGGGTTCTTTGTGTGGGCAGCGTGCACTTCCTTTGTATCGGGGTCATACGCTCTAGTTCACTACTTCAAAGTCTCATACACAACAGGCTGACACACAAAGCAAACATTGTCAATAGTTCTTTTTCTTATGTATATCTTGCATACTGGTGGATGTTATGAGCCTGTATGTACTCTTCTTCTAATACATTATCATGTTCTCTTATTTACTCTCAAACAATATTTGAGAAAATCCATCTGAAACAATATAGTCTCTCTATCAAACCATATAGTTTCTCTATCAAACCATTTAGTCTCTCTATCAAATAATAAAGTCTAAGATAATATAGTTTATCTCAATAATATAGTCTCTCTCTAAAACGATATAGTCTCTCACAAACAATATAGTCTCAAACAATATAATGACTCTCTCAAAGAATATAATGACTCTCTCAAAGAATATAATCACTCTCTCAAACAATATAAACTCTCTCAAACATTATAATCTCTCTCAAACAATATAGTCTCAAACAATATAATCTCTCTCAAATAATACAAACTCTCTCAAACAATATTATCACTCTCTCAAACAATATAGTCTCTCTAAGATAATATAGTGCATCTAAATAATATAGTCTCTCTCTCAAACAATATAGTCTCAAACAATGTAACCTCTCTCAAACAATATAATCTCTCTAAAAATTGTCTCTCTCAAATAGTATAATCTCTCTCAAACAATAGTCTCTCACAAAAAATATAAAATGACAGTCAATAAAAGGTAATACTGCTGTAAAACTGTGACAATAGTACTTAGGTGGAACACAGGTAATGTGGTAATACTGGACCGCGACTAACACAATATCACACTCGGATGTTGACATGTAAGAATACAGACACCAGTACACAGGACATAATCATACAAATAACAATACACAGGGTATAACAGATGTTTCGACCAAACGGCCTCTATCAATATTACAAGTACATACCATTAAAAGACGACAAGTAGGATGACAAAACGACACGACAGCGTATCCGAGTGAAATGTGAGAGATGCCGGAAGGTTAGAAACAGGAAATACATAAAAAACGTAAATACATGTTGAGACGAAACGAACAAAAAGATAGCCTACGTGACGGATCAATATGAATAAAAACAAAGACCACATCGACGTAGAACTAAACAAAGGAGTGGTCTGAATTAAGTCCAAAAGGCTTTTTGGTACCAAACTCAAAAATAAGGTACGCTTTTGAAGATCGTTTTATTTCTGAGGTGGTCCCCTCAAGCCTTTTGGACTTTAACACCGAGATAAATAGGTTGCCCGACTCAGATTACATAAAATTGATAGCGACATTAAGAGGCATTTTATATGACTTACAGACAGGCAGTAAACGAATATATAATGAACATCTTCAAGTATTTCAAAATAGAAGGTGAAGAAAAATATTTAGAGAGATCCAAGATGAAAATTTAAACATTTGGCGAATAACAATAGCCTATAACAATAACACTAGCCTATAACAATAACACGAGCCTATAACAATAACAATAGCCTATAACAATAACAATAGCCTATAACAATAACAATAGCCTATAACAATAATAATAGCCTATAACAATAACACTAGCCTATAACAATAACACTAGCCTATAACAATAACAATAGCCTATAACAATAACAATAGCCTATAACAATAACAATAGCCTATAACAATAATAACAGCCTATAACAATAATAACAGCCTATAACAATAATAATAGCCTATAACAATAACAATAGCCTATAACAATAACAATAGCCTATAACAATAACTGGGCGATATTGAGAATGAACAAAGACTGATGATTGAGACGCGTAGAAGAAATGGAAATGGAAGACATCAGAATAAGAACAGAAGTATATGCAGGTCGAGTATAAGAAAGAAGATGATGCGCTTGATCAAGAAAAAAAGATGGACGGATAACAGGAAAACCTACAAGATTAGAAAAATCGAAAATCGAAAATTAATGACCAGGAACAATTGTGACTGCAGCGATGAAATTTTATAGGTTACAATACGAAGAGGAAACAAATATGAATAAAGGTACTTTGCGGGATTTAATACTTAAATCCTAACAATTGTTAAATCCGGGTTTCCGTAGAAAATGTAGGTCACCTAATCGATGGAGTTGATGACGAGAATTAACTGCAAGGATTTTTGCTTGGCAATGAATCGTAGTAATTCTTAAACTGTGCAAGCATCAGTTGATTGTTGTTGTATAGTTTGCTACAAATGTTAATGTTAATTATAACACTAATGCTAAGCTTAACCCTAACACTTTGTTTGTCTTGAGTCCTTTGTCAATTGTACAGTCCAATGGACTTATCGATTTCATTGCTCAAAAGTGATGCAATTTGACATTTTCCTGGTGATACTCTTTGGCTGTTAATACAAATTATACACAGTGACCAATTAAAATTAGGGGGAAAAGTCAAATAGTAAAATGTGAAAGATTTGATTTGAAGTATTGATTTTCACAAGACTGTATAATTGATGAGGGGCTCGGTTTGTGTGTCTTTGTTATCAATGTCATCGACTATTATTGATTATTTGACAAAACACCCCACATATTTATTACACAAGACGTCGTATAGGAGATTTCTAACATGAACGCTGACGATATAAGACATATTGGCTAATGGAAAACAATCCGTATTAATGATTCAGTTGCCTATTCGCATTATTTTCATTCACAAAAATCATATTATTTGTTAGATCCAATGAAAATCAAGGGAACTGCCAAATAAGTCATTTTCGAAGTTTAGTTTTCTCATAAGCCAATATGTCTTACATAACCGAGGGTCACAATTTCCAATATGGAAGAGAGCATTACAATCATAAAAGGAAATCCCAGTAGGTCACCTAGGGATTCATGCACAACATTTGTTTATGTTTTTAGTATTTTCTACAAGGTATCCAGTACTCTTACTAAAATATAAGTTATTTTAGTGCTAATGGTTGAAGGTAGCGAGCCCACCATAGGAAGTTGTAATCCTTTATCCATGAGCCAGCCATACATTCTCCTGCACCCGTTCACATGTATCACATCAGTGTCATTATTTTTCACAGGTACCACGTCAGAGTCATCATTTTTCACATGTATCCCACCAGCGTCATCATTTTTCACATGTATCCCTCCTGCGTCATCACTTTTCACAGGTATCACGCCAGCGTCATCATTTTTCACAGGTATCACACCAGCGTCATCATTTTTCACATGTATCCCACCAGCGTTATCACTTTTCACAGGTACTACGCCAGCGTCATAATTTTTCACATGTATCCCACCAGCGTCATAATTTTTCACAGGTACCACGCCAGCGTCATCATTTTTTCACAGGTACCACGCCAGCGTCATCATTTTTCACAGGTATCACACCAGCGTCATCATTTTTCACATGTATCTCACCAGCGTTATCACTTTTCACAGGTACTACACCAGCGTCATAATTTTTCACATGTATCCCACCAGCGTCATAATTTTTCACAGGTACCACGCCAGCGTCATCATTTTTTCACAGGTACCACGCCAGCGTCATAATTTTTCACAGGTACCACGCCAGCGTCATCATTTGACATATATATGATTTCAAAGTTCCTAGCTGCGCAAAATATGAGACAAAGGTGCTGTGCTATGTATGACTCAAGAGGCGATGAAGGACGGTTGAAAGAATGTGCCCTGGAGTCCAATTGTGGTCAGTAGCCGAATCTTTACACAAACAAAGTGTGACCGTGACTGTCGGCTTATATTAAAGACCTAATTGCTAAACGTAAACAGGCCTTCATTTGTTTCGTTTTTGAATGTTGTTACGTTTTATATACTTCGAGTACCTTGGTTATTTTTGGCATGCTTTTCCAAGTATATAAACATTCGCCAAAGGAAAACGTGGGAATAATCAAGAAAAGTAACGAACGAAGGCCTCATTAATTATGTTAGAAGGCCTGCAGTACTCTGTCAATAGCCACGGTATGACCGATGTTTATGGTAAATAAGAGTTGTACGCTAGTTCGTGGCAGTCACTAGTATTTGCTGATTCGACTGTTTTCTTTTTCATTCTTCTTCTTCTTCTGCGTTCGTTCTCAAACTCCTGCAGATTAGCAGGATGTAGTCTGGAGAACGGAATGCGTTGTGTCATGGTTTACAGCATTGCTGCGATATCTGCGCATTTCTGCCTGACACATCCGACTTGCTTTGAGTCACTGACCATATATGCGATGGAACAGCCAACTCCATCTCATAACCACCATAGTCGCCGTTTACGACATGCATGGAAGGTAAACAGTGCTGCTATTCTTTACTCCGCTTTCGGGCCTCGGCAACACACGGGCGTTATTTTTCATTGACCGTTATAAAAAGTAGCCAAAGCAGAAAACAAATAATCTGAATGAGAAAAGAGTGGTGAAAGGACCATTGGTTATCACACAGTTTATATTTAATCTCAATTCTGTCATGATCAAAGAGACCCAAAACTAATTTATGCAGATGTCAGATGTCTTGGATCATAATGAGAGCATATCGAAGACATGGTCTCAATCATTGTGCAACGTATTCCTCTCTCCAGACTATATCCTGACAGCCAGCAGGATTTTGAGAATTAGCGACAGAAAAAATGAATACTTAATACGAGGAGACAATTTTGTCTAATCTATCCTTTTTCTTCTCTTTATCATTCAAATATTCTCCTTCTCACATTCTTTTTTTTCACATGCACTTTCATCTCACCACAAATCAACACAATAAGAGAATTATGTAATTAAACCAGAGCAGATAATTATAGGGGAAAATGGCGACAAAAACGTTAACATTAAATATATAATCAAACGATGCAGAGCTTGCAAATGAAGTTTTAATAACGATTGCTGAAAATTGGGAAACTACTGACAGGCAATCTCCAAGTAAGATACGTTCCTTTTATGCAAATAAGTAAATCGATATTTATAACGATAAATAAAAGGTAATGTTCGTCAGAATCTCGCTGATGAAACAGTAATGGATGGGGGTACAGCTGGTTTGTACTTGATGGGGTACAGCTGGTTTGTACTTGATGGGGTACAACTGGTTTGTACTTGATGGAGTGCAATTTTTATGTACGAGATGTTAATGTGAAGAACCGAGATTTTGAAGTAAAGAGATACAATATATAGCAAAGTGTTGAAGCTATCCTTATTTAACTAAAAACAAAAAAATAAGGACATTGGTAACGCACCCTATTCAGACCGTTGCCATCAACCCATCACTTTTTGCTGTAGTGATTTCTAGGCAATATAGATACGTTCAGTAGTTTGTCATTGCTTTCTCAACGGTACGAATGCAAAATTGCATGTACGTGTGTGAGAAAGATCGACACTTCATAAATCATGGATGTATACAGCACAAACAACAGCCAAAATATCTGATTGGAAAGCTTTCTCTCCTGACCTTTCACATGCTTTTCTACGTCCATTATTATGCCTCCCTTGGTATTTGATCGGTATTTCTCTCTTTTTCCCGCTATCTCTTGTTTTGTTGTGTCCGTATTGATAATACTATAGTCCGTTCAGAATCGTTTGCCGAGATGTTATGATTTATAATTCAAAAAGTTCTTGATGATTTCACATGAATTTTGGCATACGTTGTTAAAATGTCCATGTCGCGAAAACATATGTGTTACTTGATGTCTAGCTGTAACGGTTATTTGAAAGCGGCGAATTCTTTTGATGTTTGCCCATGTAAATATGATTTCGACCATAAACAAAATATTTTACAGTAATCTAGTGCAATGATGACCCATAGGCGTGTCCACAAAATTTTACATGGTGGCTGGTGTAAAAAAAATTTAAAATATATCTTTTGTTCGTAGAGTCAATTTGATATTGTTCCATGCTCTTGGTGTGAGTTTCACAAATGTTGTCGCTGCCTTTGAAATAAGTACATATATTTCTTCATGTAAGGAAATTTTGTCTGTATTAGTTGATCCAAGATATCTGAACTTCTGTATTGAATCAAGCTGGCTAATTTTTATAAGTAATGGTTGATGGTTTGCTTATAACATTTTTTTGAATTGCTTGGGTGGTATTGAGCAATGAAATGTTTTACAAATCAACTTGTAAATTTTGCTAATCAAACTTTTTTTAGTGTAGACTTAATCAGAGTAATGATCATTCATAATCAGACGAGTCAAATAGGTCGATTACTGTTTTCGGCTGAACAAACAACAAACCTTCCTTTTTCCAATATGCCTCTTCTTGGCGTAACACATGATCCTCACATTTCACCCAGTAGTCTTTATGTATATTTGATACAGCCTGATTTGTAAGTGTCTCAATATCACATAATTTGAAAGTTGTATTTGTAGATGCTACGTGTCCTTTAACTTTTGCCCAAATTAGCTCTATAGGATTTAAGTGTGCATGATATGGAGGTAGTCTCAAACATCTATGACCATGTTCTTCAATTAACTTGTCTATTTTAAATATCTTTGTTCGTTGTGTCTGTTTTACAAGGTTAAGCAATTCGGGTTTCAAGTACCTGTCGGTAACTGGTATGTGTTCTTTTATGAGCCACGTTTTGATTGCATCTTTTGTACTTGATGATGTTGGGATTCTATCTTCTACGTTCACTACGTTATGGTATGAAGCATTGTCCATTATCAGACAAGAAGGTCTATCTAATATTGGAAGAATACTTTTTTCGATCCAGTCTTCGAATATGTGCCCATTCATTTCGGAGTGGTAGTCTCTATTGTCAATGGATTTTGAAATGAAAATTAGATGAGCATTCTGCAACAACCCATTATGTCTGCTACCTGCATGTGCAACTATTAAACGTTGCCCTTTACTACTTGGTACTGATCTTTTAATACTTCCATCTGCTAACTGCCATTCCTTTTCATTTGTATGATGAGCGTTGATCCAAGTTTCATCTAAATACACAATATCATAACCATTCTCGCGCATTCCCTTCACTTCACGTAAATACTTGCTTCTAAGAGCTACCAGATGTGGCTTTTCACAAATAATGTTTTTTCCACCAGCATACTTTCTAAAGGTGAAGCCTGCATTTCTTACAGTTTTCCATAATAAAGTTTTTGATATTTCAATGTCGTTATTAGTTTTCAGCCAAATCTTCAACTTTCTAAGTGTCACTTCTTCGTTTTTATCAAACATTCTACATATTTCTCTTTTTACTAGGTCCTTATCGAAACTGTCTATCTTTTCTTTCCTTCCTTGCTTTCGTGAATTTGTTGGCAATAAATATCCGCTTGCTTCCACTATTCGATCAAATGAACGTTTACACAAACCTAAAATATGCATTGTTCTCTTCTCAGGATTTGATAAAGAACAATAAAGATGTCCCTTTTTACGCTCTCTGCAGAAGTATTGATAAATCTTTATAGCAATGTTATGCTCAGTAAAATATTTCGCTTTCAGATTCATTCTCACATAGACTTGCAGAAGGTAATATGCTTAGTGCCGCCTACATTCTGTAAATATTGAGACGTGCCTCTGACTTGTGACTTGAAATCGAGTCAATAGCCGTTTTTGATTTCACATAATTCTAAGTTCAGGAAAAATAATATTTGGTGCTAAACGGGAATTTCCATATGTAACATTGCTTTATACAAATGTACAGTGGAAACAACTACTTTTAGAACGGTGCACATTCTACCGTGAGGGTCATGCCTTTATATTTAATAATCAGCTGTGAGATGTAAGCATCTACATAATCCAGCGATTGTTTATAATTTAGATTAACTTTTTTTTAATATAGGTTAAATAAGGTATCTTTGATACTGGATCACATTTCTTTGATAAAAAAATATTTCTATAGCGACATTATTATTCTAAACCTAACTTCAAATGATCAATCCAAATGAACAATACGTTTTTGATAAAAATAATTTAACATCTCGGCAAACGATTCTGAACGGACTATAACATAAACACGCGGAGCACGCGTGTACCGATGGCGTAATACCCAGGGATATCCACAGCATTTCAATAAGATTACTGATTACCGGTTTTCAGAACTGATGTCGCTACACTCCCAGCAGACGTGACTGGACTGTGAGCTATCGTTCCGGTAGACATCATTTTTTCCCGTTACTGCATGCTTTCCTGATAAGGAGTGCAGGGAGGCTTTTAAGACTGTGGAAATAAATGCAGCTATGCCAAAGCTGTCGCCACGACGTGTACATGAATAATTTTGTGTTGCACCTCCGAAAGACAAAAATTCTTGTCCCAATCGCGGATTGAACCCGGGACCTCAGGAATCTGAGGCCGGCGTTCTAGCCGTACGGCCACGTGGTAGACATCATTGGTTACACATATCTGAGGGAGCCGCATAGCGCAGTGGTTAACTGGCTTCGCATATGAGTGGTCCTGGGTTCATTCCCTATTTGAGGTGGAAATGTTTTTCAGATCGCAACAGCTCCCGGGTCGACCCATCCTTAATTGGGTAACGAATTAATCCGGGAAGTAAGGGCTGTGAGGGAGAGGGGATGGCTACGGCCCTCATGTGCAGAGCCACTGAAATGTTAAATCGCTAACATCTCACACCCCTACGTCATTAATAAATGCTATGGGTTACTTTACTTTACACATATCAACGTTATATTTTTAGGAAAAAGCCCTTCTCTAAAATATTACTGCGCTTAGATCCCAATACAGCGAAATTTATCTTGGCTGATTCTACTTTTACAGTTTTTTTTTCAATTCGTTGGGGAAGCAAAGTACGCGCAGTGACTAATAATCAGTCGCAGCAAGAAAGATAAGTGAAGTTTTTGGGATCAACACGCGAACTAATTATTGAGAAGGGTTTGCTTAGGGTAATGCATTTCTACCACCAGGCCGTGGCAAAATGTATACCATGCCGCGAGAGCCTACTTGAATTATACAGCTATTTATGAGTTAATCTAATTTTTTGAATCGGTCCCATTTCTTAAAATTTTTTTTTACCAGGCCACAGTCTCATAAAGCTGAGAAACATTGATTTCGGGACTATTATTTATGTGGAAATCTGGAGTACCTGACTTATCTTCCCCTCTTTTGTATTTCCTGGTTTAAAATAATAGAACTGTTTTCCCGAAGAGAAGTCAAAGATAGGAAACATTTTCGTACAATGTAAAGCAAAAACCTAAGTTCAGTCTGAATAAAGATATAGTCTAAATAAACTAACAAACTTGTTTAATATAATTGAACGTGAACATTTAAACACAAAACACGAGTAAACACATCTTAGCAAACGGCAACGTTACATCATGTGACAATACTTGAAAACAACTACAAACAGGTGCAGTGATAACACAAACTAAATTATAAGTCTTTCGGTATAGAGCAGCGGTCGGCAACCTATGGCACGCGTGCTACACTTGGCACGCCAAGCAATTTCAAATGGCACGCAGACTCTTCTCGTTTCCTGTATAAAGTTGATTATAAATCGATTAGCGGGGTTTCCTTGCTTATTTCGGCACTTGGGCGTAGCAGGGTACCAGCCACAGACTTATCCGGACTTGTTACATATTATACATATTTACATATTATTGAAGATCACTATATATTAATTAATTAAAATATAAAAATAAAATATATGGTAAAAAAAAGAATATTTATCTCGACTTGTATAAAATGATATGTGATATTGGCACTCTGAATAATTGAAACCTTAAATTTGCACACAGTTAGCAAAAGGTTGACGATCCGTGGTATAGAGTATAGAGCGTCGGTGCTTTCTAAAGCGTTATATATACAAGCAAAACCAAAGAAAGAAATTCTACGATTTAACCTGGTTAAAAAAAATAATTCATATATATATATATATATATATATATATATATATATATATATATATATATATATATATATATATATATATATATATATATATATATATATTAAAAAAACCACGTAACTATATGTGTGCATGTTTGCATGCTCTAATTTTTTGTGGGTGCGTCTGTGAGAGTTCATGAACGTACAGCACAGAGCAGGTTTTCATAAGGAATCCTTGAAGTTGAGGTTACCTGTTGGGATAGTACCAACTACAGCTAGTGGAATTTCGCTTCGCTTTGGAATATTTTAAGAAGATGAATTTTAAATTACATTTATCTTTAATTATTTTTACAAGAGGAAAACGGACGTGTTTGTGACCTAAAGGACATTAATAGGAACGCAGAGCTAAACTAATGTCCACACTAACGGACATCTAAACTCCCGCTTTATCTGTGTTGTTTATATAAACATTTACTGTTCACACTAGCGAACATCTAGCTTGGGCCGTGACTTTCGGAAGTACTATAAGACCTTTCAACAGAATTAATTAGACCTTTGATGCGTCATTATTTATATTATATTTATACCACTATTTATACCACGGCAACACATCTGGCATTGGAACGACAGCATGCGGTCAACCATCATTCACCTGGGCAAAGACAAAAGACTATTTATATACCTGGAGTCGCCTTGGTTATTTTTGGCATGCGGCTCCAAGTAAGAAATAGTGACCAACGGGAATCAGGAAAATTATCAAGAAAAGGAAGGAACAAAGGCCTAATTAATTCAGTGCAGAGGTCTTCTATGGAGACGGCCATGCTTAGACATAAGCAAAGTTTATGTACGAGATTTTTAAAGATAAAAAATGTTTTCTTATAGTTATGGTTATAGTTGCTTTCAACACAAGACATTAATCTAATTTGCTTATATTAGATATTTTACCATCACAAAATTAATGAGTTTCATATAATTTGCTTATATTAGATATTTTACCATCAAAAATGAGTTTCATATATTTGCTTATATTAGATATTTTACCATAAAAAATGAGTTTCATATAATTTGCTTATATTAGATATTTTACCATAAAAAATGAGTTTCATATAATTTGCTTATATTAGATATTTTACCATCAAAAAATGATTGGTTTTCATATAATTTGGTTATATTATATATTTTAACATAACAATAATTAAGTTTCATAAAATTTAACTACGCGATAGCAACGTCACAGTAAATATAACATATTTTGTTTAATTGATTTGGCATTTGAACGTGAACAGTTTTCTAACACCCATAAAACCACACACCCATAATCTGTCAGGGTCTTAACGGTACTGCATTGGATGAGTCACCACATAGTGTCCTCCGGTTATTTCTACCCTCAGCTATGCCGATAGTTGATAGCAAAATATCTCGACCTATCCAGTCTTTGATATTGTCTGCACATTCGCTTTTGTCTCTCCTCTGTGTCATACACTTTCAACTGCACATTGCAATGTCGTTTTTGACAGGGAATAATGTTAACATATATGTCAAAAACCATTTTGGACGTTTTCATCATTTTACTATTGAAAGTAGTGATTCTTTGAAACTGTCTTTTGAGCAGTGTCGGATTTACCTATAAGCTAAACAAGCTATAGCTTAGGGCCCCCACTTTTTTAGGAGACCCCTCCCTCAATTTTTTAATTTCACTATCTATATATTCTTAATCGTTAAAGGACCCCATATCTCAAATAGCTTAGGGCCCCAAATATCAAATAGCTTAGGGCCCTATCTAGCGTAAATCCGGTCCTGCTTCTGGGTATATCTTTATCTGGTGAAGTTTATGTTGGTATCTTTGTAGTAATTCTGTGAACGTAAGATATATTTGGCGTCGCCCATCTCCTCTCCAACCTTTGTTGACGTATCTATATACTTGTTAATCCAATCTTACAGATGCATATTTGTTGAGTTCATAGAACGTTAGTTATGTAGTACTGCTGTTTACATCGATAAACACCGATATTAAAACGAATGGAAAAGATTTAATGATTTGCTGGAATGATTTAGAGTATGAAAGACATTCTTAAAATTATAGAATTGAACTGCAAGATCGAAACATTGGTCAGAAATGTCTTTAAATAGCTAGCATTGACCGTTGAATGAAAATCTAAACTAGTGTGTGGCCACTGTGCAGTGTTAACAGCTGTATGCTAGATCTTCATCCATCTCCATTACCCACTCAAGTAATTATTGACTTGTGTGTGTCACTGTGTGTTTATAGGGCGAGTATTGTGGTGCTTTCCCGCTGTCTTCCACATCCATCCCAACTATAGAACAGACCTGCTCACTAATCCTAAACAGCGTTACTTATTTTGGCCGATCAGTCTGTTTTCTTCGTTCTCATTGGCTAGCAAAATACAGTATAAGCCAGGGGTGGGCAAACTTTTTATGCAGAGGGCCACATTGAAAATTGTAAAGCTATTGGAGGGCCACATATAATATTTTGTATATTTTTGTTTAAAATTCTCGGTAAGTAATCAATTAAATATTTGTATTGTATAGAAAGGTAGTTTTACATAATGTAGATAACTTCTGAAATAAATTACATTTCTAACAGACTTATACTATAACAGTATATTTTCTAATATGGATAAAAGTTTTTGCAAATATTTTAACAATATTTTAAAAATATTATGTTGCATACAGTTACAATATGGATAATATAAAGTCGAATTAAAATTCCAATGGATTTCTGCGTAATATTTATGGAACAAAATCATTTGAGGCGATCTTTCGTTTATTAAAAAATATGTTTGAGGCCCGCAAAATATCCAATGGCGGGCCATATGCGGCACGCGGGCCGTAGTTTGCCCACCCATGGTATAAGCCAACGCAAAGTAATCAATAATAAGTCGCGTCATGCAAGTTCCCCTGTGTGAGATTTGCACCCAGGATTATACTCTAGCAGTTCTTGTGAACACATTAATTGTTTATATTCTCAGTGTTTCCTGTTTATAATGAACATGATGATTATGTGTGTATATGCATCCAATTGTAGAATATATGTATGATGTTTATATTACTTTTTGGCAACTATGTATGTTTCGATATTATATTGTAGTGTCTATGTGTCATGTTTATATTGACATTGTCCACCGTTTATGTGAAAATATGCTATTATTTTGTCAGTGTAACTTGTTGATATATTGACCTTGGCCACTTGCGTGTTAATATGCTATTTTATTCTCTGTACATCCTGTTATATTTATCTTGTCCACTGTGTATGTATAATTAGACAATTGTATGTTAGGTGTATTTTGTTTATATTGATCGTGTTATCATATTTGCCTGGATATCCAATTGCATCATTTATGTACATATTTGCCTGGATATCCAATTGCATCATTTATGTACTTATTTGCCTGGATATCCAATTGCATCATTTATGTACTTATTTGCCTGGATATCCAATTGCATCATTTATGTAATATTTGCCTGGATATCCAATTGCATCATTTATGTACATATTTGCCTGGATATCCAATTGCATCATTTATGTAATATTTGCCTGGATATCCAATTGCATCATTTATGTACATATTTGCCTGGATATCCAATTGCATCATTTATGTACTTATTTGCCTGGATATCCAATTGCATCATTTATGTACATATTTGCCTGGATATCCAATTGCATCATTTATGTACATATTTGCCTGGATATCCAATTGCATCATTTATGTACACATTTGCCTGGATATCCAATTGCATCATTTATGTACATATTTGCCTGGATATCCAATTGCATCATTTATGTACATATTTGCCTGGATATCCAATTGCATCATTTATGTACATATTTGCCTGGATATCCAATTGCATCATTTATGTACTTATTTGTCTGGATATCCAATTATATCATATACGTACTATCTAGCATTGATTTTACCGACATCACTTGTAACTTGCAGCATATTGTTTTCTGAGGCAAATAAATTATTTATTAATATTTACGAGATAGTCTCACCGGTGGACCGTCCTTCCAACCACTATTTGGTAACACAAAAGTAGTAGATGTCATATAGTTAAGATTTTCTCGCGTGGAAGCCTCATGCCACTTGGCGCACTCGGGCGTGGGTGGGTGCGTGATTACGTACGTGCGTGAGTACGTACATGCGTGCGTGCTTTTACCCCGTCTGAGTAGAAGATTCTCAAATATTGCACATAACTGAGAGTCAGTGTTTCGGATATGAAATAAAACTATGAAAACATCCCATTGCAAGGAAAGATGCACGAACACTATTGTTCGCTATTCCTGAGGATGAAAGTAAACGTTATCATTGATGACCCCGATTCACACTAATCATCATTTGCATTCTCTTTCAGATATTTTTAAGCATGACTTTGTGACATAACTTTATACAACAAAAATTGTTTAACATGACATTTTTTTTTCTACTTTGTAAAATTTTGTCTCTATATCACTGAGGAGAATTGATTGTTTTATAAAATGTTGTGTTTGTCGTGTGTTATATTAAACGATATTCTTGTTTTTTCTTCATTCATCTATGTCATTTCGAGCTGTGTTTGAGTATTATTTTGTGCTGCTTGAATTATGATGAAAGATTATCCGTCGAAAATTGTTTTGTATTTTGATTGTCTCTTAGATTTTATTAGTTTGTCTGTGGTATTGTATTTTATCAATATATTATCTTTCCAAAAATGTCCAACATGGAACAGTTGAGGGTGAAAGAAGAAGTGCACAAAGAAAAGAAAGCATTGGTTGATAATAATAATAAAGAATGGGTTGGAATAAAATTATCCACACAAGGAACGTAGAACAGAGAGATGTGGCCAGAGTTTTTTTGCTGGTGTTTCTAGACCAGCACCCCTACAACACAGAAGGGTTTTAGGTTCGATGCTGATACATTTACCAATTTTAATTTTTACTCTTTCCAGATAATTTTTAATATGAACTCCACCCGTGTTTCACATCTAATATTGAAAACACATGGACGGAGAAAATGTCAATGAATAAATATTACATCCCAGGGCGTTACCTGAAGCAGGTACTACCACACGTGGAACATAACGTCTATGTTTATCTACCCTGAGTTGTGCAGCAGCAAAGTCAGTACCCTGGAGAGGACGCGAACCTTTATAATAAAGCTAACACAAGAAAGAACCCCAGGAGAATGATCAAAAGCCAAGTCTATATCACAGGTTATCATACAATTTTTGTATGATGTATGATAGTTCAGACTATTACTATTATAGTACATTCCGACAAAATGTCATTTGCTCTCCACGTGATATTTTCTTCCGGTTTAGTTTACATCCTGCCGGCATTCCTTGAGATATTCCTCGCAGTTTCGTTTTTTTTTCTGTAGACCTATAATTATGCTTCTTTCTTTTTCCAGGTAAAGTAGTTGTGTTTTATATAAACAAAACCCATTATATCTCCAAGATGTGTACGTCTGATTAAGTAAACAAATACACATGAAACATCTTTAATTTAGTTTTTTTATACATATATACGGTTATGTGATGGGGTGGTAAGTGCGGACTTTGGATTCTTAACAACAGAGTTCAAAACTGTAACCGCATGCAGTTGTGCATTCGGACATTTCAGAAAGCAATGGAAACCTTCTGAACGGAAATACTTCATAGAAAATCAATACTACCAAAAATTCTGGGTTAATCATTATCTACAAAAAACTGTAGATGTGATATATTACAAACTACAGATGCGATATGCTATAAACATCTACCATTGCGATTTGCTACAAACATCTACTGATGCGATTTGCTAACAACAACTACAGATGCAATATACTACAAACTACAGATGCGGTATGCTACAAACATCTAAATAAAATTGGTAGCATATCCTATTCAGGACGCAGCTATCAAACCAGCATTTGTTGGCTGTGGTGAATTTCTAGGCAAGATAATACGCTCAGTAGTTTGCCATTGCTTTCTGAACGGTCCAGATGCTCAAATGCCTGTGGCGGGGATAGAACGCTGTACCTTGGCGGTCACAGACGCACTCTGTACCACTTCACCAACAAACATATACTGATGCAATTTGCTACCAACAACTACATATGTAATCTAGAGCGACAAATATAGAAAGCTTCCGTGTGGTTCTTGGGCAAGAAAGGGGAGCAAGAAATAATGACACTCTGACCAACCATGAACGTCATAAGATGCGACTAAAGAGATTATGAGGATGGAGTTGTCTGTGCCATTTCATAGAGGGTCAAAGTGATTAAAAAGCCGCGTTGAAGTCGGATTTGTCGGGCTGAAAGTCGCAAATATCACGATGTAACTAAAGACCAGGACAGAACGCATTTCATTTTCTGGGCCACATCTTGCTAAGGGATAACACTAAAGACATGTAGTTTCTCAGTACCTGATAAACCTTTGCCAGAGTGTATACGTCAATAGTCAATGCGCAGTAAGAACGAGTTCAGGTACATCAGATAATTTCCAAATTCGCTCGGGAGTGAGACAGGAATGTGTAATATCCTCCCTATTTTTTATAACATACATATATCACATCTGCAAGGTAGTAAAGACAACGGAAGAAAATAACATGAAGGATAACAGACGAATCGCTATTGACAGACAAGCAATCATTAGTAGCATCATCAGAAGAGCAACTACATAGACAAATAGACAGATTACATCAAACATGCCAAAACTTTAACATGAAGATAGATATAGAAAAGACCGAAGTAATGAATATATGAAGAACAGAAAGAAAACCCATTATTTATATATTGGAAAACGTTGACAAACAAGTGACAGAATTCACTAGGAAACAATATAAGAACATTCGGCAAGAGCAGTAAAGAAATACACAATAGGTGTAGTAAAGCATATCAAGCCCAGGGCAAAAGACCACCAATCTTCAGACACAAAAATGTAAACTTACTTAAACACGAAAATAATATTATTCAAAACGATTATTATTTCAACGCTATGCTACCAATGCTAAACGTGGACAACAACATCACAAGACAAACGCAAACTTATGACAGATGACATGGCATGTTTGCGCAGAATCCTAGGGATATCACTAAGAGACAGAATGAGAATATTAAACAAAGAATAGGCACATTCCAAATCTTGGAATATATTAAGATACAACAGATCAATTGGTTTTCACACATCAGCAGACTACTACCAGACATCATACCACAGCAAGCTATGCTACACATATACACTGAAGGCAGACCTAGAGGCCAACCACGAAAACGATGGACCACCGAGATAAAAGAGGCAGCACATTCTACAACATACTCAGCACACAAGAGGGCCAATTCCAGAAAACTCTTCTAACCCTGACACTGAATGGCAACAAAGTGTTTAGCGAATCATCATAATCATCAATTTCCTTTAGCGCTGAAGTTAGCGCATAGGGCAGAGGTCAGATCTCTCCAATTCTGTCTGTTCAAAGCTATTCTGTGTAGTTCTTGAATAGTATGAATATTGTTTATTTTGATTTCTCTTAGTATTGTTCTTCTGAGTGTTTCTTGTGGTCTACCATGGCTTTAATGATATATAGATAGATAGATAGATAGATAGATAGATAGATAGATATATTCTGCTAATCTGCAGGAGTTTGAGAATGAGCGCAGAAAAAGAAAAGAAGAAAACTAGAAAGAATTTATAGATCTTTTCGAAGATATTTTTTTAATGTTGGAGAAAAACTAAGTCAAGTGCTAATTTTCATGAATATAAATGTTTAAAAATTAATGAGCTTTCCATCTTCATTCTATGATTATTGGAATCTACAGGTTCCATCTTCATTCTATGATTATTGGAATCTACAGGTTCCATCTTCATTCTATGATAATTCGAATCTACAGGTTCCATCTTCATTCTATGATCATTCGAATCTACAGATTCCATCTTCATTCTATGATTATTGGAATCTATAGGTTCCATCTTCATTCTATGATTATTGGAATCTACAGGTTCCATCTTCATTCTATGATAATTCGAATCTACAGGTTCCATCTTCATTCTATGATAATTCGAATCTACAGGTTCCATCTTCATTCTATGATTATTGGAATCTACAGGTTCCATCTTCATTCTATGATTATTGGAATCTACAGGTTCCATCTTCATTCTATGATTATTGGAATCTACAGGTTCCATCTTCATTCTATGATAATTCGAATCTACAGGTTCCATCTTCATTCTATGATAATTCGAATCTACAGGTTCCATCTTCATTCTATGATTATTGGAATCTACAGGTTCCATCTTCATTCTATGATTATTGGAATCTACAGGTTCCATCTTCATTCTATGATTATTGGAATCTACAGGTTCCATCTTCATTCTATGATTATTGGAATCTACAGATTCCATCTTCATTCTATGATTATTGGAATCTACAGGTTCCATCTTCATTCTATGATAATTCGAATCTACAGGTTCCATCTTTATTCTATGATAATTCGAATCTACAGGTTCCATCTTCATTCTATGATAATTCGAATCTACAGATTCCATCTTCATTCTATGATTATTCGAATCTACGGGTTCCATCATCATTCTATGATAATTCGAATCTACAGATTCCATCTTCATTCTATGATTATTGGAATCTACAGGTTCCATCTTCATTCTATGATAATTCGAATCTACAGGTTCCATCTTCATTCTATGATCATTCGAATCTACAGGTTCCATCTTCATTCTATGATCATTCGAATCTACAGATGCCATCTTCATTCTATGATTATTGGAATCTACAGATTCCATCTTCATTCTATGATAATTCGAATCTACAGGTTCCATCTTCATTCTATGATCATTCGAATCTACAGATTTCATCTTCATTCTATGATAATTCGAATCTACAGGTTCCATCTTCATTCTATGATAATTCGAATCTACAGGTTCCATCTTCATTCTATGATCATTCGAATCTACAGATTCCATCTTCATTCTATGATTATTGGAATCTACAGATTCCATCTTCATTCTATGATTATTCGAATCTACGGGTTCCATCTTCATTCTATGATCATTCGAATCTACAGATTCCATCTTCATTCTATGATAATTCGAATCTACAGGTTCCATCTTCATTCTATGATAATTCGAATCTACAGGTTCCATCTTCATTCTATGATAATTCGAATCTACAGGAACACACATTCTTTGTGTGAGATAAAAAAAGTATATACTTTGTTCATTCTAAGAATGAACTAGGTCAGTGCGTATTATTGTCTGTTGGACGCATAACGTATAAATCTAATGTTACGTGCGCAATAATATAGTTCATTAGAAAATAATACTGTTGTTTGTGGGATCTCCCTGGCGTAGTGGTTAAGCTGTTCGTCTGATTATTGGAATCTACAGGTTCCATCTTCATTCTATGATAATTCGAATCTACAGGTTCCATCTTTATTCTATGATAATTCGAATCTACAGGTTCCATCTTCATTCTATGATAATTCGAATCTACAGATTCCATCTTCATTCTATGATTATTCGAATCTACGGGTTCCATCATCATTCTATGATAATTCGAATCTACAGATTCCATCTTCATTCTATGATTATTGGAATCTACAGGTTCCATCTTCATTCTATGATAATTCGAATCTACAGGTTCCATCTTCATTCTATGATCATTCGAATCTACAGGTTCCATCTTCATTCTATGATCATTCGAATCTACAGATTCCATCTTCATTCTATGATTATTGGAATCTACAGATTCCATCTTCATTCTATGATAATTCGAATCTACAGGTTCCATCTTCATTCTATGATCATTCGAATCTACAGATTTCATCTTCATTCTATGATAATTCGAATCTACAGGTTCCATCTTCATTCTATGATAATTCGAATCTACAGGTTCCATCTTCATTCTATGATCATTCGAATCTACAGATTCCATCTTCATTCTATGATTATTGGAATCTACAGATTCCATCTTCATTCTATGATTATTCGAATCTACGGGTTCCATCTTCATTCTATGATCATTCGAATCTACAGATTCCATCTTCATTCTATGATAATTCGAATCTACAGGTTCCATCTTCATTCTATGATAATTCGAATCTACAGGTTCCATCTTCATTCTATGATAATTCGAATCTACAGGAACACACATTCTTTGTGTGAGATAAAAAAAGTATATACTTTGTTCATTCTAAGAATGAACTAGGTCAGTGCGTATTATTGTCTGTTGGACGCATAACGTATAAATCTAATGTTACGTGCGCAATAATATAGTTCATTAGAAAATAATACTGTTGTTTGTGGGATCTCCCTGGCGTAGTGGTTAAGCTGTTCGTCTTGTGTTCAAGAGGTCACGGGTTCGAATCTGTCTCGTGTCGTCTTGTTTATAAGGTGGATTTTTTTCTGAGATCCCTGTGGATTATCACTTGAAGCTACGGAGTTACGTGCTATGAGTGGTAATCTCGGCAGGCGACGTGCCGCTTCGTTGAGAGGGACGGAGTACATATGGGAAACCGAGTATAGTGAAAATCAATCTTCTACGGCTTTTAAACCCTTTTTTAAAAACTTTTGTTAAATTCAAACAATTATTGCTAAATGAATCATGTCTATCACAATAGTAATGTATATTTTAAAAATAAATTGTTATATAATATGTCTTGATCTATTGTTTCCCCCAGGTGAACGATGGGTGATTGTATTCACACTTGCCGTTAAGTGTAGAGTTCGGAGCTTAAGCTATGATTCCAAGGTCATATGTGTCGCCGTGGTTACATTTAGTCCTTTAGTCCATGTTTATTCAAGGTTATTTTGATGTTTCCTATCCACCGTTTTCTTGGTCTACCTTTGGCTTTATGCCCGGGTATTCTTTTGTTATATGCTCGTATTGGTATTTGGTTTGGGTTCATTGTCATAAGGTGACCAAACACTTTTAAATAAATTTGAAATTATCATTCCATGATAAATTACTATACCCGCTGTTATAACGTTGCGCCGATCTATCAACCAGCTTTCACCTGGGGATAGACAACAGGCTAGGAACTATAATGGTTGCCCTCCGACCTCTCGGCGCCTGCGCAACGATATAACAATTATTTCTTGTATTTATCACACTTGCCGTTAGCGTGGGGGTGGGAGCTTAAGTTTCTGTTAAAGGCCAGATGTGGCGTCTGAGAGAACCGAGTCCGTGTTTATGGAGGGTGGTCTTGATGTTATCAATTCATCTCTTTCTCGGTTTTCCCTTGGCTCTGTATCCAGATATTCGTTTGTTATCAGCACTCAGTGGTATTTGGGAGGAGACAGGTTTGCTATGACGTAAGTTCTGAATAATTAATTATGTTGTTGCTATTAAATGTCATCAGCTATAAAAATCACCCGTTGTCGCAGAGTAACATATGGGTGTGTTTTGACCCACTTCAATCTTAGAATGAACCGAGTATAGTATCGAAAACACAAGCAACGACCTTTATTTCAGTCTCGAATATGAGTAACGACTACTGTTATACACTTGAAATGTCGCGGATATGCGAAACGACAACATCATTTAACAATAGATTGTATCAAATAGAATCGACTGTACAGCTGCCATTCTCATGATACAATCGTAACCCTCATTATTATGACCTATTGGCTAATGAAAAATTAAAGAATCTATAAAGGCTAATTTGACTATTACCTTGATTTTTATTGGTTATCACACAAAGTATAATCGTAGTGACTAATGAAAACGAAGGGAATAGTCAAATGTTATTTTAGAAGGCATTAGCCAGTAGGTTTTATAATACAGAGGGTCACGGTGGTACAGTCCCCGCGGACAGGGTGGAGTGTATTTATTCTACTGTCTTAACAAATATGTAGTTGAAGAAAGTGTAATGTCAAAGGTCATCGACACATATTTGCCTCAAAGGCAATGATTTAGGTACCTGTACTATATGCCTTGAAATCTATAAATACTGCCTTTCATCTGTACCGCTGTCGATACGCCTCGTAAGCTTTTAAGAAAAGTTCAAACACATGCCCTCAAATCTCATTACAGAAGAATGGTCGGTGTTTCTGTAACCTAGTTACTTTCATACCCGTGTAATTTGTGTATTGTGACGGCTGTGTTTCTGTCCAAGATGTTTATATTTCTTAGTTGTGGGAGAAGACATGTTCTAACAACATACCTAAGATAACATATTATATTAGGGATGCTGATTGGTTAAGTAAATATGTACTTTTTCGTGGCAAGGAGGTGGATATATTCATGGACTGAGATGGATAAATTCGTGGATTGAGGTGGATAGATTTTTGGATTGAGATGGATATTTTCTTGGATTGAGGTGGATATATTTTTGGATTGAGATGGATATTTTCTTGGATTGAGGTGGATATATTTTTGGATTGAGGTGGATGTATTCTAGGACTGAGATGGATGTATTCTAGGACTGAGATGGATGTATTCTAGGACTGAGATGGATGTATTCTAGGACTGAGATGGATATATTCTTGTTGTCAAATTAATTGTTTACAAGGAAATATTAATTTCTTACATTCAGTTCAAAGTCACGAAAGGGGAGCAAAAAATAACATCACTGTTTACCTTCCATGGTGATATATATATATATATATGTCATTCAGGACGGATCGATCAGAACACAGTACTAGTAGCTGGCTCTAGTGATTCTCTAGGTAATCAAAATACTTTCTCCGGGTTGTCATTGCTTTCTGAACATACACACACAGGCGCATACGCAAAGAAATATATATCAAACTGTTTAATGCTGGACTTGGATAGCGAGGAAAGAAGGTTGTGTGATATATTAATTACATGTGTCGTTCGTTCTAGAGTTTTATTAATTACAGGTGTCAAGGAATGCCCATTGTAATTGCTAACGTCTGCTGTCTGACTGTCTGCGTACGGTAACAATAAGTGATATGCATTCATTCATGTTACAGGCGTCAGTTAGTTCACGTCTGCACTATAGCAGGTGTGCAGCATTGGCTGTGAAACAATTAGGGAAAAAGACAGTGAGTAAATAAGTGATGTAAAATATAAGAACAACGTAAATTTTAAAAGGTAGATAATAAAAACGTTACGTTTCGTTTATTTGTAGCCGTAAATGTATCACGTAAAAAACCTGCACAAATTAAACTATATATATATATATATATGTACGTATGTATGTCTGTCTGGTCTGGCCCTAACCCTGGTCTGGTCTGGTCTGTCTGTCTGTCTGACTGCCTCCTGCTTGCATGCATGCATGCATGTATGTATGTATGTATGTATGTATGCATGTATGTATGCCGACCATGAAAACGATGTACTACCGAAATATAAAAAAAGGCGACAAATTCCACAATAAACTCAACACAAAAGAGGGCCGTCTCCAGAAGACTCTTTTACCCCTGGCGCTGAAAGGCAACAAAAGGTTAAGAGAATATATGTATATATCCATTCATCCAGGGCTGTAGATATGTACTCCTCATGAGGTATGGGGGCCTAAAGACAAATGATCAATGATGTCGCAAATTCTCTTTTTTGATGACAAATTTGATGACCATTTTGTGAAAAATCGCAAGCGAAAAGAGGGGGGAATTTATGGCTGTTTATCCGCCCTTGCACCTGGTACTGAAAGTCATGTTTCATATGTGATAAGGGGGGGGGGGATTTGAGCATTTAAACCTCCACTCCCCCCACCCTATCTATGGGCCTACATTCATACAAAGACCCGTCAGTGTTGTTGGTGTAATATATTGGATGAATGCACAGTCCTCCAGCGATTTCTATCATCAACAACACAAATGAGTGTGAAAACATTCTGATCGATCCATTTTGTGAGGTTGTCTTCCGAATATTTTCTTTCGCACCTCTCTGCCTATTCCACATTAATCTATTCCCTGCAGGATTGCTTTTGACAGCGAATAATGTCTGTGATACTTGTCGAAAACATGACGGTTTTAAACAAACATACTCGCATATATTTTATTGCGTGTGTTCAAAATGTAGTTTGGATGCAATAGTCCTCTTATAAAATAAATAGACAAGACTGGTAAAATATTAAGTACATCCAGAATGTTGTCATCAATTATTTGTGCTTTAGTTTGGGTTGATAATTGTCAACAGACTCTAGCAACATAAACGAAGCACCAATAGAATAGATAATTGTTTATCGATTTCTCATGCTAGGAAATGTCTGTAAAAAAACCCAGACAATTACTATTATATAAATCTACGGCCAGCGATTCAGGATTGTACCGCACTGTTATAAATAAACCAATGAGATAATGAAGAAACTGCGATTAAATCTGGCATATTTAAAAAAAAAAACTGCCATATTCATTAAAAACATATATGCAGTCAGCCTTCCAGTAAATGGATATTGTTCAATTGTTCAAGAAATATATTTTCCAATCCTATGATTTTTGGCTATAAATTTTATAAATCCCTGGATTAAGCGGAAACAGTATAACAGGGAAATGGAAACAAAAAAATAAGTATTTATGCGGAAATTTTCGATGTTCGTAATGAGCATCCAGAGGAACCTTATAAAAGATTACAGAATTTCGTGAGACCAGTGAAGTTTTTATACAAATATATTAGACAACAACATCAATCTTTGTAGCGAGATGAGAGAGAACAGTTTTACAACACATGTCTGCGACATAAACTGCGCAGAAAAAGGAAATGCTGTTTAGTTCGCCGCGCGAAGACATCAGACGAAAAGAACATAAATGTGTTTTGCTATTGGTATCATATCCATTTGTTCAGGACGTAACGATAAACCCAGTATCTTTCGGCTGGAATGATTGTCTAGGCAATATAAACAAGCTCATTATTTGTGCCCTACTTTCTGAACGGTCTTAATGCACATTGGTCTGCGACGTGGTTAGGGCCTGTTAAGTTGGCCTTCGGAGACAATCTTTATATCCATACGTCACAGAGCCGGGAATGTGTATTTCGCGATACTCTACAAATACCAGATTCTCTTTATCAAGCCTGCAGTTAAGAGCGGAGGGGTTGAACCCCTATCTCCTTGGGAAATAAAAACATTACGCTTACTGTCACATTATGAACAGATCAGAACAATTTGTAATTCTACGCCTCAGAACAGGACAGAACCGACTTCGTAGTCACATGTACACAAAATTCAATATTGCCAACATGGTCATGTGTACATGCCGACAGGCAGCACAGAGTACCAAACATAAACTTCAAGAGTGTTCTCAGTATGAAAAGCTGAGGCATGCATGAGGAAAGGCCAGAGGAGACAACATTGGATCACAGCTCTATGGGCCACTGTAAAAGACAGTGATTTTTATTAAGGAGACATAATTACAGATGTACGAAAGTGAACGAAAGAAGAAGAAGAAGCATTATAGAGCAAGCAATAGGTTGTAAACTCTCCTCATCGCCTTTAATTTTTCTCTCAAAAAGTTAGAAACATCGCAGGCAAATTAAAGAAAAGTCACCTACAGCAATGCTCATACTCTGATGAGAACACCATTATAGCTAATCACTTAGGGGGCTACCCATAAATGACCTCTTAATTTCAGGAGGAATCTTTCAAATTTTGACAGTTTAAAAATGTTAAGGCTATTATATTTAAAAAGGTTCACTAGACTCAAACAAAATACGCAGTGAGAACATCAGAAAGATAATATGTTTCACACCATACATCATGAATAGATATCACATCATTTATAACATATTTAGAGAAATAGCAGAAAAAATAGATTGGACATCTTATGAGGATGAACGATCAACTTCCCATAAGAGATTATAACAAGATGGAATCAAGATACAGAGCCAAGAGCAGAACTAGGATATTGGTGGATAGACAACATCAAGACCATCCTGATCAAACATGACTACACCTCACCCAGAGCAACACACCTGGCTCTGGAACGCAGACTATATCTCCTTCACAAACCCCTTCTCTCAACGACATGTGTGGAAGTATTTTATCATAGTTACGTGCCTCTGTGCCTCGTCACAAAAGATCTGTTAAATAATTTGTTACGCGCCTCTGTGCCTCTGTTACGTGCCTCTGTTACGTGTCTCTGTTACGTGCCTCTGTTACGTGCCATAGTTATGTGCCTCGTCACAAAAGATCTGTTGAAAAAAAATTAAGTTGCCCCTGTGTTACCTGTGCCTGAGAGAGGAGAAAAGAATAGCAACACTGTTTACCTTCCATGCATGTCGTAAGAGGCGACTAAAGTGGTTATGAGTTGGCTATCCCATCCCATATAGGGCCAAAGTGACCCAAACGTAATGCTGAAGTCGGATGTGTCAGGCAGAAAAGCACATATCGCAGCAATACTGTAAACAATGACACAATGTATTCCGTTCTCCGAACTGCATCTTGCTAATCTGCAGGAGTTTGAGAACGAACCCAGAAGAAGAAGAAGAAAAATGAAGACAAATCCTTTCTATCATTTGACCAGGTTGAGAATGCAACTCTGCTGGATACTTTATAAATCTAAACTAGACGACAAAATCAAAATGTCAGAAAGTAAACATAAAATATACATAGCCATCGAAGATGGAGGTTATGAAACATCTCTCTCTGTCTCTCTCTATATATCTCTCTTTCTATCTTTTTCTATCTCTTTCTCTTTCTATCTCTCTCTCTTTCTACCTCTATCTTTCTACCTCTCTCTCTTTCTATCTTTCTCTTCTATATCTCTTTCTATATCTCTCTTTGTTCTCTCTCTTTCTCTTTCTCTCTCTTTCTCTCTCTCTTTCTATATCTCTCTCTCATTTTCTATCTCTTGTCTCAAGATACTCTAGTCATCTAAGAAAGTTCAAAGTCTACGAGAACTCATTATCAAATTTTTGGTAGAATTTTTCGATCAAAAATTAGTCGCATTTATAAATATTGACTCCTAATTATGATAAGTTTAACCCTACACTGAAATTAACCCTTTAGATAAATTTCGTATCTAAGACGAGTGAAGACGAAAATAGTTCGAGTTTCATAAAGATAATTGCGGTAATAGGGTTAATTATATGACAGTAAATAGGTCTTGAGGTAATATAGTGTTTTGTCGATTCCGAGGAATATTTGCATCGTTGATATGTAAGGTTTCAGGTTAAAGTGTAGTGAAGGTAATGTAGTGAAGATAATGTAGTGAAGGTAATGATAAGGTAATGTAGTGAAGTTAATGTAGTGAAGGTAATGTTAAGGCAAAGTAGTGAAGGTAATGTTAAGGTAATGTAGTGAAGGTAATGTTAAGGTAAAGTAGTGAAGGTAATGTTAAGGTAATGTAGTGAAGGTAATGTTAAGGTAATGCATTGAAGGTAAATGTTAAGGTAATGTAGTGAAGGAAATGCAGTTAAGGTAATGTAGTTAAGGTAATGTAGTGAAGGTAATGTAGGGAAGGTAATGTTAAGGTATTGTAGTGAAGGTAATTAAAGTAATGTAGTGAAGGTAATGTTATGGTAATGTAGTGAAGGTAATGTTATGGTAATGTAGTGAATGTATTAAGGTAATGTAGTGAAGGTAATGTTAAGATAATGTACTGAAGGTAATGTTAAGGTAATGTACTGAAGGTAATGTTAAGGTAATTTTAAGGTAATGTAGTGAAGGTCATGTTAAGGCAATATAGTGAAGGTAATGTTAAGGTAATGTTGTGAAGGTAATGTTATGGAAATGTAGTGAAGGAATTTTAAGGTAATGTTGTGAAAGTAATGTTAAGGTAATATAGTGAAGGTAATGTTAAGGTAATGTTAAGATAATGTAGTGAATTAATGTTAAGGTAATGTAGTGAAGGTAATTTTAAGGTAATGTAGTGAATATAATGTTAAGGTAATGTAGTTAAGGTAATGTAGTTAAGGTAATGTAGTTAAGGTAATGTTAAGGTAAATTAGTGAAAGTAATGTTAATGTAATGTAGTGAAGGTAATGTTTAGGTAATGTAGTGAAGTTATTATTAAGGTAAGGTGAGTTATAAACCACCTCATAGAACATAGTTTATAATAGATGCTTATTTTCGTTGCCTTTTGATATGAAAGTGTAAGGCCTTAAAGTAATGATCTTAGACTTCGAAATGTTAACTTGAAAGTCTAATTGTTCTGAAATATGAGAAAGTCGATTCAACCCTTAGTGACTAATTAATTGTGCTTTCTGTTGTGCTGTATGGTTGTGAGAGTTGGACACTCACTGCGGACATGGAGAGAAGATTACAGGCTTTCGAGTTCGAAATTCTACAGACGAATTCTACGAATTTCCTATAGGGAACATAAGACCAATGTGTATGTAAGGAACAAAGTAGAGATGTATAAAGGTTTTCAAGAACCATTGTTTTCAATAGTGAAACAACGAAAACTAGCATGGTTTGGACATGTATGCAGACATGATTCCTTGTCAAAAACAATACTACATGGAATTGTCATTGGGGGGGGGGGGAGCAGAGACGGCAAATAAAGGCATGGACAGACAAGGTCAAGGAATGGACAGGACAAGATATGTCCACACTCATCAGCATAGAATAGAGGATAGAATTCGCTGGAGGACTCTGTGTGCTGAAGCATCCAATGTGGTACCCCTACGACCCTGAAGGGTTACGGGTTTATTGATTGATTGATTGATTGACTGATTGCCTCATTAGGATTTGAGCTTATAGTGATGACAAGTGATCTGCAAAAATAAGATCAAAAAAACATATTGGACGTAATTTTTCAACACCAAATGTATAAACAAGGTCAATAGCAAAGGTGACATAATGCAGCCTTCTTGTGGGCCTGTTTCTATGTGAAATCATGCAGTATTATCCTAATTTGTTGAACACTGAATCTAAGTTATCAAATAAAGTCTTAATATCTTAATTAGTCTGGTTTTCTACCTCTGATCGATGTTCTCTCGACAGGTTTCGGAGAACAATGCCTTTGTTTCACTCGTCCGTCTTTTTTGCATTTGCGCGTCTGCATTTATCTATACTGGCTATCTATCCATGAGGCAGGTTTTGTGACAATATTTTTACATGAGCCATTATGGGCTGGTCATGCTACCTATCGTTGTGGTATTTCTAACCGCAAGACTCTTACTGTCCATGAAGGGTTCTCACTATCTACTGAGATGCCCTTAGCTTGTGATGGGGTTTCCTTTTTTTTTTTTTGGGATGTACCTACCCTACTGTGGTACACATCAAAATACATATCTTTTTCTGACAGAACAGCGTTATGTTATTCTTCTTTCGTTCACTTGAAACATGTCTATATCTGTAATTCTCTCCTTAATAAAACTCACTGTCTTTTGTAGTTCATACAGTGTCCCATAGAGCTTTGATTCCAGTGTTGTTTCCTCTGGCCAATATGTCTGCCTCAGCGTTTCATACTCAGAACACTCTTGAAGTATATGTTTGGCACTCTGTGCTGCCTGTCCACATGTACACATGGCCGTGTTGCCAATCTTGAACTTTGTATACATGTAACTGCGGAGTCGGTTGTGTCCTGTTCTGAGACGTAGAATTATAACTTGTTCTGATCTGTTCATAATGTGATAGTCATCTTGTGTTGGTGTTTGAGGCTTTCTTATTGACTTGATCATGTGTTTTTTCTGATGGTAGGTGATTGGTATATCTGGTTGGTCTTCGGCAGCACCTTCCTTAGCCAGTTGGTCTGCTTTTTCATTTCCTGGTATTCCACAGTGAGAGGGTATTCACTGTATGGTTACCCTATACTGGTACGACAATTCGCTAAGTAGTTTTTTTCAAGTCTGTTAGTTTTCCAGGCTGGACAGCGTTATTATCTTCAATCATTACATCCGATAGAACTTAGGTTATTTTACTATAACACACCTTTTTTTCCATTGTTGATATAGTGTTTCTTCCCTCCAAACCGCATTTATAATAGTGATTTAGTTATTCCTCTAGGGCCAAAGACGGCACATAGGGCGCATGTCATAGATTTCCATGTCTCACGTTTTATTGCATTTTGTCTTCACTATTTCTGATACCGATGGTGAAGCGTTCTCTTGTAATAGTTCAAGATAGAAATCACTGGGGGACTGTGTGCTTAAGCATCGAATTTGGTACTCATGCGACCCTGACAGATTACGGGTTCATCCATCCATCCATCCATCCATCCATCCATCCATCCATCCATCCATCCATCCATCCATCCATCCATCCATCCATCCATCCATCCATCCATCCATCCATCCATCCATCCATCCATCCATCCATCCATCCATCCATCCATCCATCCATCCATCCATCCATCCATCCATCCATCCATCCATCCATTCATAAAGATGCAATCAGTGCTTATTTAAACACTAATGGCGATGAAGCTTTTTAAAATGCATGTATGAGTGTCATCGCTACGTTCTGCAGTTCTGTTTAACATTTATCTAGAATATATACTGCAGGAGACATTAGAAGATCACGAGACATCGATAACTATTGAAAGCAGACCACTTTCTAACTTGTATTATGCCGATAATATCGATCTCTTGACTGGTCCCGAATCTGAACTCCAGGAACTCAAAGTTGGAAGACGTTAGTCGGGAATACAGCACATAAATTAGCATTGATAAACACAAGATATTGATGGCTAGTGAAACCAAGCACGATTCCAAGTTAAACGATCACGAGCTTGAAGAAATTGCCACTTTCACATACCTCGAGTTCCAAATATATGATGATGACAACTCGTGAAATGAGATTAAATTAAGACTTAAGATGGCAATGGATGTCATGGCAAGGTTCAATATGATTTGGAAAAGGAAGATTAGTATTAAAGTAAAGATCATTCTACTGAGATCGATAGTGTGAATAACTTTTATACAGATGTGAAAGCTGGACATTCAATGCCGACACGGAAAAAAGGATTCAGGCTTTTGAATTCAAGTGTTAAGAATGAGGTTGTTATGACGCATGTTAATAATTAGTTATATAGAACACAAAACAAATATGTTTGTCAAGCAGCAAATAAACAAACTTGTAGGTTGCCAAGTATCAATTTTGTCAGCAGTGAAGCGGTTTAAACTTGTTGAGTGTGGACATTTAATAGTAAAAAATGTAACAAACATGACTCACTTTTAAAAATACATTTTGCGAGGAAGAGTCGAGGGTGAAAGGAGAAAGTCGTACAATTAAAAGCCTGATTTTATAACATCAAGGATTAGTCTCGGCATTATTTTTCTACACTTGATCGAATGGCTGAAAATATAATTTTTTAGAAGGCTTTTAGTGCTGATGTATCCAGTGTGGTACAACTACGAATCTGACTGGTTATGGCTCTTATTATTATTATTATTATTATTATTGCTATTATCTTTAAGAAGTTTCTTCATTAGATGTTTTCATAATCTCATCGCTGGTGTCATTAACTAGAGCAACTTCACAATTCTGTAGTTATCTCATCGCTGATGTGATAGGTGCTGCCGAAGACCAACCAGATATACCAATCACCTACCATCAGAAAAAACAGATGATCAAGTCAATAAGAAAGCCACAAACACCAACACACGATGACTATCACATTATGAACAGATCAGGTTATAATTCTACGTCTCAGAACAGGACACAACCGACTCTGCAGTCACATGTATACAAAATTCAAGATTGGCAACACTGCCATGTGTACATGTGGACAGGCAGCACAGAATGCCAAACATATACTTCAAGAGTGTACTGAGCATGAAACGCTGAGGCATACATATTGGACAGAGGAAACAACACTGAAATCAAAGCTCTTTGGGACACTGTATGAACTACAAAAAACAGTGAGTTTTATTCAGTAGACAGAATTACAGATATAGACATGTTTCAAGTGAACGAAAGAAAAAGAAGAAGAAGAAAATGATGCCATTATCTACAGCAACTTCACAATTCTGTAGTTATCTCATCACTAATCTCATTTGTTTACAGCAACTTCGTAATTCTGTAGTTATGTAGTAGCTGGCGTGATCCTATCAAGGGTAAGCTCATTTCATGCTACTGACAGAAACAATGTTTAGCCTCAAAGTCTGGGGTTAATACCGGTCTATTCAGCACCTCTGCAAAATGTTATGTTGATAGATGCACGTATTATGTCTCTGTAATGAGGTTGTCGTGTTTTTGTCCCTTACAGGTGTATGAGCATGGATGATGTATTGCGTAGCTGTTCTGTGATCTTGTGCAAATATCTATTGTTTCCAATCTGTGTTGCATTTCTAGCTGTTGTGGTTAATTCATCAATAAATTGATTTTTGTGTGTGTCTACACGGGAATGTCGATTCATTTCTTCATTTAGTAATTTGTACGAATTATTGCAAGACTTCTGGTCACTTTTGTGGCTTTTCTCAGACATCTCATCTCTATTGTAACCAGTTGTCTCTTATGTTTTCTTACTATGGACCATGTTTGACATTGGTAGCACAGGGTTGGAATGAAGATACTTTGGATAAGACAAAACAACATCTTATCCGAAGTATCTTCATTCCAATTCTGTGCTACCAATGTCAAACATGGTCCTTAACAACACAATATAAGAGACAACTGGTTACAACAGAGATGAGATGTCTGATAAAAGCCACAGGAGTGACTAGAAGACACAGAATTAGAAACGATGTCATAAGAGAAAGAGTGGGTATCATATCAATTCTACAATACATACAAAACCAACAGATAGAATGGTTTGGTCATCTGGAAAGAATGACATGTGATTCATTAGTTTATAAAGCATATATGAAGAGAGGAGAAGCAGAAAGAAGAGCCAAGGGTAGACCTAGAGTACGCTGGATCGACAACATCACAGAGACATTACACGAACACCAAAAAACATTATCTGAAGCTGCCAGAAAAGCGAGAACAAGAACATTGTATCTCCCTCGACACCCGTAAAGGGTAAAAGAGGAAGGAAAGAAGAAGAAGAAGAAGATTGCAAGATTTACAAGTAACATGGTTTTAGATGCAAGGAAACTTAGTTTTTCTCTTTTCCGTTCGGGAATATATTGTCACAGTTGTGTTTATTTATTCACTTTCTCTTTACCCTTTCTGATTACCCTGGAGTTATTCTTATTGCTTCTTTCATCACTATTCTGTCTTTTTTAAATTCTTCTTTCTGTCCTCATGTACCTTTCGGTGTTGAGGGGAGAGTGAGTGTACGGTCTTTTGCCCTTCTATTTGCCTCCTCTGCTGTTATATTTCTGAGTGTCTCTAATACACTATCTATCTACCTTTTACGAGGGCGTCCAATAGGTCGCCAGTTTTCGTATCGTTTGTTAAGTGTTTTTTGGATAATACTTTGCTCTTTCTGTCTGGTTATGTGGCCGTACCATTTAACTTGTTGTTTCTGTATGTATTCTATTGTTGGTTTGATCCCTAATTGTTTCCTTAGTGCTTCATTCCTGATTTTGTCTCTCAAGCTAACTCCAATCATACGTCTCACACATTTCATTTCAGTGGTGTTAATCTTATGTATTGTTCTAGAATCTAATGTCCAAGTTTGACACTGATAACGCAATGTTGGTAAGAAAATGGTGTTGAAAAGCGCTTTCTTTGTTTCTAGTGTAATATCTTTGTTTCTTAGTAAAGGTGTTAATTGACCAATGATCTGACAGGCCTTATTACATCTTGCGTTTATTTCTGCTTCTTGTTTGTTGTCATATCTCAATGTGCTGCCCATATATTTGAATTCATCTACTTGTTTTAGTTGTTTATTATTTATCTGTATGTTGATGTTCTCCTTTTCTCTTGCAATATTCATTACTTCTGTTTTGTCTATGTTGATTTTCATTCCAAATTGCTTGCCTGCTGTGTCTATTTGTGTTTAGGTGGTCTTGCAGGTTTTTTATGTTGTTGTATTGTTCTGTATTGTTCCCATTTGCTGTAAATTAAATTGGTAGAGATAATGTTACTTACTTATTATAAAGCTATACATTGATTATGTTACTTGACATTATATTATACATGTATATAATCAGCTGTGTGTCATGTGACGTATTCTTTCCAGAACGTTGTCTTCCCAATCAACTCTCTGAACCCCTCTATGTCTTGAGCGATGCGGCTTGTATTTTCCAACATGTATTAATGTTATCTTTAACGTCGTCAGTCCATCGTTTTCTTAGTCTGCCCTTTTTCCTCTTCGCGGGTACTCTACCCTCTACTATTTGTCTTTTTAAACAGTTGATTTATCTACTGGAAATTTCTAGGTATAATATTCCCGAGGTTGCCATTACGTTCGGGAAGGAACAACTGCTAATCGAATACCGCAAAGAGAACACATTCATTCTAATTTTAATCACATTCATATTAATTCTAATCAGCTGTATTTAATAGGAGTAATGTGTCTGTAAAATTGAATATTATTTAAGAAAAAAACACAAGGCTATCAAAAGCATAGACTACTGGTGTTACTGATGTTGAGGTCATTGTTAATGTTTTGTAATCACAAAGATGTATACGTGAGTTACTACAGCTGTTTTCTAAGCAAAATAGTAAAATGTTTCATTTAGCTCAAGAGAACTGATAATAGTCTTTAACTCAGAAAATACCAGAAGACACTTGAAGTGGCTCTTAGAAATCACTTTTACTAGAAGTCACTTGAAGTGTCTTTAAATTTTAGTTTTTCACAAAGAAGCTCGCCGAAACGTGGTTTTAGTCTGAGTTGTTGGGGATGGTCTGTAGTGTAGCGGTTCTCAAGGTGGGCCATATTGGTCCAATCGGGGGCTACAGTGTTTTGCTGGCGGACTACGAATAAATGCTTGAAAATTTATGGTCCAATATTGGTGTTTGTGACGTGGCTCTTGACAATACAGCCCTCCTAGCTGAATGTTTTTGGAACCAGTTCGTTACGTTTTTCAGTATTGTTTGATTTTTCAGTGATTGCTACTTACATACTTGGAATTTCATGCCGAAAATAGTTAAGGGCAATCAATAAATTTCTTGCAAATCAGAGACTAGGTCATGTTTACGTTTTAGCGAACAGGTCTCCTATATTACCGACGGTCGCGGAATGTGATAATGTGGATATTAACACAGACAGCGGCAAATATTGTGAAAAACGTTTGACCAATAAAAGTGAAAAGCAATTAGAATGGTGACAATGTTATCAATACTGATAATTCGCATAAGCACATTGCAGCGTACGGGTAAGATACTAGCGATATGGACACAAATGTTCAGTGAATTTAGTAAGAGTACTGTATGTATTAGTTACCGCCGCGAAGCCTGATGTTTTGGATCATTGGCACAAATATAACAGCAACAATACGCATCTTTGGACTACATCCTGATGAAAATCAACAGGACGATTGTCATTTTACAAAGAGAGACAACGGGGGATAAAACTCTAACGTAATATAGCTGGTCTTGATAATGAAACAGTATTTTAATTCTCGAAGATAACCGACAAGCATCTTTTATGATGGCTACCGACGAAAAACAATTAGGATGGCTACCGACAAAAAATTGACAAGCATGTTTTAGGATGGATACCGACAAAAAATTGACAAGCATGTTTTAGGATGGATACCGACAAAAAATTGACAAGCAAAGCATATTTTAGGATAGCTACCGACAAAAACAATTAGGATGGCTACCGACGAAAACAATTAGGATGGCTACCGACGAAAACAATTAGGATGGCTACCGACGAAAAACAATTAGGATGGCTAAAGACAAAAAAATGACAAGCATGTTTTAGGATGGCTACCGACGAAAAACAATTAGGATGGCTACCGACGAAAACAATTAGGATGGCTACCGACGAAAAACAATTAGGATGGCTAAAGACAAAAAAATGACAACATGTTTTAGGATGACTACCGACGAAAAACAATTAAGATATCTACCGACGAAAAACAATTAGGATCGCTACCGACGAAAAACAATTAAAGAAAACATCACATGTACGTACAAGCATAACTTTGTTCCTATGTTCGCCTCCTACCACAGTTATTTCAGTTTTAATTTAGACAACAGCATTGCTGTTCTCCTCTTGATCTCGCCTGCGCTGTCTCCTGCAGTGCCACATCCATAAGGACATTCTTGGCACAAAACTTCTGTAGTTTTATACAGATGAACAAGTTCTTAAAATATAATCAAAATTCCATCACTTGATTCTCTGTGCATCCCAAACACATGCCTACTCTTGTCAGATCTAGTCAGGGCAAACCATCGATTTTCACAGACATGGACTGGAGAATATTGATATTCTGACTGGTAAAACGGAAATTCCAAACACAAGATGATCATAAAAATGAAGTGTCTATAATACTCATTCTCATCGTGTGGATATCCAATTATTAACAAAAGACACAATTATTGTGTGTTGACTTGTGATTATTATTATTGTTCTTTCGTTCGCTAATAATGTTTATATCAGCAGTGTTGATTCTTGTATGAATAGGACAGTTTTCCTATCTTGTTTTGTTCCATAGATTTCAACTATATGCGTACCAAAAGGCCAGTTTGTGCGCCTTAATTTGTCATATTTTGCACGCTATTGAAGAACATGTGTTGTTCCTATTACCACTTTTACCACTCTTTGCTGAGTACCAACTTTGTGTACATGTGTCTGATTACTTTATTATATCCTGTTGATAGCCGAAGAATGATGTCCTGTTCTTCTCTGTGCATCAGATGGTAGTCATCCGCTGAAGATAAAGTAGGCTTTCGATCTGTCTTCATCATGGATTTCATTTGTTGATAAATGATATCCAATGTGTTATTATCCAATGTCTATTAAGACCAATGTGTACGTAAGAAATAAAGTAGAGATGTGTGCAGGTGTCCAGGAGCCATTGCTTTCAATAGGGAAACGACGAAAACTAGCATGGTTCGGACATGTATGCAGGCACGATTCCTTGTCAAAAACAATACTGCAGGGAACTGTCGAGGGTGGAAGAAGCAGAGGAGGACAAATAAAGGCATGGACAGACAACATCAAGGAATGGACAGGGCTAGATATTTCCACACTCATCCGCATCGCTGAGGATAGAATTCGCTGGAGGACTCTGTGTGCTGAAGCATCCAATATGGTATCCCTACGACCCTGAAGGGTTATGGGTTTATTGATTGATTGATTGAAATGATCAGATTGTTGAATGTTAGAACTTTCCTTGGCCAGTTGTGTTAGAACTTTCCTTGGCCAGTTGTGTTAGAACTTTCCTTGGCCAGTTGTGTTAGAACTTTCCTTGGCCAGTTGTGTTAGAACTTTCCTTGGCCAGGTGTGTTAGAACTTTCCTTGGCCAGTTGTGTTAGAACTTTCCTTGGCCAGTTGTGTTAGAACTTTCCTTGGCCAGTTGTGTTAGAACTTTCCTTGGCCAGTTGTGTTAGAACTTTCCTTGGCCAGTTGTGTTAGAACTTTCCTTGGCCAGTTGATCAGCTCTATTTCCTGCTATTTCACAGTGATATGAAATCCATTTCAGTATGGTTCTACACTGATGTTGCACTATGAACAATATCTTTTTTAAATCTACTAGGTTATTTTAACAGTGTCATTATTATATGGTTAATATAATGTGGGTATTTAAGCACGATGTGATTATTATACGGTTAATATAATGTGGTTATTTAAGCACGATATGATTATTATATGGTTAATATAATGTGGTTATTTAAGCACGATATGATTATTATAAGGTTAATATAATGTGGTTATTCAAGTACAATTTGATTATTATATGGTTAGTATAATTTTATTTAAGCACAATGTGATTGGAGGTCCACGTGAACGGACCCCATTTGGGCAGGTCACATTCAATATTAACCTTTCCGTAAATGTCTTCCAGAATATAACACAAATAGTGTGTACATAATAAATAATACTTATAATACACATATCAATTAACCATATATATATATGTATGTATGTATGTATGTATGTATATATGAAGATAGAAAAGCTATGAACAAACTTTCTTGCGATGGTCCGTATTGTAGCACAAGCAACACGTAAAGTAAAGTAAAGTAACCCATATCATTTTTATTAATGCCGTAGGAGTGTGAGATGTTAGCGATCTCACATTTCAGACTCTCTGCAAATGAGGGCGGTAGCCATCTCCTCTCCCTCGCAGTCTTAACTCCCGGATTAATCCGGTACCCATTTAAGGCTGGGTCGACCCGGAAGCCGTAGCGATCAAGCAACATGTATATTTTTCGGAATCTAGAACTGCTGATAATATTTTCTGAACTCCACCTTAAGTTCTTCGTTAGTGTTTATTCTGATCAGCTCTTTGTATAATACGACATCTGATTCTTCAATGTCACCGTATGGATTGATAATCTACTGTGGTAATTCCAGTCAATGCATCCTCAAATCTGGTTGTAAAGTCTGTATAAAGAATATTTGAATGCTAAACGTAGACCTAAACTTACAGATATAGTTTCATGTGAACGAAAGAAGAAGAAGAAGAAGAAGTATACCTACACGTCATCATCCTAGGCGTTTGCCAGTGACAAGTTGGGAAACTTGGAAAATTCTCGCCGTCCAATGTTTTGTTTCATGAGATTCAGACTGGCAAGAAAAGCTACAATGATGAACTTTGTTTTTATTAAATTCAGACTGTTACCTTTTGACTGTAAATTAACCTCATTAAATTTATAAAAAAAATCTGTTAAATAAGCAATGTCTTGTTTCCATGTGATGAAATTTTCTCTCGAAATGGGATCTTCAGCATCCTAAAACTGTAAAACGGTCTAAAAGAGTGAAAATAATCTTGTGAAACTAAGTCTGTCGAGAGCTAGCACACTTCATTTTGACGAAGCAATTGATGGAGCGGAGCCATGGTTAGTTTGCCGATAGTTACACAAGTCAGCACCATGACTCATTTCATCAATATGTCTTTGAACTGTGCTATTGCTCAAATGAACTCTTTTGAGTATATCATTTGCAGGCTTGTCTAGAACTGTCTTTAAAACATCTTCAACTGTCACTATCAGTTGTTCCCCGAAAGTATAACACTTTCCGGATTTTTCTAAGCGTATGCGATATTGCAATACCCCCGCAAATCATTATCGTTTCTGTTTGAAATTGAAGCGATCATTCTGTCCGCCGTGGTTATCATCTGGCGTTTTAAAATGTTGAGTGGGAACTATGTTTGGTGCATGTCTGGACAAGTGTTATGCGTGATATATGTTGTTGCTTGTATGAAAACTGGTAAACACTTGCACACGAACGTAACACACCACATAACAGATAGGTACTTTAACAATTGTATAAAATATATATAAACCATGACAGAGGCTGCTATTGGAAATCCCTTCACATGGCTGACAGTCCCCACGGAGACTGCGATTGCTATTGGAAATCCCTTCACATGGCTGACAGTCCCCACGGAGACTGGGATTGCTATCGGAAAACCCTTCACATGGCTGACAGTCCCCATGGAAATTGGGACTGTTGACACAAATTCCTTCATATGGCTGACAGTTCCCATGGAGACCGGGATTGCTATCGGAAATCTCTTCACATGGCTGACAGTCCCCATGGAAATTGGGACTTTTGACACAAATTCCTTCATATGGCTGACAGTTCCCATGGAGACTGGGATTGCTATTGGAAATCCCTTCACATGACTGACAGCCCCCATGGAAATTGGGACTGTTGACACAAATTCCTTCATATGGCTGACAGTCCCCATGAAGACTGGGGCTGCTTCCAACGAGTTATTCTCAGATATAGCCACTTCCACAAAGACTGAGGCTGCTGTCGGTAAGCCATTTTCAGGACAGAACACTGACGAATTAAGTGGACAGAGCACTTACGTAACCTAATGGGAGAATCACTCGCTTACATGCACATAAAAAATGGGAGAATCACTCGCTTACATGCACATAAAAAATGGGAGAATCACTCGCTTACATGCACATAAAAAATGGGAGAATCACTCGCTTACATGCACATAAAAAATGGGAGAATCACTCGCTTACATGCACATAAAAAATGGGAGAATCACTCGCTTACATGCACATAAAAAATGGGAGAATCACTCGCTTACATGCACATAAAAAATGGGAGAATCACTCGCTTACATGCACATAAAAAATGGGAGAATCACTCGCTTACATGCACATAAAAAATGGGAGAATCACTCGCTTACATGCACATAAAAAATGGGAGAATCACTCGCTTACATGCACATAAAAAATGGGAGAATCACTCGCTTACATGCACATAAAAAATGGGAGAATCACTCGCTTACATGCACATAAAAAATGGGAGAATCACTCGCTTACATGCACATAAAAAATGGGAGAATCACTCGCTTACATGCACATAAAAAATGGGAGAATCACTCGCTTACATGCACATAAAAAATGGGAGAATCACTCGCTTACATGCACATAAAAAATGAGAAGTTAACTGGCGCAATAAATTATAGGATATTTCGCGTGTTATTCGTAACAGACATCAATCGTTTATCTCAGTGTGCCCCAACCTTTTTTACCCCCCCCCCTCGGACATACATTTTCGTCCGTTGCACCCTGTGGTTAAGTCGTTCTCAGAGCTGACACTTCCCATAGAAATTTAAGCTGTCTCTGCATAAAGTTTCGTCCGTTACACCGTGAATTCTAAATAAAAATAACAAAAGGTATCCCTTTCTTTACATGGTACTATAGTTTCTCATTACTTGGGTGTCTTATTTTTGTCGTTTGTTTTGTCATTAGGATTGATGTTCAACGTTATCGTTAATTCATAATTCTCAAATTCCCCCCCCCCCCCCACTTTTCAAAGTCAATTTGATCCCGTTGGGGCGTTTGCTCCTTGTTGGGAAACATGACTACACAATTTTGGAAATTATATTACTTTTAGGTTAAAGTAATAACTTTACTCTATATATTTGGATATGATATAACATTAAAGTTTAGAGAAACTATATATTTGGATATAATATCACGTCAGAGTTTAGAGAAACTATATATTTGGATATAATATCACGTTAGAGTTTAGAGAAACTATATATTTGGATATAATATCACGTCAGAGTTTAGAGAAACTATATATTTGGATATAATATCACGTCAGAGTTTAGAGAAACTATATATTTGGATATAATATCACGTTAGAGTTTAGAGAAACTATATATTTGGATATAATATCACGTTAGAGTTTAGAGAAACTATATATTTGGATATAATATCACGTTAGAGTTTAGAGAAACGTATGCCTCTAATTAAAGAAACATCTACATAAAAACATCTACACAATTTGAGCACCACATTAGAGAGTTTATGAAGTGGTTTCTTTCTAGAATTTAAACAGAAAAACAGGCCAGAGTTCTAGGCATTATGTCGCTTTAAATACATATTACCCGCCGAAGACGGATGTGTTGGGCCATTGGCGCAAATAAAACGGCAACACAACGCATTTCCATTCTCTGGACTACATCCAACTGGAAATCTTGTAGGATCATTGTCCTGTTACAAGAGAAATCCAGTGGGAATTTGAGAATGAACGCTGAAGACGTAGAAGAAATACATATTACAAGTCTACTCAGGAGATGAAAAAAATACATCTTTAAGTGCACGAACAAATACAGATCTGGCTGTTCATCTCTCTATATGAATCTTGTTCATAACACCACATTATAACTTGCACATTTTCAAGACCCATACTGCTATAACCAATATAGAACATCAGTATACAACTCACCCAGATTGCCTGCCTAAACCACATGAGAATTTAAACCGCAATGCAGGAATCTAGAATTATGAAAAGCTTCCCGTGGAAACCCTTAGAATCGGTACAGTCCTACAAAAGGAAGTCTGAATAGTGTTTTAAAATAACACATACGTTTTACTGAACATTAATATAATAAAATTCCAAATAGTCGAAAATATGAAACTATTGAACAATTGTTAGCACAATGTTTGTGAAATTTGAGCCAAGTTAAGCACTAGACACACGACAATTCCTTAAGTAGCCAAATCATGTGGTGGCTTTGGGCAGACTCACACAGCACGGTTATTGATTCATGCGCGTGCTATACTGCCCGTATCCTCTCTTCCTAACGCTACAAGTTGTTAGAATTTTAAGGCCTTCAGGCGTTATCGGGGAAAACGTGTGTGGAAGAGGAGTGATGCGGCAGGCTTTCTATCCAATGATTCTGGACAGGATGACATGTAGCCGGAGCTATTAGTCTCAAGTAGTAGAGACATGTCAGAGAATCAACATGCAAATTGTTGATTCACGATAATTTAATTTCTATGTCCAGAAGAGACTTGTATAAGATTGACACGCAGATTTAATATAAATAAGAGTGCACATGTAAACAAGTAGATGCTATTATTATCTTAATATAAACTGAATTCGTTAACCAAAAAAAAGATGCACTCGGAAGAAAAGACACACTACCTGCATGTATTATAAACAGACGGGTAATTGTTTCTGTAGTTTGACATCTGCAGAAGTGGGAATTATAAATAACAGATAACAGCATAATCTATGCAATGTACTATAGTATACGGGGATCTTGTATATGTCATTTGTACTGTCTCTCTTTCTCTCTCTTTCTCTCTCCCTCTTTCTCTCTCACCCTAATTAATTTTCATACCAGCTGTTGTGATTTCTTTGTCGATAGTTCTTTTCAGTGTTGTTTTTGGTCTTTCCCTTTCTCTTTTGCCACTCGATGACCATGTAAAGACTTGACGTGGAATTCTGTCTTTATTCATTCTAAATGCGTGACCGATGTATGCCTAACGCCTTTTTCTAATAAAGTCTGTCATGTATTCTTGTTTTGTCTCTTCTTTTAATGACTCGTTTGACTTGAAATCTTTCTAGTTATATATATATATATAATATATGTATGTGTTGTCTAGAATAGCGGAAATATTATTACATATTGTTCGCACAGCTTATTTTACTTTTAAGCAACCACTGTATTTAGCGAGTAGTAGTAATGGTGTGTGTTAAATTATTAAAGCATCTTCAATGGGAGAGATATTTAGAAGATGTGTTCTTATAGTATGGGATGAATGTACAATGGCGGAGATATTTATAGGATGTGTTCTTACAGTATTGGATAAATGTACAATGGGGGGGGGGGGAGATATTTAGAAGATGTGTTCTTATAGTTTGGGATGAATGTACAAGGACCCATAAAAGAGCATTTTAAGCACTTAACAATAGTCAACAACATCTGAGAAGCATCGAAGCAATTATGTGATGTATAACTGTTGTCACATCTGGAGATTTTCTCAACACTCTGCCAATAATACCAAAAGGAATTATGAGATTATAGCTATTCTCAAATCATGATATTTATGGGACCATGTTGTGATCTTCAAACTTGCAACAGATAATAAATATTATTTGCTTAAAATTTACTAAAATTTGGCGAAGGAACAACAACAATGGATTCTGACAAGACAGTAATAATATCAAAGTTAAACCCCTGTTACTCAAACTCTTCATGAATTATTAGTGCGTACATTTCCTTATTTCATTTGCAATTACAAAGACGTTTCTTAATTGTGCGAAAGTGCAGTATAGATACTAACAGCTACTAGATACTATTCCTGGAGATTCATATATTTACAAATCATTAGACACAGTTGATCATGACAATGAAGTTTCCAACTACCCAACATATTTTCAACATTCATTAGATGTACCAGGTCTTCTCCCTCACGAATTATATTTGAAGCTCGGAGCACATATAATATCACTACGAAATTATAATCCGCCACATATCTGCAATGGTTCCATTATTGACGGTAAGGCCTTGCATCCCCATGTTTTTTTATAGTGTAGGTGCAAGCAAGTTTTGGTAAAGGTGAAGATATTTTCATTTCAAGACTACCATTAACTACAGAGTTGCCATTCAGTTGAAGAATTTACAATTTCCTTAAGGCTCAGTTTTACCATGTAAATTAATAAATCTCAGGGACAAACCATGCACTTGATTGTTCTACAATCATAGGACAACTGTTTTGCTCCTGACGAAACGTATTTTGAATGCTCATGAATTGGAACTGCCAACAACCTCTATGTATACGCTTCTTCTGGGAAAACTACAAATGGTGTATTTATATTAATTTGAACTATAAATACCGCATAACAAGGGACATTTTCTTTTCAATAAAGTTAATATCCATGCATTTTGGTATTATTGATGAATAAACATGTCAGTCATGTCCATAGTTTTTTCAGGAGTTCCAGATTGTTTCAGGTGCCTACTTTCTGGCTAATTATATGAGTATACTTTGAAAAACATCAGATTACATGCACCGTCAGTTCTCCAGTAGTCAAGAACTCTTCTATTCTTAACAATTATTACTTAACAAAATACTGCTTTTGTCTTATTCTCGCCCCGAGCAACGCCGAATATTCATTCAAACATATATATATATATATTATATATAAGCCACTCGAATACTGCCTGTAACTTCCAAAATGGAAAAATTACAGTATGACAGACAGATAGATAAACAGTCTGTTCCATATATTGGTTTCATGGATGAATGAATTGGTGGAAGGATGAATTAATGTATGTTTTGGCTAACAATACAGTTATCTTACCTTCCCCCGTAGCTTCCAATATTCTCATGTTTTATTATAAGATCTTTTCAAAAATAAAAACCCCAGATGCCCTTTCACTTCTGAAACATAATTGATTCTGATAATTCGCAATTCGTTAACGTCTAAATCCCTGTTTACATTATTCCTTAGAACTTTCTTTTCATCTGTTTATCCTTTGCCGCTTAAGTTTCACACGAAGAGCTCGGGAATATATTATCGTGGCAGGAAATAGAGAAAGAATATTGTTTTTGTTTAAAAAAGAAATATTCTCAAAACATGGCAATTCCATTTTCATAAGGAAATCTCATTAATTAAATTCTGGATTTCAAAAGTTCATGTCAAAGCCACTATATATTATCCAACAAGAAAGGATAACAATAACGGATAGAAGCACAACGAATTTTGGGCAAAAAAATAAACAATAAATAAAAACAATTAAGAGGCTATATTTTTTCAATGGCAATATATGGTTGTGAGATTTGTGCAATGACATCCGTAAAGGATTGGAAAATATCAAAATTTGAAATGAAATGCTCTAGAAAGGTCAACGATACCATGAACAGAAGTACGACCCAACACATGCATCCGTACAGACCTGAACATAGAAAAAGACATATGTCTGAAAACTTATTTTTAAAAAAAAGTCAAAAGCTAACATATTTTGGACATATAAAAAGACACAATTGTGTATAAATATTAATTATAGAGGGAAATGTTTCATGTCAGAGAAGAAAATGCATACCAAGACTAAGATGGATACAGGTTATCAGTGACCTTGTGAATATCACACTTGAAAAGGCTGGATAACTTAGCATAGAACGGACAGGCTTCTAGAGTGACAATGTGGACACCGTTCTGTAGAGAACACGCCACATTGATATAAGAATGTCTGATAACATGTTTTCCTGTGAAAATATAACCTAGATATTTCAATTCTGCTGCTTGATTTATTTTCCTGTTGCTTATATTATGTATGTGTTGTGGTCCTGGTAACTTGCTGATGTTTAAAACCTCAATGAATATTTCACAAGCTCAGACTGAGCATGGAGATCTAGGAAGCTATATCGCCACCAAAATAGGCTTATAAAACTGTGACAGACCGTTATTATTGTAGGACTCATTCCATCATACGTGAGATTCAGAATTGATGGCCGTACAATGAGAGGAAATATCACACTGTATTTAACTGGCTGCTAACTCATTCAATAAACTATAAATTTCTGGCATTCAAAAACACTAAGAAATAACACAAAACTCAAAATCTTCAACTCCTGCATAATTCCAACATTAAGATATGGATGCGAAAGTTGGAAAGCAACATCAAAATTAGAGCAAAGACTAAACACGTTTGAAAATAAATGCCTCAGAAGGCTACTGAACATACGTTGGTCACACTTCAAATCAAAAACAGTTGGTACAAAAAAATCAAAACAAGAATATGTATCCACATATATTAGAAAGCGTCGCTGGAATTACATCGGACACGCGCTACGAATGGATACTGAAAGACTCCCCTGTCAAGCTTTTATGTGGTCACCAAAGGGCTAGAGAAAACGAGGAAGACGAAAAGAAACTTTACGTAGAACTATTACAAGAGAGTATTTCACCATCGGTATCAGAAACAATGAAGATCTAAAGCAAATTGCAATGACACGAGAGACATGAAACGCTATGACATCCGCCATATGTACCGTCTTTGGCCCTAGAGGAACTAACTAACCATGAGTGGATGAAGTGTATTGGGATTTATTACCTGGAGGGATTTACATTGATATTTTTGCTGTAGGTCATACAAGAGTTTAGGGAAATGAAACAGCTGACAAACTGGCTTCAAGAGCACGTGTGTCAGGACAGATGATAATGGATAAGGGAGACATTATGGATTCCCTATATATGCGTCATTTTGATGGGGACATCGCTGTGATCGAAACTGTTATTAAAAGATTGTAAACAAATTACAATAGCTAGGGAAGAAAGTAGAGATTGAATATTGAGTGATATGACGATAAAAATAAACAACAATAGGGATACGAATAAAGTTCAGCATAAATACCCCTCGCCATCTTCTGGAAGAGATGGTATATCTTTCTGGATCCCCGGAGTATAGCATACAATTCGGAAAATCAGTAATCATTATAACTTCAGGCTTAAAATATATTGCTTTGCACGCTGAATTTCAACCTGTCATCAGGGATGAAGATTACTCTTCATGTACTGAGCCACAGCAAGTATTAGTTGGGGTGGACAGTACTCTTCATGTACTAAGCCACAGCAAATATTAGTTGGGGTGGACAGTACTCTTCATGTACTAAGCCACAGAAAATAGTAGTTGGGGTGGACAGTACTCTTCATGTACTAAGCCACAGCAAATATTAGTTGAAGTGGACAGTACTCTTCATGTACTACACGTACTAAGCCACAGCAAGTATTAGTTGGGGTGGACAGTACTCTTCAAATACTAAGCCACAGCAAGTATTAGTTGGGGTGGACAGTACTCTTCATGTACTAAGCCACAGCAAATATTAGTTCGGGTGGACAGTACTCTTCCATGCTGTATTTTCTCTACTCATGCTTGACTCATTTCTAGCCTAGTGGCGGTGTGAAAAATGACTTTATGAGCTAGATTTGGCCCGCCAAGAGGTATTTCACTTACTAAAGTACGCATTTATCAAGAGAGCTGGAGTACCCGCGTGCACGTACGTAACTAAATAAATACAAACACAAACATAAAGAATATAAAAGAATTGGTTAATACAAAAGGCACGTAGTCATGTGGCCTCAGCATGCAATCATATAGTTTGTACATGCAGTCATGTTGGCTGTTCATGCAGCCATGTTGACTGTTCATGCAGCCATGTTGGCTTTTCATGCAGCAATGTTGGCTGTTCACGCAGCCATGTTTTCTGTTCATGTACTCATGTGGGCTGTTCATATAGGTTATGCATTGCTGTCAAATATTGACAAAAATTAGATACACTCAAATGGCTGTAGCAGGGCCAATCTCCCATATATCGCAACACTCAGACTGCATCACTCAACATAGGTGACCAATTGTATCTTCGTTTCTCAATGGCTAGCGAAAAGAAATGTCCACGTAAATGGACAATATAAATCATACATACAAGATCAACTTCTATTAACTGACTGAAAGGAGCTGTGATTATAGACTTTCAGGTGATTGTAGAGTTTCCTGTGATTGTAGAGTTTCACGTGATTGTAAACTTGCAGGTGATTGTAGAGTTTCACTTTTCTGAAGCATTTCACGTGATTGTAGACTACCAGGTGATTGTAGAGTTTCACGGGATTGAAGCGTTTTACGTGATTGAAGAGTTTCATGTAATTGTAGACTTTCAGATGATTGAAGGGTTTCATGTGATTGTAGACTTTTATGTGGTTGTAGAGTTTCATTTGATTGTAATTTTCATGTGATTGAAGAGTTTCACTTGATTGAAGAGTTTCAATTGATTGTAGACTTTCATGTGATTTTTGAGTTTCATATGATGAGTTTCATGTGATTGAAGAGTTTCACTTGATTGAAGAGTTTCACTTGATTGTAGACTTTAATGTGATTGTAGACTTACATGTGATTGTAGACTTTCATGTGATTGTAGACTTTCATGTGATTGTATGTCTGCATACATAATTGTAAAATACGATTGGTTTTATTTTTAAATACACAACCATCATAATATATCCTCTGAGCATGATACTTTTCAAGCAATGCGCACGGATGTGTGACTTCATGTTTTGAAACAGACTCCGAACTCTAACCTGCATTGAAAATATGATTTTCAGTACAATTTCCCGGGGATTAAAACAAACACAACAAAACAAACATGGATTGATGTAATTCGTGTTAATATTTATATCGACAGAACATCTGCAAAGGTTAACCCGTAGAACATCTGCAAAGATTAACTCATTGTGTGAATCACTCAGGTCTTAGTCCTTCAAGAAAACAGCAGCTGTTATAAAGGTTTGGTAATTATATTTGCGGTTTGAAATTTGTTTTAATATTATTGTAAGTTTACTGTAACTAAGAAATTGTAATTTCTGATGACGCTGTTCATATTCTGCACTAAGGGTTAATTCGCTGAACTTATTATCATCTATCACTCAGAATGTAGTGAATCATCGTTTAAGTTGAGCAAAAAATAAACATAGGATGATTCTTGCTGTGTCTAGCAGTGAAACTTCGTATAAAGTTGTTTCTTACGCATTGTCATTTATAATAATACAACTCATTACTTGTCAAGGACAAAAGAGTGTCACATTGAGACATTTGGTGCAGAAATATGTCCACGCATATCTATTCTCTACTATCCTGATGTAGGGGTGTCACATTGAGACATTTGGTGCAGAAATATGTCCACGCATATCTATTCTCTACTATCCTGATGTAGGGGTGTCACATTGAGACATTTGGTGCAGAAATATGTCCACGCATATCTATTCTCTACTATCCTGATGTAGGGGTGTCACATTGAGACATTTGGTGCAGAAATATGTCCACGCATATCTATTCTCTACCATCCTGATGTAGGGGTGTCACATTGAGACATTTGGTGCAGAAATATGTCCACGCATATCTATTCTCTACTATCCTGATGTAGGGGTGTCACATTGAGACATTTGGTGCAGAAATATGTCCACGCATATCTATTCTCTACTATCCTGATGTAGGGGTGTCACATTGAGACATTTGGTGCAGAAATATGTCCACGCATATCTATTCTCTACCATCCTGATGTAGGGGTGTCACATTGAGACATTTGGTGCAGAAATATGTCCACGCATATCTATTCTCTACTATCCTGATGTAGGGGTGTCACATTGAGACATTTGGTGCAGAAATATGTCCACGCATATCTATTCTCTACTATCCTGATGTAGGGGTGTCACATTGAGACATTTGGTGCAGAAAGACTCCATACATCTCTATTCTCTACCATCCTGATATAGGGGTGTCACATTGAGACATTTGGTGCAGAAAGACTCCATACATCTCTATTCTCTACCATCCTGATGTAGGGGTGTCACATTGAGACATTTGGTGTGGAAAGACCTCATACATCTCTATTCTCTACTATCCTGATGTAGGGGTGTCACATTGAGACATTTGGTGCAGAAATATGTCCACGCATATCTATTCTCTACCATCCTGATGTAGGGGTATCACATTGAGACATTTGGTGCAGAAATATGTCCACGCATATCTATTCTCTACCATCCTGATGTAGGGGTGTCACATTGAGACATTTGGTGCAGAAATATGTCCACGCATATCTATTCTCTACTATCCTGATGTAGGGGTGTCACATTGAGACATTTGGTGCAGAAATATGTCCACGCATATCTATTCTCTACTATCCTGATGTAGGGGTGTCACATTGAGACATTTGGTGCAGAAATATGTCCACGCATATCTATTCTCTACTATCCTGATGTAGGGGTGTCACATTGAGACATTTGGTGCAGAAATATGTCCACGCATATCTATTCTCTACCATCCTGATGTAGGGGTGTCACATTGAGACATTTGGTGCAGAAATATGTCCACGCATATCTATTCTCTACTATCCTGATGTAGGGGTGTCACATTGAGACATTTGGTGCAGAAATATGTCCACGCATATCTATTCTCTACTATCCTGATGTAGGGGTGTCACATTGAGACATTTGGTGCAGAAATATGTCCACGCATCTCTATTCTCTACCATCCTGATGTAGGGGTGTCACATTGAGACATTTGGTGCAGAAATATGTCCACGCATATCTATTCTCTACTATCCTGATGTAGGGGTGTCACATTGAGACATTTGGTGCAGAAATATGTCCACGCATATCTATTCTCTACTATCCTGATGTAGGGGTGTCACATTGAGACATTTGGTGCAGAAATATGTCCACGCATCTCTATTCTCTACTATCCTGATGTAGGGGTGTCACATTGAGACATTTGGTGCAGAAATATGTCCACGCATATCTATTCTCTACTATCCTGATGTAGGGGTGTCACATTGAGACATTTGGTGCAGAAATATGTCCACGCATATCTATTCTCTACTATCCTGATGTAGGGGTGTCACATTGAGATATTTGGTGCAGAAATATGTCCACGCATATCTATTCTCTACTATCCTGATGTAGGGGTGTCACATTGAGACATTTGGTGCAGAAATATGTCCACGCATATCTATTCTCTACTATCCTGATGTAGGGGTGTCACATTGAGACATTTGGTGCAGAAATATGTCCACGCATATCTATTCTCTACTATCCTGATGTAGGGGTGTCACATTGAGACATTTGGTGCAGAAATATGTCCACGCATATCTATTCTCTACTATCCTGATGTAGGGGTGTCACATTGAGACATTTGGTGCAGAAATATGTCCACGCATATCTATTCTCTACTATCCTGATGTAGGGGTGTCACATTGAGACATTTGGTGCAGAAAGACTCCATACATCTCTATTTTCTACCATCCTGATGTAGGGGTGTCACATTGAGACATTTGGTGCGGAAAGACCTCATACATCTCTATTCTCTACCATCCTGATGTAGGGGTGTCACATTGAGACATTTGGTGCAGAAATATGTCCACGCATATCTATTCTCTACTATCCTGATGTAGGGGTGTCACATTGAGACATTTGGTGCAGAAATATGTCCACGCATCTCTATTCTCTACTATCCTGATGTAGGGGTGTCACATTGAGACATTTGGTGCAGAAATATGTCCACGCATATCTATTCTCTACTATCCTGATGTAGGGGTGTCACATTGAGACATTTGGTGCAGAAATATGTCCACGCATATCTATTCTCTACTATCCTGATGTAGGGGTGTCACATTGAGATATTTGGTGCAGAAATATGTCCACGCATATCTATTCTCTACTATCCTGATGTAGGGGTGTCACATTGAGACATTTGGTGCAGAAATATGTCCACGCATATCTATTCTCTACTATCCTGATGTAGGGGTGTCACATTGAGACATTTGGTGCAGAAATATGTCCACGCATATCTATTCTCTACTATCCTGATGTAGGGGTGTCACATTGAGACATTTGGTGCAGAAATATGTCCACGCATATCTATTCTCTACTATCCTGATGTAGGGGTGTCACATTGAGACATTTGGTGCAGAAATATGTCCACGCATATCTATTCTCTACTATCCTGATGTAGGGGTGTCACATTGAGACATTTGGTGCAGAAAGACTCCATACATCTCTATTTTCTACCATCCTGATGTAGGGGTGTCACATTGAGACATTTGGTGCGGAAAGACCTCATACATCTCTATTCTCTACCATCCTGATGTAGGGGTGTCACATTGAGACATTTGGTGCAGAAATATGTCCACGCATATCTATTCTCTACTATCCTGATGTAGGGGTGTCACATTGAGACATTTGGCGCAGAGAGATGTCCACGCATCTCTATCCTCTAGCATCCTCATGAATTTGGAAATTTCTTCTTTTCGCTTCGTCTTCTTCGACCCTCCATCATATAAGGTCAGTGCTTCAAGCTCTCCAGTATGGAAAACTAACAGATTTGCAAAAAATACGTAATGAACTATCTTACCAGTATAGTGTAACCATGGAGTGGATACCCTCTCACGTTGGAATACCAGGAAATTTAAAAGCAGACCAACTGGATAAGGAAGGTGATGCCGAAGACCAATTAGATGTACTACCATCAGAAAAAAAACAAGATGATCAAGTCAATAAGAAAGCCACAAACACCAACACAAGATGACTATCACATTATTAATAGATCAGAACACGTTTTAATTCTACGCCTCAGAACAGGACACAACCGACTCGCAGTCACATACACACAAAGTTCAAGATTGGCAATTTAGCCATGTGTACATGTGGACAGGCAGCACAGAGTGCCAAACATATACTTAGAGAGTGTTCTGAGCATGAAACGCTGAGGCAGAGATATTGGCCAAAGGAAACAACAATGGAATCAAAACTCTATGGGGCACTGTATGAAATACAAAAGACAGTGAGTTTTATTCAGGAGACAGAATTACAGATATAGACATGTTTCAAGTGAACGAAAGAAGAAGAATACGTAATGTCCAAAATGACAATTCAGTTGGTTTGTTTTAAGAGAGTGGTGCCCATATCCTCTCTGAAACTTCCACAATGAATTTCACTTACAATGATGTGTAATCAGTACTGGTAGGACTAGCAGAGTTCATTTCATCTTTGGTAAAGTTATTTTAATGTAACTTAAACGATATATAAAACCTTTACGATACGCCGTATTATATAAGCAGTAGAAGTATTATTCACTAAATAAAGAGTTTCAATGTGTTTTACAATATCCTTTCACTTCGTCTACAAATGGCAGCACACAGGCATAGGAAACGTTAGATTTTCAGTAAACGATGAAATGCTGACGTCGAATGTGTTAGGCAGAAAAAATACAGACATCACAGTTAAGCCGTAAACCACGAAACAACGCATTTCTATCTCTGGATTACATTCTGTTAACCTGCAATGATTTGAGAATAAGCGTAGAAGAAGAAGAACAGCAGCAAAGAAGAGACAGAAAATTGTAGAGAAACATGGTCTTCTACGCCAGTCAGCATGTCACTTCATTGATTGATTTTATATATACGAGGCAATTCGTGGGCAATATTGGTTTAAATTTTGATTTGCCTAGTTTTACTGCAGTCGCCTTGCATTACTCCTATTCATAGATACCATATCATTAAACTAACTACCAACACTACCCTCGTGAACGTCATCCAATAAGCTGGACACCAGACAGAATTAACAGAGGAGACGGAATAACACAGAGACAAGATTGCATTTGCGATTGCTGCCAAACACAGCGTGAAATTTCTGATCTATTCTACCACATCGATACTCTGATATTGGTTCCAATATTGGAGCGGCAAGCAATGAGACAGCCAGTTTGCGAAATACAAGCCGCTAATACAATGAGATGAGTCTCAGCTTCCAGTTCCAATTACTGACTACAGACCAGTAGCTGTCTAATACCTTGGTTACATTCTAGTGACGTGGAAGTTATCTCCTATTTTGTGCAATCAAGAATTAGTGAGAGTGCAGTAAAACTCTATAACCAATAAGGTTCTGACGCAGAACACAAAGTAGTTAGTTGTACCGTTCACAAACAGACTTTCAGACTAACAGAAACTACAAAATATAGATGTCAGTATACACAACAGAGTAAATCAAAATTTCACCCAAAACTCTTTCTCGAGAAAAATACAGAGAACAATCGATAACAATAATAGTAAAATTACACATAGATTAGAACGCAGGTAAAAAAACAAATTTCATTACAGATCATAGTTTTTTCATCTTCTTTAATTCACTTTCATATGTTTTTTTAAAAGTAAGGATAATTTAATTAATTAAGTTTTGTTACTTGATAAAGGTAAGATACATGAAACAACTAGTAAAAAGTACTGTAAAAATAAGAACAATATTTCGTATTACAAAAAACAATCTAAATGTATATTTAATAAATTAAAGGTTATATTTGTAATAACTTTTTTAAGCTATTGAGTTTCGAAAAGAAATGCCTTCGTAGGATAACTAACACTCCTTTGAGCGAATTAAAATCGAACGAAAAAATCTGAGAATAGACACATCAAAAAATATAGCACAGATATTAATAAAAGAAGCCGTTGGTCCGACATCGGACGTGTCCTACGCTCAGACAATATTAGAATACACAACCAATCTCTTGTATGGATACCAACAGGCAGACGAGCCATCGGTAGACTAAAGGAAACACTCAGAAGAACAATACTCAGAGAAAGTAAAATAATCAATATCCATACTATTCAAGAACTGCACAGAATAGCTTTGAACAGACAAAATTGGAGAGATCTGACCTCTGCCCTATGCGCTAACTTCAGCGCTAAAGGAAATGAATGAATGATGAAATACTTGTGAGCTGAGTAATGTACAAGGATCCTTATGCTTCTCCTATAAATGTTCAGCTGTCTAGTCAGTTAATAACCAGAAATAACACCACTAACTTCACCTGTCATACTTGCTCATTAACTATGACACCATTCATGGATCCTTCCAAAGCATGAGACCTGGTACCTTACGTTCTGGAAGAGGGTTGAACAACAGAGCTAATGTTTATTTGTAATCACTAACACTCCACCGAAGACGGATGACTAGATTAAGAGGGTTGAACAACAACAGAACTAATGTTTATTTCTAATCACCAACACTCCACCGAAGACGGATGACTAGATTAAGAGGGTTGAACAACAGAACTAATGTTTATTTGTTATCACTAACACTCCACCGAAGGCGGATGACTAGATTAAGAGGGTTGAACAACAACAGAACTAATGTTTATTTCTAATCACCAACACTCCACCGAAGACGGATGACTAGATTAAGAGGGTTGAACAACAACAGAACTAATGTTTATTTCTAATCACCAACACTCCACCGAAGACGGATGACTAGATTAAGAGGGTTGAACAACAACAGAACTAATGTTTATTTCTAATCACCAACACTCCACCGAAGACGGATGACTAGATTAAGAGGGTTGAACAACAACAGAACTAATGTTTATTTGTAATCACTAACACTCCACCGAAGACGGATGACTAGATTAAGAGGGTTGAACAACAACAGAACTAATGTTTATTTCTAATCACCAACACTCCACCGAAGACGGATGACTAGATTAAGAGGGCTGAACAACAGAACTAATGTTTATTTGTAATCACTAACACTCCACCGAAGACGGATGACTAGATTAAGAGGGTTGAACAACAACTGAACTAATGTTTATTTGTAATCACTAACACTCCACCGAAGACGGATGACTAGATGACCAGAATCGACATCTCCAATATTTTATGATGCTTGTAAATTTCTGATATAACCAAATTGGACTAACGTTCCTGGTTGAAATGAGTGTACCTCACTATAAATTGTACTTTTTACTTAACCAACCAACACCCTAAAACCAGGGATTCTCAACTTTTTTCCCTCGTGGTCAGTGCTGTAAAGGCATCTTTGGTATTTGGGTCGGTTTATTTTAAACAACGGTAAGTTCTTCGTTATTATTGGATGTTTGGTAAACTTATTTAGGAAACCATTAACGCGAGGGTGTCGGATTACCTACAATTTTGTCTTCCTCCTTTGTACTAAATATCATTATACGACACCCTTGTAATAAATTTCATTATCTGACTTTCTGAGGAATATCTTAGCCCCCAAACCCCATCACCTAAAAACGGGATTACACTTGGTTTTCTATCGAGACAATTCTATTTCGTGTCGTACCCCTTCTGCAATAAAAAAAGAACAAGATGTGCATATTTCTTTGGGATTTGATATAACCATTATGTATGCCATAGTATATATTGTATATTATATATAACTATAACTATTATGTATGTCATGAATACACAGTTACATTCTGTGATCTCTCATAAGACTGGTTCGTACCCCACTGATATAACTATTATGTATAACAGAAAAATGTTGGATGGCTTGAAAGCCTGGCATGACGCAGAATCATCATAAACTATATTTAAATGTATAACACAGAGGACTGTGGAGAGACATCATCGCCTACGCCGGAAGGCATGCTACCAATGAATGAATCAATCACAGAAATACACAAACAGTTACATTCTGTGGTCTCTCATAGACTGGTTCGTACCCCACCACTCCCTCCAATATATATATACTTCCAAATTTTCTTCACGTCGTGGCCCCCAGCAAAACACTAAGACCTCAAAAGATCATACAATCTTCTGCATTAAGAGATAAGAAGAATGTAACCATCGATTCTGCAACAGATAAGCATCAATAACTAATGTTACACGTGAAAGTAATATCCTAAACTCTAGACAAAACATCAATAACTAATGTTACACTTGAAAGTAATATCCTAAACTCTAGACAAAACATCAATAACTAATGTTACACTTGAAATTAATATCCTAAACTCTAGACAAAACATCAATAACTAATGTTACACTTGAAAGTAATATCCTAAACTCTAGACAAAACATCAATAACTAATGTTACACTTGAAAGTAATATCCTAAACTCTAGACAAAACATCAATAACTAATGTTACACTTGAAAGTAATATCCTAAACTCTAGACAAAACATCAATAACTAATGTTACACTTGAAAGTAATATCCTAAACTCTAGACAAAACATCAATAACTAATGTTACACTTGAAAGTAATATCCTAAACTCTAGACAAAACATCAATAACTAATGTTACACTTGAAAGTAATATCCTAAACTCTAGACAAAACATCAATAACTAATGTTACACTTGAAAGTAATATCCTAAACTCTAGACAAAACATCAATAACTAATGTTACACTTGAAAGTAATATCCTAAACTCTAGACAAAACATCAATAACTAATGTTACACTTGAAAGTAATATCCTAAACTCTAGACAAAACATCAATGTCGTTGATCACACATTTTACATTAACACAATATCCATCATTAACTGTCCATATTTGTTTACAGAGCTAAACCAATTAACAGATGCAGAGTAAAACAACTCCGAGAGGGGGAAAATGCGCCATTGAATGGTTTACATAAGAACAAACTCTTACATTGTAGAAATCAAGATATGGATTTTTATTGCTGAAACTGCGGACGTTGATCCGGGGTATATACATAATGGTTTCTTTAAGGTGAATTTTAAAAGAAGATCGAGGTGGAGAAATATTGTTCATTTCTTGGAAAGTGGTGGAGAGAGAACACCACTCGAAGATTGTTGTGCTTTTCGACAAGGTCAAGAACTTTCTATGACGTGATGGAGGCAAGGGGAATGGAGAAGTGCTGTGTTTCTGCTTGTTACAGATGATTCATACCGTGACCATCGACGGTAAAGAAGACCTCCGTACAGACAGTAAACAAGTTATTCAAGTAGGAATCATGATGAAAAATGAAAATAATTCTTAAGGTTGATGGGAATTGAACCAGATCCGCTCCAGCGGCACAGAATCGCCTTACAACTTAAGTAAAAAGGATTTCCGCATTTGACCAAGCACAGCCCCACCCCCCCCCCCTAAAATAAAAAAAGATGTGATCTCGTCAAGACATTCAAACTGTGCACTCACATCCCGGAGAACAGACCAATCGAAACAAGGACTATTACAACAACAACAAAAATCCCGTACAAAGACAGTAACCATAATTTCATTCGTTGCCGTTTTGATTATTGTCGTAATTTTCATTGGTCACTATTTATATATTTGGACTTACATGCCAAAAATAGCAAAGACGGACCAACAAAACTGCAAGGAAATAATAAAAATCGGTCATTCAGGTTACCTGTAGACAGGAAATTATACCGGAGCCCGTTCATGTCACTTCATGGTGAGGACAGTCAACATTCTAAAAGTGATTAATTTAACATAATTTATTTGGTCGATCCAACTTTTAAGTCTGATCCTTTCGTTACTGCATTATTTTCCTATGAAGGAGTGCAAGGAGGCTTTCTATGGGCTGTTGAAATAAAAGCCGCCATGTTATAGAAGACGCCATGACATGTACAATAATATTTTTTATTGTACCTCCGAAAGAAAAATATCCTGTCCCAAACGTGATTTGAACCCAATACCACATATTTTGAAATATTTATTTTAATTTGTTTTTAAGAGATTATAAAATGTCAACTTGGTGCTTAAAGTGAATAAAATGTTACAGAAGTGGATATGTCTACTGTTATATTTACACCACGTCCGTCATGCCGGAGCCCAGGAGGGAAGCACAGAAGAACGACATTGTGATCTATATAAGAAGCGACTGAGGCGGTAATCAAAGTCGGGTTGTTTGTTCCATTACAAAGAGGGTTAAAATGATCCAAAAGCCATGTTTTGCTTTCATCAACATGTGATACCACAGAAAGCTTTAAAATAGACCATTATGGAAACTATCTACAATAGTATAGTTGTCATTTACATCCGTTGATAAATATATAAAGACACACTTTATAGCAAATACGAGTACAGTAGACTTTTAGATATATTAATCGATAATAACACATTATAGTGAATACTAATACAGTAGTTTGTTTATATATATATCAATAAATCGATAATGGCACACATTATAACGAACACTGCTAAGTAGTTTGTTTAGATATATTAATAAAACGATAATGAGACACACTATAGGGAACATTATATACTTAACTTGTAAATATTTCGAGAAATTAATAATGGCTGTGGTCCACGGAGCTGGCACACTATATAGAAAACGTTGGTACAGTAGACTATGGTGAGCTGGCACACTATATAGCAAACGTTGGTACAGTAAACTATGTTGAGCTGGCACAGTGTATAGAAAACGATGGTACAGTAGACTATGCTAAGCTGGCACACTATATAACAGAAGATGGCACAGTAAAAAGTAAAGTAAAGTAAAGTAACCTATAGCATTTATTCATGCCGTAGGGGTGTGAGATGTTAGCGATCTCACATTTCAAAGGCTTTGCAAATGAGGGCGGTAGCCATCTCCTCTCCCTCGCAGTCTTTACTTTCAGGATTAATCCGGTACCCATTTAAGGCTGGGTCGACCCGGGAGCCGTTACGATCTGAGAGACATTTCCGCATCAACTGGGGAATGAACCCATGACCCCTCATATGCGAAGCCAGTGCGCTAACCACTGTAGTTAGTACAGTAGACTGTGTTAAAAACGGAATTAGACAACCATTTTAGTTGTAAACACATCAGATTGCGGTTAATACAACGCAATAAATTCAAAATGTCCATGAACCCAAATATCTGCCTAGAGACATTCTGGAGACTTGCGTGACAGCCAAACCAATTTGATTCCGGTACAAATATACGGGAGTAATGGAACGTGGAAATTGTGTGGGGAATCTCTGTCGGACGAAACTGAAGATGAAGCCGTGGATGTCCTGAACTGGTTTTTAAGTTGCTGACGTTGTACACAATTAAAAGTTGTACGCAATATTACGTAAAGATATTATGCATGAAATTACTCGTACATGCAGAAAATATGCCATACTGGAATGTTGAAATGCTGGAATGTTAAAATTAGGGCTGCGGAAATTAACAATTAATTAATTGATTAATCGTTAAAAATTTTAATCGATTACAATTAATTTGATCGATTAAAATTTATTAAAAATAATTTTGAAATGTTTTTTCAGTTTCTAAATATTTTTTTTTTGTTACTTACTTACTTTTCCCGGGTATTATTATTATTTATTTAGACGTGCAGACATAAACAAAATTGGCAACTGCAGAAAAATCTGGGTTGCCTGCGTGACTTGCTAAAGTGATGCTTACTATAAAGTGACTGACAGTCAGTATACTGTATAAGTTTTATAATTAAACTAACTCTCTACGTTGTTTTTTTAAAAATGTTTTTAGAGAAATCACTTACGTCAGTGCTACAGTTTGAATTGACAACATTTTTGTGTGTGAACTGTGAAGTTAAGTCATGGATTGTTGCAACATTTTTGTGTGAACTGTGAAGTAAAGTCATGGATTGTTGCAACATTTTTGTGTGAACTGTGAAGTAAAGTCATGGATTGTTGCAACATTTTTGTGTGTGAACTGTGAAGTTAAGTCATGGATTGTTGCAACATTTTTGTGTGAACTGTGAAGTAAAGTCATGGATTGTTGCAACATTTTTGTGTGAACTGTGAAGTAAAGTCATGGATTGTTGCAACATTTTTGTGTGTGAACTGTGAAGTTAAGTCATGGATTGTTGCAACATTTTTGTGTGAACTGTGAAGTAAAGTCATGGATTGTTGCAACATTTTTGTGTGAACTGTGAAGTAAAGTCATGGATTGTTGCAACATTTTTGTGTGAACTGTGAAGTTAAGTCATGGATTGTTGCAACATTTTTGTGTGAACTGTGAAGTTAAGTCATGGAATGTTGCAACATTTGTATGTGAACTGTGAAGTTAAGTCATGGATTGTTGCAACATTTGTATGTGAACTGTGAAGTTAAGTCATTGATTGTTGCAACATTTTTGTGTGAACTGCGAAGTAAAGTCATGGATTGTTGCAACATTTTTGTGTGAACTGTGAAGTTAAGTCATGGAATGTTGCAACATTTGTATGTGAACTGTGAAGTTAAGTCATGGATTGTTGCAACATTTGTATGTGAACTGTGAAGTTAAGTCATTGATTGTTGCAACATTTTTGTGTGAACTGTGAAGTTAAGTCATGAATTGTTGCAACATTTTTGTGTGAACTGTGAAGTTAAGTCATGGATTGTTGCAGATCAGATGCACATAGTTGGATCTATATATGCGTCATAATTAATCTACATTAATCGATAAATCGATTACATTTTTCCCCATTAATCGAACAAGAACATTTTAATCAGTACCAGCCCTAGTTAAAATACTGGAATGTTAAAATACTGGAATGTTAATATACTGGAATGTTGAAATACTGAAATATTGAAATAATGGAATGTTAAAATACTAGAATGTTGAAATACTGAAATATTGAAATAATGGAATGTTAAAATACTGGAATGTTGAAATACTGGAATGTTGAAATACTGGAATGTTAAAATACTAGAATGTTAAAATACTGGAATGTTGAAATACTGGAATGTAGAAATACTGGAATGATAAAATACTGGAATGTTGAAATACTGGAATGTTGAAATACTGGAATGTTAAAATACTGGAGTGTTGAAATACCGAAATGTTAAATACTGAAATGTTGAAATAATGAAATGTTGAAATACTGAAATGTTAAAATACTGGAATGTTGAATTACTGAGATGTTGAAATACCGGAATGTTGAAATACCGAAATGTTAAAATACTGGAACGTTGAAATACTGGAATTATGAAACACTGAAATGTTAAAATACTGACATGTTGAAATACTGAAATGTTAAAATACTGAAATGTTGAAATACTGGAGTGTTGAATACTGGAATGTTGAAATACTGGAATGTTGAAATACTGGAATGTTGAAATTGTTGTTTTAAGTTGGTTATGATTCCCGTGAATTACGATCGTGTGATTTACCATAAGGAAGACTGTGCTTCAGTGAGTGCATTAAGACATTTTCTCCAGTTTTATTTTATGTCCAGAAGATTCCAACGTTCAGTGTTGTGCAATGTACAGAAGATTTCCAACTCTCTGTGTTGTGCAATGTACAGAAGATTTCCAACTCTCATTGGTACGCAATGTCCAGAAGATTCCAACTCTCCGTGGTACGCAATGTCCAGAAGATTCCAATTCTCAGTGGTATGCAATGTCCAGAAGATTCCAATTCTCAGTGGTGTGCAATGTACAGAAGATTCCAATTCTCAGTGGTGTGCAATGTCCAGAAGATTCCAATTCTCAGTGGTGTGCAATGTACAGAAGATTCCAATTCTCAGTGATGTGCAATGTCCAGAAGATTCCAATTCTCAATGGTGTGCAATGTACAGAAGATTCCAATTCTCAGTGGTACGCAATGTCCAGAAGATTCCAATTCTCAGTGGCGTGAAATGTACAGAAGAATCCATTTCTTAGTGGTGTGCAATGTACAGAAGATTCCAATTCTCAGTGGTGTGCAATGTACATAAGATTCCAATTCTCAGTGGTGTGCAATGTACAGAAGATTCCAATTCTCAGTGGTGTGCAATGTACTGAAGATACCACAATTTCATTATTGTGCAATGCAAAGCCAAAGAGGAAAGGAGGATAGATTCTAGGATTGTTTGATTATTTTTCTATGTTTATTCCTCACGGTCACTAGAGTGAGTTGAGCAGTCAGCTATGCATCCCATGCCATATAAATAGGCATCTTTAATTATGCAAGGTAGCGTATCTGCTTGATTATGGTATGCCCCATGTAATTTCAGCGTTTTTGAAATAGGTGCTTATTCACATTACCCATGTACCGACTGTTTACAGCCGAGGCACCACGTACACACGGATAGTTAGGAACATGGTCAGGGTCAGATCTAACGGCAAAAGAAGTAACTCTACGGCAAGAGAAGCAACTATACAGCAAGAGAAGTAACTATACAGCAAGAGAAGTAACTTTACGGCAAGAGAAGTAACTTTACGGCAAGAGAAGTAACTTACGGCAAGAGAAGTAACTTTACGGCAAGAGAAGTAACTTTACGGCAAGAGAAGTAACTTTACGGCAAGAGAAGTAACTTACGGCAAGAGAAGTAACTTTACGGCAAGAGAAGTAACTTTACGGCAAGAGAAGTAACTTTACGGCAAGAGAAGTAACTTTACGGCAAGAGAAGTAACTTTACGGCAAGAGAAGTAACTTTACAGCAAGAGAAGTAACTTACGGCAAGAGAAGTAACTTTACAGCAAGAGAAGTAACTTACGGCAAGAGAAGTAACTTACTGCAGCTAAGTTTCTCAACGATTTGTGTGCCCATATGTTCTCTTAAACTGTATTCATGAGGTTCCAATTGTTTTGGACAATTCCTTCAGTGTTCTCCTCCAAGTGGTTCTCGGATTGTTAACTTTCAATTTCCATGTTGATTCCAGTCTAGCGTCTATCTTGTGAGGATATCAAGCTTATTTATGAATTCCTAACAGTGTGTTCTAACAATGGTCATTTTCTACATTTTTATCTCTACCTCCACCAGCTTCTGGTGTGTTTCCTTCCACAAATCCCCATTTCATATCAACCACGTCTATAAAATGCAAAATAAACGAAGGAGACAAATATTAATAAATATTTGTGGTTTAGAAGTGATTTATTGGTTACAAGCCATGGTTTCTGCGTCATAAAACAAAACATAATTCACATTTGTATTACGTAACCAAACATTGTCTCCCTTGAACAATAATGAAGAATTCAGTACTATTTTATAGACGACGAGTAGAATGCCATCCAATGGAAATTTACTGTTGTATGATGGCTGTTGTATGATGGCTGTTGTATGGTGGCTGTTGTATGATGGCTGTTGTATGATGGCTGTTGTATGATGGCTGTTGTATGATGGCTGTTGTATGAAGGCTGTTGTATGATGGCTGTTGTATGATGGTTGTTGTATGGTGGCTGTTGCATGATGGCTGTTTTGTTACACCACTTGTAAAACTTTAGACCTTTTTCCTTCTCAACCATCATCATCATAACCACCACCACCACAATCCACTTCATCATGCTCGCCACAATGACTTAACTAATAATAATCAGCATCCCCTGACCCCAGAAGCTGCAAGACATAAAGGGATATGATTGATTGATCGAGAACCCCTGGAACTGTGAGCGATTGGCTCTTACACCTTATGTGCAGTGGGGTACTTATTTTTTTAGCTTTCTTTCATACCCAAGAGACTACAGTCTTCGCCTATTGAAAGAGACTTCTACTCAGAGAGGGTATATAATTGTATAGACAACATGCTACAAGCTTCAATAAGAGAGCCCCAATATAAAGGCATGTCATCTACTAAGGCTTTCTGTTGCATGGGTGGTTTGTCATGATAGTGACATGTAATATTGTTAGTGAAAAGATAGTGAGTGACATGCGAGATGAAATGCTTGAGGAAAGCTGCCGGGTCACCAGGCTTGATAGATTGCGGAATTAATATATCAGGGAAAGAATAGGTATAATATCTTGTGCAGATTACGTCGAGAGAGAACAGATCAAGTGGTTTGACCACATTATGAGAATGCATCACGAAAAGTTGCCCGTACAAGCATATAACCAAATGAGATCAGGGTACAAAGCCAGAGGACGACCACGGAAAAGATGGATAGAAAACGTCAGGGACATCCTGAACAAACACGGTCATAGCACAGCCGAGGCCACACATCTGGCTTTAGAACGTAAGCTCGAGCTCCAATCACCGCTACGCTTAACGGCAAGAGTGGATAACAAACCACATGGGGAAAGACAATAGACAATAGACTATTGGTGAGACCCAAAGACGCAACCGCATGCATATAAAGGATATACATTTAAAAAAAAAAAGATGTTCAGCGATCTACTAGAGCTGGCCTTTATTCTAAATCACTTCCTAGAAGGTACCCTTGTAACGGAGGCTATAATTGTAGCGCTACGAAGCGAGTAATACTGACGAGTGAAGGCAAACACAGTACCGGCTTGTCATTGTCAAAACGAATGCGCTGGGCTTCAAGGCGAATCGATCGTAGACCTGAAATAAATTGCATCACAAAACGAGCCCGTCATCAGAATATTCTTACCCGCAGATCTCAAATTGTGTAATTTATCTTGACTTATCCCACTTTCGGTATTTTTCATTAACTGACAATACAACCTATTCGTGAATTAACTATCATACTTAATTAAATCAGACATTCGTGACAACCAGGGCCAAGATACTGGTCTGGAATTCGACTGAAGGAAGTTGTGCATTCGGAACGTTCATAAACCAATATAAACTTCTGAATGTAAATATTGCAGAGAAAATCACTACAGGCAAAAACAAAAACCAACCATCAGTCAGAATGTTCTACTATGTGATAGAACATTCAGTAACATTATTTGATAGTTAGAACATTCAGTAACATTACTACATGTATATAGTATTTATCCTAAAGATCAATTCAATCATCACATTATCTGCTTGCAACATTTTCTTGACGATTTTTACCATATCAATACCGTTATATTATGATTACCAATGGAGTGATATTATGACTATCAATGGAGTGATATTATGATTATCAATGGAGTGATATGATTATCAATGGAGTGATATGATTATCAATGGAGTGATATTATGATTATCAATGGAGTGATATTATGATTATCAATGGAGTGATACTATGATTATCAATGGAGTGATATTATGATTATCAATGGAGTGATATTATGATTATCAATGGAGTGATATGATTATCAATGGAGTGATATGATTATCAATGGAGTGATATTATGATTATCAATGGAGTGATATTATGATTATCAATGGAGTGATACTATGATTATCAATGGAGTGATATTATGATTATCAATGGAGTGATATTATGATTATCAATGGAGTGATATGATTATCAATGGAGTGATATGATTATCAATGGAGTGATATTATGATTATCAATGGAGTGATATTATGATTATCAATGGAGTGATACTATGATTATCAATGGAGTGATATTATGATTATCAATGGAGTGATATTATGATTATCAATGGAGTGATATGATTATCAATTGAGTGATATTATGATTATCAATGGAGTGATATTATGTTTATCAATGGATGATATTATGTTTATCAATGGAGTGATATTATGATTATCAATGGAGTGATATTATGATTATCAATGGAGTGATATTATGATTATCAATGGAGTGATATTATGATTATCAATGGAGTGATATTATGATTATCAATGGAGTGATATGATTATCAATGGAGTGATATTATGATTATCAATGGAGTGATATTATGATTATCAATGGAATGATATTATGATTATGAATGGAGTGATATTATGATTATCAATGGAGTGATATGATTATCAATGGAGTGATATTATGATTATCAATGGAGTGATATTATGATTATCAATAGTGTGATATGATTATCAATGGAGTGATATTATGATTATCAATGGAGTGATATGATTTTCAATGGAGTGATATTATGATTATCAATGGGGTGATATTATGATGATCAATGGAGTGATATTATGATTATCAATGGAGTGATATTATGCTGCACAGGCTGACGCTTTGTTCCTAATTTCCAATATATCTCTGTATATTCTTATACCTCACGTGACTTCTGATATATATTTGTATCGATGTCCATTATATAGTGTCCATTGAGCGCTGTAACCTAGTTGATAGTGAGCTTGCTTTCTATCACTGGGTTACAGCGTGCCAGGTTCGAAACCACATCAGGACAAAAAAAAACCCGGGTTGTGATTTCTCGCTTCACACGACCACTTACTCCTCCACTTGATTCAGCTGTAAATGAATACCTGACGCATGAGTTAGGGAAGGTAAAGACATCAAGGAAGGGAACTGGCCATCCCAGGATTAGTACATGAAGAGTTATCTTCATCCCCAACGGCAGGTTGCTGCCATGGGACATACCGTCAACTTTTACTATTATGCACACTAATAAGATAACATGTTCTCACAAATTTGGGATTATATACACTTTACACGAATATGTCATAATCTCTCTCTCTCTCTCTCTCTATCTATCTATCTATCTCTCTCTCCCCCCCCACACCTATATTTAGTGAGAACATTTACAGATTTAATAACGTTACATATACATGCCGCCTGACTGTCTGAAGCAATAACAGGGAACATTTCTAGAAATGTGTGTGCATTAAATTGTACGGTTTTATGAGTAAATGATGTTTATACAAATCAATAAATGTTCGGCACAAAAGGAAAATATATATATATTATTGATTTCATCTTAAAATATTTTGAACATATATATCTGTATATATATATATATATGTCTAGTTTTATGGAAGGGCTGTTTATAACATGTTGAAATTGTAATGTACAGACGTTTCGGATCAGTGAGACCTTGAAGCATCGTTTGAAGACTAGATCACAATACGATGATTATTATTGCGTTTCTAGATAAGATCAATGAAAAATTGTATCATTTTGTTTGTCCTGTACTCAGGACAGTGCGGTAGATTTTTTCAGACGAAATTCCCCTTTCCCCGTAATTAGTTTTTATTCGAAATTCCGCCCCCGACAATGTATATTTGATTGGTGCCGCCTGTTGCGACCGCCTCTCTGCATTATAGCACAACACAACACTGCCTGTACCAAGTGACACTCATTTTGTGTGTCCTGTGCAATGGTATAAAACTATCAATTTGTTTGCCCTGTGCCAAGCTATGAAGCTCATTTTGTTTGTCATGTGACAGGTTATGAAATTCATTTTGTTTGTCATGTGACAGGTTATGAAATTCATTTTGTTTGTCATGTGACAGGCTTTGAAACTTATTTTATTTGTCCTGTATCAGGCTATGAAACAATCATATCTGATCCCCTGCCGTCTCTGTGTTCCCGGGGCACGAAAGCCCCGGAGAGAAAAGAATAGCATCTTTTCGACCTAACATGCATGTTGTATGAAGTAGCTAAGGAGGTTTGAGGGTGAAGTTGGCGATCCAATACCATTAGTTAAAACTATGTTGAAGTAGCATGTGCCAAGATTATAAATGCGAAGTAGCTGCCAATCTGTAAACCACGAGGCAACGAATTCCATTCTTTAGTCTACATCCTGCTAATTATCAGGAGTCTGAGAACAGACACAGAAGAGGAAGGCTGCCTATGTATATAATTATTGTGGAAAAATTTCAATTCTGGTTGTTTTCCTGAGCTATCTGTCAATTGGTAAACGGTTGATTTATTGAATATACCAGCGGGAACCATACTTATATTTGTGGACTCAAGGGGAGCTATATATGAATTGTACGGACACATCAAGGTATTCCAATTTGATGGTGACAGTGATGATGATGATGACGGCGATGATAATTGTGACGGTGACGATTAGTTAGTTAGTTAGTTAGTTAGTCGTCGGATAATCATCACTGCAAACTGGACACATCCATAGTTGCTCCGATCTCTCCTTGAGTGTATCCGCCATCGCACTTCTGCTGACAGTACCTGTTCTATGCTAGTTGACCATCATTCTTCTGCGCCCTCCAAAATGTTCACCTCTAGCAACACCGCATTTCAATCCCGGATCTTTAATCCTAGCCATTGAAAAGGAATCATCATACACATTAGTCTCACTCTCGCGTGTTATATCTCTTAAGGAGTTCAAAACGTCAGCGCGATCCATTGCCCTATTGCCCTGTGCCAAAATCGCACACGATGCCAGTTGATCCGCTCTTTCATTGCCTCGAACGCCCACATGTCCCGGCACGAAAATAAATGTAACCGCTTTCAATCTCGCATTTCTCAAGGCCTCAATCCACTGTTCGCGAACGAGACCCACTTGTACCTTCTTAATCATACTCATAGAGTCACTCAAGATACAGACCTGCGTTACCTTCTGTGTGCGTAGCCACTCAAATGCCTTGGTCACCGCCATAGTCTCCATGGTCATACTACTCGTAGTGACCGCAAAGGCACCACTTTCCTCCTTGATCGTTTTACCTGCGCACTGAGCTGTAAAGGCCCAAGCACTGCGAACATGCCTAATTACAGATCCATCAGTGTATATAATCACCGAAATAAAGACGGTGACGGTGATAATGGTGATGATGATGATGATGGTAACGGTAATGATGATGATGGCGATGATTATAATGGTAATAATGATGATGACGGCGATGATTATAATGGTAATAATGATGATGACGGAGATGATAATTGTGACGGTGAAGGTGATGATGGTCGTCTTCTTCTCCACTCGTTATATACATGCATAAATAAATGACGAAATATGACAAAATTCTACATTTTGTAGCTTGAATTCAAAAGTCCGGAACCCATTCTTATTGTTGACAATATAATCTCATTTAAAAGTTTTCTTCTTTCATCTTTCCCCGTCTATGCTTTGCTGGCACTTTCCAAACATTATTATTATCTCATTTAGTCAGATCTGCAGTAACTTCATCCGCCCTCTGCCATTACCGATCTCTCGTTATGCATAGCCCGGAGCCTGAGTTTCCAAGACGCATTTCCTAAAGTCAATACGCACCGTCTACTAACTTGATATAATCATATTGATCTGACCTTGCAATCATCTTCAACATCAGCAGTCCAACCACACAAAAATCAGGTCTATATTATTTCCTAACGTTTCAATCACCTTAACAATCATAAGATGTATATGTGTGTGAGTGCATGAAGGTGTACACAGCAAAATGAGAAAGAATGCACTTTGTTAACATGCGCTACGGGCTGAAACAGGATGCAAATAATACTCTGCTTAGAATAACTGCCACGAGAACAGAGATGTCGGAATATCATCCACAGAGTTGAAGAATAAAGAGCCTAAAATGAATATCATCGACATCGTTGGAGGATAGAGAGCACAAAATGGATATCATCAAGAGATTTGGAGAATAGAGAGAACAAAATGGATATTATCAAGAGAGTTGAAGAATAGAGAGAACAAAATGGATATTATCAAGAGATTTGGAGAATAGAGAGAACAAAATGGATATCATCAAGAGAGTTGGAGAATAGAGAGAACAAAATGGATATCATCAAGAGAGTTGGAGAATAGAGAGCACAAAATGGATATCATCAAGAGAGTTGAAGAATAGAGAGAACAAAATGGATATTATCAAGAGAGTTGGAGAATAGAGAGAACAAAATGTATATCATCCGGAGAGTTGGCGAATAGAGAGAACAAAATGGATATTATCAAGAGAGTTGGAGGATAGAGAGAACACAATGGATATTATCCGGAGAGTTGGAGAATAGAGAGTACAAAATGGATATCATCCGGAGAGTTGGAGAATAGAGAGCACAAAATGGATATCATCCGGAGAGTTGGAGAATAGAGAGCCCAAAATTGCTAACATCGACAGAGGTGGAGAATAGATATCGAAAGATGGATATCATCCACATAATTGGACAATAGATGTCGAAAGATGGATATCATCCACATAATTGGACAATAGAGATATTGGATAATGTTATGAATATAAGCCGATCTGTGTATAATCCGAGAATAATGCCTCTCTATAACTTAATTATCCAAAGATCGTGGATAAGCCGAATTGAAATTATGTATAATATCGTAACAATATTCAATGAAAACTCACGACTCTGAAAATTCCTGTCTTTCTAAGTATATATATATATATACTTGATATCGTATACAGTTCTCCAGCTCACCATTTACCACTACTGGTCGCATATATATATATATATATATATATATATATATATATATATATATATATATATATATATATATATATATATATATATATATATTATGCGACAAGTAGTGGTAAATGGTGAGCTGGAGAACTGTATACGATATCAAGGTGACAATAAGAAATGCTACATAACCTCGTTATAGGGACCAAGATACATGGGAAGAACTTGCAGAAATGTAAGATACATGGGAAGAAGCTTGTTTAGCATATAGTTAAATCCAGCACTGGCTGTGACAAATGATCTTTTGTATCAGTCAAGTGGAGTGATGTTGTCGAGAACAACACGCATGACTAATCTGGAGAAGGACTTTGCAAACACTTTACGTGAAATCACTGCTATGTTTGGGAAGAAACAACTATTTCTGTGAAGTTCTATAATCTCATTTCATTTCCTTCAGTATATTTAGATTCTTATATGCAATAATATACGATAGTCATTTCCTTTAGTATATTTAGATTCTTATATGCAATAATATACGGTATTAATTTCCATTGTTATATTTAGATTCTTATATGCAATAATATACGGTATTAATTTCTATTGTTATATTTAGATTCTTATATGCAATAATATACGGTATTAATTTCCTTTGTTATAATTAGATTCTTATACACAATAATATATGGTATTCATTTTCTGTAGTATACTTTGATTCATATACGCAATAATATACAGTATTTAAAAAATGAGGATTTTATAAAATGTTCAAGGCAATGCCTACTAGTCACAACCAGTGCATGAAACTCAACTCTCGTTCACAGATCAATGAAAATTCTACACATCAACATTTTCTGCTCCCCTCTGCACTTGATATGCTATTCTCTACACAAATACAGGGGCTTCTATCATTGGATGAATGTGGTTCAAACTGTGGCATGCAAGGAGATCGATATTTATAGAAAGCTCTGGATGGAACATTTTATGGCTGAGATGACAAGTACAAAAAAAGGCGAACGGAGAGATCCCGAGAGCAATGCAGGCTATTATACAATTTTGATTAGTATTTTTAGACATCAGTGAGACTCAAATGACAGAAAGCAAATATAATTAAAATCGGTGTTTCTCTGATAATAAGAGAATAAGTTATTTCTCTGACGGTAATGAGGGGCGTCTTTCACTCAAAGGAAATAGAACCTTCATGAATCAAATGGAATATAAAAGTTCTCTGAAAGTATTGCTGTCAGATAAATTATATTTTCCTTCACATGGACCAAAGAATAGTAACATCATGATCTGCCGTATACCTCATAAGAAGCGACTAAGGATGGCTAGACTAGAGATTTATTTATCTTATCCTTAGAAAATAGAATCCAACATTTGTATATCACAAACAGATTGGTAAAACAGTAGACTTCTAACTCCTAATTTCGTGAAAAACTCTTGTGACATCTCCAATCATGACACAACAACGGTAGGTCTTAACTTCAATAGTCTTTCTCATTTGGGTACACAGGACATTCAAGTTAGTAGCTTATGCACCTGACATTCTGGTGATAGCTAACGCTATTCCTTAGAAAACAGAATGATACACAATCTTGGTTCTCTTAGTCATGTTATCAACTCGACCCTTCACGTCAGCTATCTTCTCACAACCCTTTCTCTATCTGTTCTGTGTCCTCTCTGCGTTTCTCCCTATCCTCTTACTGCCCTTCTCCGTTCTTCTCCATCTACCTCCTCGTCCCTCATGTTGTATACATTTGATTCCCATTGTAGTGGCTTGTCCTGAGCCAGCATAATGAGGATGGGATTATGACTATTCCATATATGCGAAAGATGCGATAGTTGGTAGAGGGGGACTTTGGAGTTGGTGATAAAGCTTAGTGTGTTACGGTCATATGCATTATAGAGAGAGTCATCTGTAACCAATGACATTACACTTCTGCATTCTCATACATGTGGGTTTATCCACCAATGAAACCCTATCTCTGCTCTCCATGAAGCCCGGTTCCACTTTATACACAGAAATTGCCAAGATAAAAACACCCCACATATCTTGGAACCACGCTTGATCGGCAGCTCACCCTCAAGAAGCATGTAGAAAATATCAAAAATAAAGCAGTTACACGGCTACAACTACTGAAAAGACTCACTGGCACTTCTTGGGGATCAGACAAGGATACCCTTAGAGGACTATATCTTGGTTACATACGTTCTGCTTTCGAATACAACAGTGCACTCCTCACATGTTCCAAGACAATTGTAGAATCTCTAGACAGAGTACAGAACAATGCCCTACTTCTTATTACTGGAGTAATGAGATCTACACCGACGGCTGCATGTGAAATACATACAAATGTAGAACCCCTTGAGATTAGGAGAGATATGGTTGCAATGGAGACTTATGAAAGAAGCAAAAGAATGAACAAAGACCACCACAATAAAGAACTTGTAGAAAACTGGCAACCAAATCACAGAATAAAACAAAAGTCAGTCATGAACCATGTCAATGAAATAATAGACATATATCACCTCTCAGATAAGAGACAAGAACTTCAAAGAGTAGAAAAATGTTTACACCACACGCAGGTTTTAAATTGCCGTTAACAGACTATCACAAATTCATGGACCCCCTTCCTTAATTATGTTACAAATGTGAAAATCCGCTATCCCCTTAAAAGCATTTTTTTTGCAATCAAATTACCCAAAATGGCTTACATTATTTTTTCTATATATTTTTCTGCTATATACAGTTTAATTGGTATAGTAAAAAACATATTGTTGATGTCAAATTTGGTTAAATTAATGCGCCACACGGCGGTTCAGTATTGTTTATGTTAGTTATCTGCCGTTGATTTTATGTAAATTAGGTAACTAAGGACGCTCTTAATTTTCAAATAAAAGCGCTCTATGAAAAACTTAAAATCATTCTTTAAACTGAAAGACACGATATAAATGTTTAGAATTTTGGACAAATGGCAGAGCCAATGATTACAGTAATTGCTTTTGTTAGAACTAACCAGTGTAATCTAAACAGCAAAGAAAAAAATATACACGCCAAAGTTCATTTCTATAACTTTATAACAGAGAGAAATAGAGAGGAAAAAATACATACTAGGAATGAATGTTAAACTGTGCGAAGTTTAATAATAAAATAGAGATAATAACAACACACAAATATAATATAATTATATAATGATGTTTTTTACGGATTCTATTTGAGCAAAGACACAGAAGAACAGGAGGTAAACGTAAACATACAGGGAGAGAAACTACAAGTAAAACAGTATCAATATCTTGGACACATGATACATGATGGCAGATGTGAAACAGAAGTTAAAAGGAGAATAGGAATGGCTAAAAGTACCTTCAATGACATGAGGAAATTATTAATATCTAAACAAATTACAAACAAGTTAAAAATGAGAATTATAAAATGCTACATCTATTTCATATTAATGTATGGCTCAGAAACATGGACACTAAATAAATAATCAGAATACAAAATTGATGCCTTCGAGATGTGGGTATATAGAAGAATAGGGAGAACATCACGGAAAGAGAAGAAAACAAATAAAGAGGTGCTAAAGACACTTAATATGAAGAAAGAACTACTAAGAGAAATAAAGATCAGGCAAATAAAATACTTTGGACACATTAAAAGACATGACACCTTATTGAAGACCTTACTTGAGGGTAAAGTCAAAGGGAAGCGAGCAAGAGGTAGGCAGAGATACAAGTGGGAGAGTAACATCACACAAAGGACAGGTTACAGTCTAGCAGAGTGCACAACCAAGACAAGAGACATTGGAGATACGTTGCAGCCAACCTTCGTTGTGGAGACGGCACTTGATGATGATGATTTGATCATGAGTAGATATCTATATATACTAGATGTAGGAATATGCCTAGGATAACATAGGCCGCATTTTCCCTGGCACACTATCAGATTACAGACGTCAGAAATAAACATGGCGTAACGCCGCTGTATTCTCCTATACGTATTCGAGGGCTTTCGTACAAGTATTTGGGAGCAGCGTAGGGCAGTGGTTAGTGCACTGGCTTCGCATATGAGTGGTACTGGGTTCATTCCCCAGTTGAGGCGGAAATATTTTTCAGATCGCATCGGTTCCCGGGTCGACCCAGCCTTAAATGGGACCGGATTAATCCGGGAAGTAAAGACTGCGAGAAAGAGGAGATGGCTACCGCCCTCATTTGCAGAGTCACTGAAATGTGAGATCGCCAACATCTCACACCCCTACGGCATTAATAAATACTAGGTATTGTTTTACTTTTAGTACACAGGTATCGAGGCGTGATGTCCCGATTGACTTGGAGGATGCGTACAAGATAGTGTACCTCATCAACATCTCTTGTTTTTCCATGTTGACCCTTTCATCGTTAGATGGATATCAGGGCTGTTACCAGAGAGGATGTTGGCTCTCAGGTGTGGTTGTTGGACATCTAAACCAAAAAAAACAATACACTCAAGTCTACCACAGGGATCTTCCCTAACTCTGGTTTTATTCTATGTGTACACCATGGCAATCACACATCACCAGCTTGACGGAAGAGGTAGGACACTGTTCTTTGCAGACGATATCCTAATATACAGACAGGGAAGAGACTAAACTGAAGCTGTCGGAGCACTGCGGAATGAGTTAGACTGTATCGCATCGTAGTGTTATGATTCCGGGGCATTGATCAACCAAAAGGCAGCGGCAGTGGTTGCGACAGTGAAGTAAGAGGACACAATGTAATCTGAAATATATGTCAACTTGGGCGTTTGATTTCATTATAGTTTGTGTGAAAGACTATACATTTGAAATGATGAGATTATGTTTGACGGCATTCTGGATTGATTTAGGGTTAGGGCATAATAGAAAGATTTGGTGGGTTATAAAAGCTTCATTTTCACTCTAACATTCATGTAATCAACATAAAGATAAATACGGCATTGTGGATTGATGTAGAATGCTTCAATTATACATTGAAACAATGTTTTTAAAATGTGGATATGCGTTTATACTCTAATTTAAAACGAATGTATAATCCTTACAGTCGGCTCAGCTATAAATGAGTACCTAACGCTTGACTTAGGGGTAGTAAAGACAGCAAGGAAAAGAACTGGCCATTCCACCTAATAGTTGCTGCGGATAAGTACATGAAGAGTTATATTCATCCCCGACCGCAGGTTGCTGCCATCGGACATACCTTTACCTTATACTCGTGTTGGTCTGTTGTCGTTCTCAAGCTCCTACATGATGCAGACTGGAAAACATAATGCATTATGTCATGGTTTATAGCTATGCTGTAATATCTGTTCCTGTCGGGCGTGACACATTCAAGTTCAGAATGCATTCTGGGGCACTTTAACATTATATAGGATGGGACAAGAATGTCACACCATAACCTCCTTAGTAGACTCTTGCGACATGTATGCAAGTCACACTGTGTTATCATATTTTGTTCCCCTTTCAGATCATGGCAGCACATGGAAGTGAACACATATTAATATACATTGTAAAAATAGTGGTATACATTATTCAAGACGTCGGATCAAGCCAGCAAGATTTGACTGTAGTGGATATCTAGGCGTTATGTGTCATTAAGCTCTGAACTGTCCAAGTGAAGAACTGCCTGTGGCTGAATTTGAATCTGGTACATTGGTGATCCTAGTAAAAGGCCTAGGCCTACATCGAGTATATATAAATATATATTTTAGATAACATAAAATCCGTAATAACTTTATTCTAGAATTGTTATATATTCTTTTGTTATCATTATCTCTATTTCATCACTAAACTCAGCACAGTTTAACATTCTCTCATTCACAGTAGTTTGTCTCTCTCTCTCTCCCTCTGTTCTATAGCTATAGAAATTAGCACTAACGTGTATATTTTTTTCTTTGCAATTTCCATCACCCTGGTTAGTTCTAACAAATGAAATTGCTTTAAGCTGTGCCTCTGCTATTTGTCTGAAAAATTCTAAACATTTCTATAATGTAGTTTACACAATGAGTTTTATCAATGCACCCCTAAGTTTATTATAGTGTTCTTTTGTTTTAAAATTAAGAGCGTCCTTAGTTACCTAATTTACATAAAATCAGGAAATGATAAGTAGCGTTGAATAGGCGAGTCTAAAACACCGATATTGATATAAAAAAATGTCGCTGTGTTCAACAGTTGCTGACGTACTTTGTGAACAGCCCTAATGGGACACACTTTAAAAGACGGTAAACAGACCGCTTCATAGTCCGACAATGCAAGGTTTAAATGGAGTATAAAAGCAAGAAAAGTAATTGCAATATGATGATGAAATAGGAAGTTCAAATATGATGATAATTGAAGGTTTTGTAGCTGAAGTTTTTTTGTTTTTGTTTTTTTATTTCTTCTAAAATTCAATAGATTCTGTGTTTCGCTGAATGCTTGTATGTTTTTAGTTACTTTGAGTTGGTGGAATGAAATCTTTGTTACCGATAGTTGGTTGACTGAGGACTATATGGCTGGTTGATCTGATGGAATGAAGTCTCGATGCCTGATTCTTTGGATGACTGAACTCGCGATGGCTGATTGATTTGAAGGATTGAATTCTACATGACTGGTTGTCTTGATGGTTTGATGTCTCGATGTCTGGTTGATTGAATGACTGAACTCTCAATACCTGATTGATTTGATGGACTGAGGTCTCGATGCCTGATTGGTTGAATGAATTAAGTCTCGATGCCTGATTGGTTGAATGACTGAAGTATCGATGGCAGGTTGATTGAATATCTAAATCATCGATGGATGGTTGGCTGATTTAATGAGGTATTGATGGCTGGTTGATTGGATGACTAAACTCTCGATGGATGGTTGGCTGAGTTAATGAGATATTGATGGCTGGTTAATTGGATGACTAAACTCTCGATGGATGGTTGGCTGAGTTAATGCGGTATTGATGGCTCGTTGATTGGATGACTAAACTCTCGATGGATGGTTGGCTGAGTTAATGAGGTATTGATGGCTGGTTGATTGGATGACTAAACTCTCGATGGCTGAATGGTCGATTGAGGTCTCGATAGACAAATGTGGGCAGGAAATTAAAGCCTTCTTTTTGGTTTCACATATTTTTTCAATCACAAACACGAATCCATCTTTGCTATATTAGAGTACTGCTATATTGCTATATCCATCTTTGCTATATTGATATGGCCATTAAATAATACAGGAGGATGAAGTTAGGATAATTATATCACAAAAAACTCTGAGAATATTTAGAATGTTTGTCCTAAAACATGAATACGTTTCTTCCGTGTCAATTAGGAGCGTTTCCGTATGTCCACATTGGATGTTTATATAGGATTAAACTATGTTAGTCTTCTTCTTCTGCATTCGTTCTCAAACTTCTGCAGATTAGCAGGATATAGTCCGGAGAACGGAATGCGTTGTGTCATGATTTACAGCATTACTGCGATATTTGCGCCTTTCGGACTGACACATCCGACTTCAGTATGGCTTTGGGTCACTGACCCTATATGGGATGGGACAGCCAGCTCCATCTCATAACTTCCTTAGTCGCCTTTTACGACATGCGTGGAAGGTAAACAGTGTTGCTATTCTTTTCTCCCCTTTCGGGCCTCGGCAAAAAACGGGCGAATTATGACTTTTGAAACATATGTTTAAAGGGAAAGAAAGATAGAAAAAAAGTAACAAGTGAGAGAAAGTGAGAGAGATAGAAATGGAGAAAGTGAGTGCGAGTGAAAGAAACATGTAGAAAGTGAGAGAGAAGAAGTGTGACAGAATGAAAGAACTAGAGAGGACATACGATGAAAAGAAAGAATAAATAGGGAAAACAAGAGAGAGAGAGAATGAATTAAAGAGAGAGAGAGAGAGAGAGAGAGAAACGAGAAAAATAAGGCAACCAGAATGTCGAACTAGATATAGAATACAGACGCTTGACAGTGGATAAGACTGACAAACACAACGGATCTAAAGACAGAACCAAATAGATAAAAAATATAGTCGATAAATTGTGGATAGACAAACACAACGGATCCAAAGACAAGCAACGCTGGTAAAACCGCATCCTCCATTTCTTAGCCCATTTGACATTTCTTCATTACCCTGACCACAGTCTGAATACACTGATCCCCCATCTAGATTCGATATACATGACTGGTCAGCAGAGTTAGTATTCAACGAAATAGACATTATGGCTATTTGAGGTATCTTAATAGTGAATGGTGTTTAGCAAAGAAAAACATCTTCCCATACGGACTCGTCTTGAAAGAAATGATATATTTACTGAGTCATGTGTTGAACCACGACTGTCGATTATATCAGACCTACTGGCTAATAGGAAAATAAGATGTTTTAATGACACATTTGACTATTTACATGATTTTAACCGCTCATTATGATTATAATTTGTGTGAAAGAAAATGAAAATAAAGGGGAAAAAAATCATTTTGGAGACATTTTAGGAGGCTTGATTTCTCATTACCCATTAGGTCTAATAATGCCGAGGTTCATGTTTACAGATATAATTTACCAAAGTAACCAATACAAAGCGCTGATCAGTTGTGTCAGTAGGATGAATGACGTAGTCTATAAGCCACAATATCTAGGCTATGCCTTTTTATTGCATTGTTTAAGAAGAGAGAATTTTGTGATTTAAATCTGCCGATTTGATTGAGAATCGAACCGTAATCATAAATGACTTTCTACAGTACACTACTTTGTTGCACGTGACTCGTCTTATGTCTTGAATAATTGAAATAGTTTAATCTGTATTTACTCGATGCTCATCAATAAATAATTACCGATCGATGCGCAGATCAATTAATCCCCACAGGGAGGCATTCCAGTGTGCCAGTATATCAGAATCATAAAGACATGCTAGCAGTGTACCATATACTTCTGTGTCAACTAGTTCTTCATTTTGTCTAACCGTTCTCTTAACTTATCTATAGTGATTGTGTATATAGCATTATCCTAATTTACTTTTAATTTACTTGCTACCATATCTTTTCCTTTTTCCATCTCACTATCTTCAGTCTACTTTCTCCTCCCTACTTACTACTATCTTCTCCCCATACCTTCTTCTCTCCTGTCATGCTTCCAAATCTGTGCTTCCTCCATTACCTATCTGCTATTGTCCTCCTCTCCTACTTATTATAACCCTATTTGTTTCCATGTAAGATTTGTTTTATTGTGATCGTTTGTTTGTCCCGATGAAGGCTTTATGGTCGAAACGTCGTCTGTCCCTGTATCTCGTTGTTAGGTTGTTTTATGTTTTATTTTGGTAACACATCTACCTATTTGAGTATATATTTATCCCTTGATTATCCACCACGTAGGAATCTGCCACACATGGATAAAGGTGAAATGTCTGCTGTATTTCATCTTTTCGTCATCCATTGGAGCCATTTGACAGAAGACAACAGTAAGATATCGAGACAAGATATGTAGCGACAAGGATGTAAATTACGTGATATGTTTTCATCATATCCCTTTATTTTCCATTCTCACATTCTACGACATGCCTTGAATGAAGACAACTTTTATGCTGTACTCTGTTCATTCTAAGATTGAAGTGGATCAAAACACATTCACATATTACTTCGCGATAACAGGTGATTTTTATACAACTGATGACATTTAAAAACAATAATTAATTATTCGGCACTTTTTACATTGTGTAAGGAACTATAATGGTTGTATTTCACGTAACAAAATGTATGTACCACCGCTAAATTACCGTTTGCTTTGAAATTCAATTACTAAGTAAACAATTCTACGATATAAAAAGTAATAAGAATATATAATTTCCTCAATATACATCCGATGTATTCAGGTTTATTTTAAAAATAAGTGAGTTTAACGTTCGATTCCCAATAAGGATGGATTTCTTTCAATCGGATTGTAAATTACTCACCCTGAACATGATGTTTGCCGAAGACGGATGTGTCGGATCGTTGGAGCAAATAAAACGGTGAAAGAACGCGTTTCCATTCTCTGGACGTCATCCTGCTGGAAATCTAATAGTCCTGCTAGAAGAGAGATCCAGTGGGAGTTTGAGAATGAAATCTAGTAGCCCTGCTACAAGAGAGATCCAGTGGGAGTTTGAGAATGAAATCTAGTAGTCCTGCTACAAGAGAGATCCAGTGGGAGTTTGAGAATGTAATCTAATAGTCCTGCTACAAGAGAGATCCAGTGGGAGTTTGAGAATGAAATCTAGTAGTCCTGCTACAAGAGAGATCCAGTGGGAGTTTGAGAATGAAATCTAGTAGTCCTGCTACAAGAGAGATCCAGTGGGAGTTTGAGAATGAAATCTAGTAGTCCTGCTACAAGACAGATCCAGTGGGAGTTTGAGAATGAAATCTAGTAGTCCTGCTACAAGAGAGATCCAGTGGGAGTTTGAGAATGAAATCTAGTAGTCCTGCTACAAGAGAGATCCAGTGGGAGTTTGAGAATGAAATCTAGTAGTCCTGCTACAAGAGAGATCCAGTGGGAGTTTGAGAATGAAATCTAGTAGTCCTGCTACAAGAGAGATCCAGTGGTAGTTTGAGAATGAACGCTGAAGAAGAACGTAATGTGATGACAACAAGGATATGCGGCCTTTAATCACTCAATCTGCCGGAAACCTCCCTTCAACTGTCTAACCGGAAAAAACTTAAGGCCTATTGACCGTTTAAAAGAAATTAAATGTGTATACCAATGCGTTCAAAACTGACACAGTGTTGTAGTTTAAAAAAAACAAACTCATGTTGAATTGAAAATAGAACATTGGACAACCTGACTACGAAGCTGGCTCATAAACAATTACGCTAGCCGTCTCCTGGAAGTCAAATTACGTGAATGAAATGGGAATCAAATACAGTCGTGCAAGCGCCCACTAGCACATATACAGACTCACACTCACACATTCTTCAATACAGTACGCACATATACAGACACACACACACACATTCATCAATACAGTACGCAGATAACGAATTACGGAACCCCAAACTTTAGTTTTGTTTACTATTATGTTCATTGGATTTGTTGACTAGTTCATTTTCATTATTTCTGTTTTCCGTATATCTATTGTCATGTTATACCTTGTGCATGTTGACGTGAGTGTTTTAATATGATTTTGTAAATTTTTCTCTTATTACTGTACCGTTTGCTGTCTTGTTTTGGGTTTTGTTTGTTGTTATATCCATGTATATGTTAAAAAAGTTTAGGTGAGAGCACACATTCTTGTCTTACCCCTGATTTTGTTTCGAAAGATGAAGTAATTTCGTCGTTATTTCTTATTGAGCGTTGTCAGTTCTGGTAATGGGCTTTTATATTAGCTAATAACTGACCAAAGAATCCGTAGTTTTCTAGTGTTTCCCATGAAGCATTTCTATTGACTCTATCGAACGCCTTTTCCTGGTCTATGAATATTGTGTTTAGTTCTTGATCATATTCTAGTACTTTTTCATCTTAGTTGTCTCAAAGGAAAAAAGAGCATCTGTACAACTGACGTAGGAGTGTAGTGTACGCGTGTGATATCTGCTACACGTGTATTGTGTTTTATATGCTAGTGTTGCATTTGATATACGAGTATGCTGTATGGTATTTTAGTGAGGTGTTAATATGCGAGCGTGCAGTTTCATATGCAAGTGTGACGTTAGATATGCGGGTATGGCGTTTCATATTCTAGTTTGGCATATGATATGCAAATGTCATGATGAGCCGCGTAGCGGTTAGCGCAGTGATAGCGCACTGGCTTCGCATATGAATGGTCCTGGGTTCATTCCCCAGTTGAGGCGGAAATGTTTCTCATATCGCAACGGGCCCCATGTCGACCCAACCATAAATGGGTACCGGATTAATCCGGGAAGTAAAGACTGCGAGGGAGAGGAGATGGCTACCGCCCTCATTTGCAGAGCTTCTGAAATGTGAGATCGCTAACATCTCACACCCCTACGGCATTAATAAATGCTATGGGTTTTTTTACTTAAAAAAAATGCAAATGTGCTGTTTAATATGTTATTGTTTGGTATGCGAGCGTTGTTCTGCTATGCACTTAGTCTTTGATATGTGTGTGTGTTTGTGTGTGTGTAGTGTTTAATATGGCTTTATTGTGTTTGATATGTGTATGTTGTGTGTGATATGTGTTTTTTTTGGATGGTGTAAACGGTAACTATATGATAGGAGAAAGTGAGAGATGGACGCGAAGGAATACTAGAACTCATTGCAACCAATTATGTTTTTATTTTCATTTCATTATTCTCAAAAAGAAACGATATCTAATTTCATTGAAGAAACATTTCTTAAAAATAAAACACCCGAAGAAAGAGAGAAAAAGCAAAACCTTACCAGATTTTAATTTTACATCGAGAGTCCAGATAAGAACAGAAAATCTTAATAGGATGTGAAAACTTAAGGTGAAGAAAAATAAGGCCACTTCATGTGAAGCCAAAAATCTGCTGTGCACACGTGTGAATTATAAACTAGAAATAAATTTCTGCAGTAAATTCTAAGTTGGAATTAAGGACGAGAAGCTAATTATTGATTCTTTCCTCTTTAGCTTTTCATTCAGTTTATTTATGGTAACGAGTTTCAATTTATAATTCCTTTTCCAAATCATCGTAAAGTGAGTTTTACTACCTAAAATCAACATCGTTGTTCAGCGCATCATGTGAGAACACACACACACTCTCATACACACGATTTCCTCTGTTGCTCTGTTATATTTCCAATATTCATAAATTTTATTTCTTTAATTACAGTTCATGTTGTGTTTTATTGTCAATCTTACTGCTAAGTTTCTGGTTGGGATAATTGTCCGTGTAGCACTGATGCCTAATGGTGCGTCTATCTATCTATCTATTCCCTGAAACCCTTTGTTGCCTTTCGGCGTCAGGGGTAGAAGTGCTTTCTGGAGACGGCCCTCTTATGTGCTGAGTATGTTGTGGAATTTGTCGCCTCTGTTGTGTCAGTGGTCCATCGTTTTCGTGGTCGGCCTCAGGTCTGCCTTCGCTGTATCTGTGTAGCATAGCTTGCTGTTGTATGCTGTTTGATGGTAGTCTGCTAATGTGTGCAAACCATTTCATGATTTACTAATGGCAAACTAATGGCAAACTAATGGTGCGTACTAGAGCTAAATGATTTATGTTTAAAAAAAACTTGGTTAAGTAAATTATGCCTCTTATGCTGACTCTCATAATCGCGGACTTCAGTCAAACTAGTTTATATCTGCACACGGAGAACAGATAAATCGATGACACTATAATAGCCTGCAATATATCCTATCTCACTATCATCATGATCCTAATTGTGATTCGCTATGCATTTATCTGTCTGTCCGTGTGTATACCGAATGAACGTTTCGGCAAATCGAAGATCATCATTTCTAATATTTCAAGCATCCTTCTTGATCGAATAATTCTGCTTTTCATCGAATTAATCTTGATTGTTCATTTATGATTATTTGAATTTATAACGACAAGCAAGCAGGAGATAAAGAAGGAGAGAGAGAGTGTGGGAGAGAGAGTGGGAGAGAGAGAGTGTGGGAGAGAGAGTGGGAGAGAGAGAGAGTGGGAGATTAGAGAGATAATGTGAAGTAGAAATTTTCTGATTTAATTTATTATGCCAGGAACTCTTTAGCTGATCTTGATATTGTTTTTTCTGAATGCGTTTAATGATTGTTTTATAAAGAATTTTATTTCCACCAAGTGTTGATCACGCGTGTTAATATATTCCAGTTGTTCATTTTGTATTCGTCAATAGTTTTGTGACCGTGTTTTACATAGGTTAATCTAGTGGTTTTCAATGTAGGTTAATCTAGTGGTTTTCAATGTAGGTTAATCTAGCGGTTTTCAATGTAGGTTAATCTAGCGGTTGTCAATGTAGGTTAATCTAGTGGTTTTCAGTGTAGACCATATAGGACCTAGGAACAGTGTTATCAATGGGGCCGTGAAAAAAAAAAAGTAATTGGGCGAACGCCCTGTCTAGGGGGTAACACGAAGATAAAAATCTGGACGATAATTGATAATATATTCTAACAATAATCATCTAACAATGCATCGATCCCAAAAATGTATTTTGAAAGGTACCATGAGCAACAGAAAATTGAGTATCCCTGGTGTTTAATTTGTGAGAAAAATGATAACATGATAATGTAAATAGGTTTCACGAGGATAGTCTAGCGTAAACTAAGATGAGGATTCCATCCGTGTCCCAGTGGTATAAAAATTGGGACCGAGGTGTACGATCTACACTGGGTGGTATCTTAATAAGCGGTGACACGAACATAAATTATTACTAAACTTGCATACTGTTTGAAATATCAAGAAAGTATCAAATCCCTATATTAAAAAAGAGTAATATAATGAAACTACCTCGAAGATTGATTTATACGAAATAGACCATCAGGATTTATATATATATATATATACATACATATGTAGAGAGAGAGAGAGAGAGAGAGAGGGAGAGTTCATGTTTGCATAACAGAGTTTCCTTTTTTTACGGGAGTCGAAACGAAATAAATTGCAAGGGGCATGCAAAAAAGTGTTGTTCATTTTTTTCAGGGATTGCTTCCCTTACCTTTAGTTAACCGATCAGTAATTTACATGGGATGTATGAGTGGGCTCCTCTCAGTGGGTGTCGCGTATATGAGTGGCGGGGAGGGGGTAACTGACCCTATATGGGATGGGACAGTCAACTCTATCCCATAACCTCCCTAGTCGCCTCGTACGACATGTATATTAGGTAAACAGTGTTACTATTCTTTGCTCCCCTTTCGAGCCTCGATAACACACAGACGGTCTCCACTTTGATAAAAGTGACGAATGAAGTCGTCGGATTTAATCTTCCATTTTATTTTCTAGACACATAGAAACTTCTAGACACTTGTCTGTAAGATTGCATTTGCCAGAAACCAAGACACTACAAAAGACTGTGATTTCCAACCATCAACATATCGATTTGATAAAACATGGATTTTATTTGTATTAATCAAGTTCAGCATGATTTAACGTAAATTCAATAGACATCATCTGGGAAAGTGATCATTCTCAATGAATATTTCAGACAGACTGTTCATTATTTCTAAGGGCACAGGATGTGATATTATAGAAAACTGCATTAAATCGATAGTGTTTTTCCAAGAAATGGTTCCAAGAGCTCATCGTATGGTCTCTCACGAAAAGCAAACGAAGTTATGGTTAAATTGAACGGAACAATTAACTATTGAATGTTTAATTAAGAATATTATCGGAGATTTATTGATTGCTTTTGTGTTTCCGTGAAATGCGTGTTAACATAACATAGAACCTCGAGTAGATCAGTGGTTCTCAACCTTTTTTGGGCTCTTGCGACTTTTGGAACAGTATTTTTTTAACATTATTTTCTTACTTAGTTTACCCCGTTCTACTTCACAAAAGTACATTCAAGTAGGAAGCATGAGGACAAATTAAAATAATTTGTACAGCTGAGAAAAGCAACATGAGTGACCAGAAGACACATAATTAGAAACGATGTCATAAGAGAAAGAGTGGATGTCATGTCAATTCTAAAATATATACATAACTAACAAATACAATGGTTTGGTCATCTGGAAAGAATGCGGTGTGATTCATTAGTTTATATAGCATATACGAAGACAGGAGAAGCAGAAAGAAGAGCCAAGGGTAGATCTAGAGTACGCTGGATCGACAACATCAAAGAGACATTACACGAACACAAAATAACATTATCTGAAGCTGCCAGAAAAGCGAGAACATGAACATTTTATCTCCCTCGACACCCGTAAAGGGTAAAAGAAGAAGGAAAGGAGAAGAAGACGAAATGTGGTTCTACAGAAGAATGCTTAGAATATCGTGGACTGCCAGGAAAAATAACGTGGCGGTGGTGAAAGAGTGAAATTCAAAACGGAGCTTATCAAAAATATTAAAAAAGACAATCTTCAATTTTTTGCCACGTTATTTCAGAAGGAGGTTAGGAGAACATAGCCAGAACAGGCAAGATTGAAGGCAAAAGAGACAGAAGGCGACAACTTGAGAAAATATTAGACAGCTTAAAAACCTGGCAGAGCAGGGAAATAACAACGATCTAGATACATAATCCTGAAGATAATGTCGTGGATCGCCTACGCCAGCCGGCATGGCAGCTAATGAATGAATGAAAACGTTCATTAAAGTTGTCGGTAATACAGGAACGACATTACTTCAAGAGCACAGAAACTATACGACTTTCAATATTATATTTCGATATTATATATATTTTGCACTGAGAAACTTTCTACAATTTACTTTGGTTACGCTTATGACACGTTATGTTTCGATAATATTGAATACTGCCTTTCCAGGATCATCAAAAATATAATATCCACTAGCTAACAGGAAATAAAGCCTTCGTTAATGATTAATTTGACTATTCTCTTGATTTCCATTGGCTGCCACACAAATTAAATCATAGTGACCAATGAAAAATACGCAAATAGTCTAATAAGTCATTAAGAAGCATTGATTTCCAATTCTCCAGTAGTGCTTATATCGTAAATGGTCATGATCGTGAACAGTTTTGTCAGATAGTTGGAACTAGATTTAGGTAGGAAAATTACCAAAATCCTAAACTGTATACACAAATATCGAATGCAAAAAAAAAACCGCGCTTCTTGAGATCAATAAAATTCAATTAAAAGATCTAATTCTAACATCTGTATCAAAGAGATTCAGTTTGTTTCATTGGCTGTATTTTGACATCGTTACGAGAGAAACAATTCTACTAAATAAACATGGCGAGATTAGATGTTGTATTTTCCCTTCAATTTAAATTGGAAAACGTCAAAGAGGCGCTATATTAACTTGGTTAATAATACAAATTAAAAAAAAAAACATAAATGTTGTGAACTTTGACATTTCAAAATGGCATAGCTTGCATAGTTTTGCTATGAAATTGCCAATATGGTAAAGCTAACAGCGGGCCAATCAGAATATTACTATGTGTACTATTGGTACAAACATGGACTCGAGACAACCAAGGCGACACATCTGGCTATGAAACCCCACCCCTACACAAAAAATGAGGCTCCTACGCTTAGCGGCAAGTGTGGATAATATAAACCACCATAAACCCGGTGAAAGACTATAGACTAGTGAACATTTATTTATATGATGTTCGCCAGCCAATGAAAAGCACAGCAATAACGCAATCTGAATTGCTTGCGCAGTGGCGTTAAATTGGTTAACACTCTAGCCTGTTATAACTAAGGTCACGGTTTTGGTTTCCCTACATTTTTTACTTTTTATTACCGAATATTACCGAATGATTGACTGTCGGTGCAGTAGCAGAGTTGATAGTGACCTCCCTCATGACGGTCTCCCCAAAATTTATTAGGACTTCATTCTTTATTTCTTTAAAATTATTGTCGGGATTTTGTTGGTCACAATTTATATACTTGGAGTCGCATGCCAAAAAGAGCCTAAACGAGTCCAAGAATATAAAAAGAGACCAACGAAAACGAGTCAATAATAAAAAAAAAAGCGTAACGAATTCTGCGGAGAGGTCTTCTATGAAGTTGATGGTCATGGCTCGCCTCGAAAACCCAACTGATCGGGCTAGGTGGTTCGAACACCGACCATCCACATAGTACTGGTGATAGCATTGAATGTATTTGTAGAAATACACAATTTAAACATAGGCGAAGTGAATAGAAATGGCCTGTACAAGACAAACAAAACTTGGAACAAGACAAGCGAAACTTGGAACAAGACAAGCGAAACTTGGAACAAGACAAGCAAAACTTGGAATGCACAAGATAAGAGAAACTTGGAACAAGACACGGGACATTTGGAATGTACAATATAAGCGAAACTTGGAATGTACAATATAAGCGAAACTTGGAATGTACAATATAAGCGAAACGTGGAATGTACAATATAAGCGAAACTTGGAATGTACCAGACAAGTGAAACTTGGAATGTACAATATAAGCGAAACTTGGAATGTACCAAACAAGTGAAACTTGGAATGTACAAGATAAGCGAAACTTGGAATACACAAGATAAGCGAAACTTGGAATACACAAGATAAGCGAAACTTGGAATGCACAAGATAAGCGAAATTTGGAATGCACAAGATAAGCGAAATTTGGAATGTACAATATAAGCGAAATTTGGAATTGTTGAATAAAACATTCTGTGACATTTGAATTCTTTACGTTATATTTTCCAGCTGCTGTTTGTTTAGATAAGGCACGCTTATCTTGTTATGAAGTCTTCTTCTTCTGCGTTCGTTCTCAAACTCCTGCAGATTATCAGGATAAAGTGAGGAGAACACAATGCATCGTGTTCTAGTTTACAGAATTGTTGCGATATCTGCACCGTTCGACCTGACAAATTCGTCGTTAGCATGGCTTCTGAGTCACTTTGTCCCTATATGGGAATGGGGCAGCCAACTCCACCCCGTAACCTCCTAAGTCGTCTCTTGCGACATGCATGGAACGTAAACATTATTCAATTTGCTCCCCTTCAAGTCCCGGTAACATACGAGCGATTACGGTTGTCTATCTAGTTCGTTCGGGGTCAAATACGGAGCAAAGAGCAGAACATGGTGCTTTTGGGACAAATTGATGTCATGTTGATGTCCTTAGTTCTTGCATGTCGTTCAAACCCATAGCATTATTTACGTGTATTTGTTATACGCAGAGTGTATCTTATTCATTGTCTTTATATTTGACAGTCTGGTACCTATTTTAATACTTGTAGTGGCAATCTACTTGCTTTCTTTCAAAGTACACGTCCAACTATAAGTCCAACGTTTTCTTGTTATTTTTGTATAAAGATACTGTTGTTTTGTGTATTCTCTTATTTTGCGTGTTTGATTTATATTCCTTCAGCCAAGATTGAGTTTTCTATATTTATTTTGAAATGAATTTGTGGAAAATTGCACATTTCTTGCAAATATTCATAGTTTCCAAAATCTCTGAAGATTTGTGCATGCCTGTTTGAGAATCCCTTTACTTGGACATTATTGATCTCTAAGAAATAAAACCATTTCCGCTTTTAAAAAGAAGTGTCTACAAGATAGAAGCCATATCAGAGAACATGCACGATTTGCTAAATAAATTCGTTGCTAAATCGAATTATTTTTTGTGGAAATGAAACATTATGCAAAGCTTCTTCTAGTTTCCTCTTCTAATATGTGTTTATAATTTTTTTTAATCACACACGTTGGGTTGTTCATGGTTATGGCGATGAATTAAGATCATTGCATTCAAGAGAGATTCATGCATTTCAGGGAGATCTATGAATTCCAGGGAGATTCATGCATTTCAGGGAGATCAATTCATTGGAGGAAGATTCATGCATTTCAGGGAGATCAATTCATTGGAGGAAGATCCATGCATTCCAGGGAGATTCATACATGTCAGACACCATTTAAAATGACAGATTAATCATACTGATGATTTATGTGGCTCGCTAGAGGAAAATTTTCTTGGCGCTGAAGACGGATATGTCGAGTCATTGTGCGAATACAACGGCGACACAATGCATTTTCATTCTCTGAACTATTTCCTGCTGGAAATCTAGTAGGAACATCGTCCTGCTACAAGAGAGATCTAGGGGGAGTCTGAGGATGAATGATGAAGAAGAAAAATCTTTTCATTACTACATACGTGCTAATAGAAACGTCACTATAGCTAGAGAGCTGTTTGGGTAACTCTGTTGGCTGCAAGAAGTGAGGTTTGTTGAGGAGGCAAGGCTACAGATAAAGACATTTTCAATGAAGGAAAGAAGAAGGTTTCTAGAACCTTAATCTTGCATATGTCCTTCTTCTTATTCCTCTTCTGCGTTCGTTCTCAACCTCCTGCTGATTATCAATATGTAGTTCGGAGAACGGGTTCTGTCATAATTTACACGATTTTTGCGATGTCTACGGCTTATGGCCTGGTACATCCGACCTCAGCATGCATTTGGTCACTTTGACCCTATATGGGATGTGACAAGTCAATTTTACACCATAACCTCCTTAATGGCTTCTTACGACAGGCATGGAATGTAAATAGTGGTGCTATTCTTTGCTCTCCAGTTCCGGCAACACACGAGGGGCATATTTCCGATTCTGTGGCGGCGTGGTAAAAAGCGCATCTGTCACGGCCAATGTACAGGTTTCAAATATTGCTGCAGGCAGTTGTGCATCCGGATCACTCAGAAAGAAATGGAAAACTGCTGAACGTATTTATATTCTCTAGAAAATCACTATGCCCAAAAAATGATGGGTTGATGGCTACATCCTGCAAAGGGTATGCTACGAATTTCAAATTTTCAGATAAACTATTTTTTTCAAAATTATTTCAAATATTTTGTGTGTCCATTTTTATACACCCTCTTATATAAAGGCAATGGTCACGCTCGATTTCCAGCAGGAAGTATTCCAGAGAACGGAACTATGGTGTCTCGCCGTTTTATTTGCGATAACGGCCTAACACACTTGAATTTTCGGCGTTTGTAACTAATAAAATAAGTTCAGTGTTTTTACCACTTCAACTGTATGATGGACGCCTGCAACCATATCGCCAGTAGAGTAAGCCAGCTGTACGAGAGAACTAGTACTCGTATTTACACGAAGGTCGCCAAGCTTAAAACTAACCGTGGACACGATTGCTCGGCTTTTTAACTGCTATCTTATGTCGCTATCGACATAGTCACAGACGCCCAGTTTCTAAATTGTAAATTTTATTTTTATTATAAGGGTCTTCATTATGAAGGATATATTTCTTTTGATGTAACCAGCTGTTGTCTATAATTCAAATGGGTACAGTATAAGTAGACGCCACAAATAGTCGAATTATTTCCTCTCTTTATGTTTTTAAATTTTATGTTCATCATTTAATAATTAAAATATTAATTTATTTTAGGAGTTTGGTTAGGATTAGGGTTAGGATAGTTGTGTTTTACATAACTAACTCTAACCCCAACCTTTTAAATCAATATTTCAAATGCTAAACGATGAACGTGAAAATTTACAAAAATACACAAGGGAAATAATTAAACTGGTGGTGGCGCCTACTTGTATTATACCTTTAAATGAGAACATGAAAGGAGATAGATACATTCACATTTCACTTTTGCAGGAGTTGAACTACAAAATATTTCAGTAACATTCCCCATTACAAGAGTTGAACTACAAAATATCTCAGTAACATTCCCTGTTGCATGAATTAAACCACAAAATATCTCAGTAACATTCCCCGTTATTGATGGGGTCTTTGTTACCTCTAATATTTTATGGTAGTGTGTCCTGATATAACCTAATTGGACTTTGTCCGCTGGTTGAAAGGGGCACGCCTCTCCAAAAGAGAGGCAAACTCATTAACTACCTACCAACATTCCCCGTTACAGGACTACAAAATATCTCAGTAAAAATCCAAGCACAAAGGATAAAATTCATATCAGAAATAATAGAAAATCCGCAAGAATACACGCTGGCACATTATTACATCGGACTAAAAATATCCAATTTATGCACCATTCGAAACACACAGCCCCACTCAATGGGTACTTTACAACCTTTCTACCAACAATGCATCCAATATCTCAAGGGAAATGAGCAACTAGTGAATGAACCAACAAAAACCATCTATAAGCACCTGATCGCAGCACAAGAACCATCCCTTATCAACAGAATCAAACGAGGCTATGCTCACTTTATAACAGATTACTCAGAAATATTTGCCAACCTACATCGTACACAGACATCACCAAAAGCAAAGGAAGTTATTTATAGACTACTTTTCAACATCACACCACTCTCACATAGAATAACACACAGGCCACACGAGAGATGCAAGCTCTGTGGTTTTAAAACACCAGAAACAGAAGATCACATATTCTTCCACTGCAACACAATATCCCTCGCATTGAACACACTAAAACAAAAAATAACCACAGAAGCAACATCAGACACAGTCATGTACAAGGCAGTCATGTTAAACGTACTTCCGAATGCAGACACAAGTTTACAAACAAAATCCCTAATTCTTCTAGCAGAGTTTAGTAATCTCGTGTGGTCATGCAGGAATAGAGCAAGACATGAACACCAAAAATTAAATGCTCAACTTTTCCAACTCCTATTTGTAAAAAAAAATGCAATAAATTATTACTGAACACTGCAGACACATTTTAATTTTCCAGTTCGACATTTCTGTTATTTCGTAAAAGAAATATTCGGACCCTAAAACGAACGACTGTATACGTATTACAAACTATGTATTCAAAGTGCTTTATATATACATATAGTAACCTTGAATGTAAGAGTGTGAGGACGAAATAAAAAAAAAATTAATGTTTTACTATAATTTTTACATCCTATATTTATCATATCTTTTATCACATAAAATAAATGTTATCACATTTATCATACTCCTATCACAAATTTCCATGAATGTTGTTAAACCATCAGATAACACAGTGCATACTACACAATTAACATATCTATTGGTTTTGTAAATATTTCATTGATGCAAATAAAGATTCTTTAAATAAAAAATCCCTTTTGCAGGAGTTGAACTACAAAATATCTTAGTAACATTCCCTGTTGCAGGAGTTGAACTACAAAATATCTTAGTAACATTCCCTGTTGAAGGAGTTGAACTACACAATTTCTCAGTAACATTCCCTTTTGCATGAGTTGAACTACACAATATCTCAGTAACATTCCCTGTTGCAGGAGTTGAACTACAAAATATCTCAGTAACATTCCCTGTTGCAGGAGTTGAACTACACAATATCTCAGTAACATTCCCTTTTGCATGAGTTGAACTACAAAATATCTCAGTAACATTCCCTGTTGCAGGAGTTGAACTACAAAATATCTCAGTAACATTCCCTGTTGCAGGAGTTGAACTACAAAATATCTCAGTAACATTCCCTGTTGCATGAGTTAAAATACAAAATATCTCAGTAACATTTCCTGTTGCAGGAATTAAACTAAAAAATAAGTGGCACATGAAATTATTACTAAATATTTAGAGATATATCCTTTATAGCGTTAAGGAGACATTGAAAAATGGGAAGAAATATAGAAAATGGGTCATAACGTCGCGATTTACCGGTCAATATGGTCGTAAATATTCCTAGGGATTATGAAAATATAAACAATAAAAGGGCTTTACCCTTTATAGGGGTAGATGATTTTATTTAGCGTATATGTTTTTAAAAGTTTAACTCCCTACTATATATGTTTAGACACCCATCTCCTCCAGGAATGGGCAAGTCCATGTGGACCGGGAGATCGCGAGGATACTAGAAGATAATGTAGATAATAAGTAGATAATAGATAATAAAAAACAAAAATAAAACGTACGAATACTATGGATAAAGAGAGTTTAATAGGTGTGTTAGATAGCTTAAAAGGAAGATAGTGATAGAAAGAAAGATGTTTAAAATATATGTATAAGAAAGAGAAATGTCATAAACATAAACATAAAGAAAAACAGACACAGAGTTCAGAGTTCTGAAAGCTTACCTGTCTTGATAAAAGCTGAACTGCCATCACAACGTAAAGAAGGTGCTGCATCGGTAGACATCCCTATCCCGCTGTCAGGATAATTAGCAGCAATCTTCTTGTTTCTTTTCTTGAGTTCTCTCTCTAAAGCCAATTTGTTGAACATTCTAGGCCGTGGAACGTCTACTTTGTGACTTGAATCCGAAACTCCTGGAGTGTCCATACTTTGCTGACGTCGTGGATTACTGCTAGATTTCGTGCTACGATCGTGAACATTTAAACTCTTTGTTCTTGATAGTCGACTTCCTCGTCTTCCATTTTTGTCTTTTTGTTGAAGAACCTGAGTGTCGTTTTGTGAATCTTCGGCAGGGACATATTCTTCGTGAAAACCAAGGTCTGGGTCGTCGGAATAATCTTTGCCAATAGGTGACGACGGAAGAGATCGTAACATTTTTTGAATGGTATCACTGTCGAATGATATCTGCTCAGGATCGCTGGGTGTCTGAGGTGTTTGAGGGGTTAGAGGTTCCGGAGGTGATGGCCATTCGGGAGAGTCTGACGAGGATGTGTGTGGTGACTTTGCTGTGGCGGCTGTTGTGTCTACTCTTAGCGTGGCTTTGGGTTGTTTCATTGTTGATTCTTCTATAGGAGGTGGTGGAGGCGACACTGATAAAGATCGTGTATGATTGGGTGACTTTTGGTCATCGGAAGCAACAAAAGATGTCATGATTTGGCTTTGATGTGAGGAAAGAAGTGGCCCGCTTCTGAAACTATTATCACGCTTAAGAATTCCATTTGGTTTGTCCACGCAAGGATTTATCACAGTAGGAGTGCACGGTGACGATGTGTCTGTGATGTTCACACTTACGATATCACTAATTTGTACATGCTTTGGACTGTTGGTCTTCTGGTTAGCCATATCAGAAATAGCAGAAGCAGGACGAACATGGGAGTCAACATATTTCCTATTAGCTGCAGATCTTCCAGGCGTGCTTGAACTAGAATTGCAGGTTTGGGTTTTAATGGGAGGTGTGGACCTGGGTGAAACACCGTTCTTGTCCAGTACAAATTCTGCAGTTGGTTGCTGTTCAGATTCTTTGACTGTTTTCGACGGAGATGATGTTAGAAATGAAGATACACCAGAAACAGATGAGTCGGGCCCGCGGCCTGAAGGGAATGATCTTCTGAATGCTGGATTATTGGAATTACTAGAGGAAATAATAATTACACTAGAATCATCTGCTGAATGCGGTTTTCGCCTCTGGATAACTGCGTAGTCCGGAGGTGGGGACTGACCTCGACGTGAGCTACCTCCATTCTGTGCTCCTGTTTCAGTAGGACTGCTTCTAGAGAGACAGCTGTTGCTTTTGGAAGTTGATATCACAGTTAGACCTGTCAATTAAGCCAACAATTTCAACAAAGTAAATAATAAAATATACTACCAAATATACTAATATCGGAAATAGAAAATGCAATAAACAAAACAGCAGGCTCTGATTACACACAAACAGAAATCAAAGCAGCAGCAGAGAACGGGTAAAAATGGCTACACAGACTTTTCAATGTAGTATGAAAGAAACAAAAAAAAACACATGAAGAATGGAGAAAGGTGACAATCATTCCCATATGGAAGAAAACAGGCAGTAAGAGAGATTGCACAAAATACAGAGGGATATCCTTACTAAGCCACACAGTGAAAATTTTAAACAAAATATTAGAACAAAGACTACTTTTATACATTGAATCACAACTTTAAAACACCCAAATGGGCTTCCGTAAGAACAGAAGCTGTACGGATTCTATCTTTACAGACAACTAAGAGCCACATAAAACAACAAAGAATTATACATCGCATTCGTCGACCAAGAAAATGCCTTCGACAGAGTGGACAGAAAACAACAATGGAAAACACAGCATACGGATTACCAGAACATTTAATGAATATATGCAAAAGCATTTGTACTAATAGCTATGTGAAGTAAGAGTCAATGTAGGAGTGTCCAATAAGTTCCAAATTCAATCAGGAGTACGCCAGGGATGTGTCCTATCCCCTTTACTTTGTATAATATATATCGACCACATCTGTAAACTAACAAGTACTTACGAAGAAGATAACATGAAATACACATTGAACGAACTACTCTTTGCAGACGACCACGTACTAATAGCGACATCAGAAGATCAATTGCAAGAACATAGGAACAGACTCCACATAACATGTCAAAAACTCATCATGAAATTAATTTTGAAAAGATCGAAATAATGGCAATAGCAAATAAATAAATATCATAATTTCCATCAATAACAAACACCGTAAAAGATAAAGGAGTTCACTTACTAGAAAGTATTATATTCAGTGAAGGAAAAACAAATAGATGCAACAAATATACCAGATCATAGGACAGATGACACGTATTTTTATGAACAAAAATATAAACATAGACACTAAAGTTGCATTATACAAGACTATTATTATTCCATCATTGTGCTACAGTGCCAAATCTACATAAAATAAACGAAAAATAGTAACAACAGAAATAATATGTCTACGAAGAATACTCGGAGTGCCATTAAAAGATAGAATTAGGAACGATAAAATCAGACAGATAACCAAAACAATACCAATATTAGAACACATCAAAAGACAACAGTACAAGTGGTTTTAACACGCTTCCAGAATACCAACAGACAGCATGTCACAGATGGCCATGATACATAGACAAAACGGCTATAAAACCCGATGCAGACAGTGCAAAAGATGGATCACAGAAATCAAAGAAGCCACAGGAACAAGCTCACGAACAGCACACAAGAAGGTCATCTCCAGAGAACTCTTCTACACCTGACGACAAGGCAAACAAGGGATACAGATAAATAGGTACAAAAAATATAATGTCCTTGTGCAACGAAACAAAATTAAACAAAGGGCGAAAACCTATGTATTTAATCATCCATGTCAGTAAAGTAAGAGTTATTATATTGGTCAATAAGTATATTATTATCCTGCGTTCGTTCTGAAACTTCTCCGCATTAAGATTGTGTCGTTTTGAAAACGGAACATTTTATGTCATTGTTTACAGATTGGCGGAGATATCAGCTATTTGGCCCTGGATTATGGATAACTTGACCCTTCATGGGATGAGACAGCCAATTCAACCCGATAAAACCCTATTCGCCTCTTACGAGGTGCATTGCAGGTAACAGTGGGTTACTATTCTTTGCTCTCCTTTCGCGCCCCTTCGACACACTGGTTCAAGTATATTGGAAAGAAAAATAAAATAAAAAGTAGAAAGAATAATGATGCTATTTATTGAAGGTCTACTCGAAACACACCATCTCATATCTTCTACTAGCTCCGTAATGGAATTACGCCCATTAATGTAATGGAAGTTTTCTTTATAAAGACAACCAGCCAACTTATTTTATATATAACGTGTATCGCCCGTGTGTTACCGGGGCCCAAAAGAGGAGCAAACGATAGCAACACTGTTTACCTTCCACACATGTCGTAAAAGGCGACTACGGAGGTTATAGGATGGAGCTGGCTGTCCCATCCCATATAGGGTCGGAGACCCAAAGCCATGCTGAAGTATGATGTGTCAGGACAAAAGGCGCAAATATCGCAGCAATGTCTGTAAACCATGACATAGCGTATTCCGTTCTCCGGACTACATCCTGCTAATCTGCAGGAGTTTGAGAACGAACGCAGATGAAGACGAAGAAGATAATGTGTATATAAATTCTTCCGAATCGCCTTACATTTCATCTACATGTTACCTGTTACCTAAAAGTCAGTGTCTTCTTCGTCTTCTGAAAGTGGTGAATAGATTCACATACTTCTGTAGTACACCATCACAAAACACCATCGTTAATGATTGGCGTTATACCAGGTGTATAAGTGCATACCAGGATCTCCAAAGCAGGCAGCACTTTCGAAAGTCTTTCACAAGTGATTGTATGCATATGTGCAAGCTGATGGTTTACAGAGCAGCTGTACTTCTATTGCTGTTCTACCCTTGTGAAACATGGACCGTATTGCAGTCACGGAAGCTCAATCACTTTAACAGAACATGTCCTAGAAAAATGGTAAACATCAGATGGAAACACTCCGTCAAAGACGGATGTGTCGGGCTATTGGCGCAAATAAAACGGCGACACGACGCATTTCCATTCGCTGGACTGCTCGAAATCTAGTGGGACCATGTTCCTGCTACAAAGGAGATCCAGCGAGAGTTTGAGAATGAACGATGAAGAAGAAGAAGAGGATCGAAACACGCGATTCTGGATATCCCTATCGTCGACACTATTCTAATTCAGTCACATATTCGTTGGTCAGGTCCCGTGTGTCTTGTTTTTCGATGACGAAGAAAATGAAGAGGTTACGGACAGCAAGAGACAAAAGATGGTGATGCGGAGATAACCACCCCATGATAATGATATAACTGTAATTCATCAATACCTGACGCCTCAAGGCAATCGCGGGATACGGCGTATAGATAGATAGTGCTTCCCAACCTTCGTTAGACTGAGTCGCTTCCCAACCTTCGTTAGACTGAGTCTCGGAACGAAATATGTATTCAGACAAGAACTCTGTACGAGCACATTGTATATACTCATACATAACTCACACCTTACACTTCAAGGAGAAGAGTTCATGGCCCGGTAGACATACTGTTGTGGCCCGGTATTTGGACTGACAGATGATACGCAAGGCTATTAGAGAAGTCTTTGAGTGTTTGATATGAAGTTTCACTGTTATTAAGTTGACGTTTGTAAACGTACAAATGGAAATAAATATTTAATTTAACGTAGATATTAAAACACGATTTCATGAACAGATAATTTATTACACAAACATTGAACTTATTGTTAAAAAAAAAACATCTCAGAATTTCAAGAAAATATCTACTGAACTGTATATTTAAGGTTTCCTACAAATCCGATAACGTTCTTGTTTTTCTGTTCCTTTCAACCAGTTTTTGTTCCATGTTGTCAGCATCTTGAAGATTTACACAAAGCTTAAATCTGTTTTCTTTTTATTTTAAAGATAAATCTATTTTTCATAAATATCTCTGGAAGAAAATAGAGTTCACTGATATTTATTGGTTTAGGATGATATTTTTCCCTTAAGTATTGTTATTTTTCCATTTTTGTGTTGTTTTGTTTGTTTGTTTGTCCCTATTGCCCATCTAGAAAATATTTTGTCCAATTGTCCAACCCGGGAATATCCTTCCCTTGACGATTTGTCCAATTGTTCAACCCGGGAATATCCTTCCATTGACGATTTGTCCAATTGTTCAACCCGGGAATATCCTTCCCTTGACGATTTGTCCAATTGTTCAACCCGGGAATATCCTTCCCTTGACGATTTGTCCAATTGTTCAACCCGGGAATATCCTTCCCTTGACGATTTGTCAAATTGCTCAACCCGGGAATATCCTTCCCTTGACGATTTGTCCAATTGTTTAACCCGGGCGTATTCTTCCCTTGACGATTTGTCCAATTATCATATCCTTCCTTGACGGTCTTGCTTATGTCTAGTTACTCCAGCTGTCAAACTGATTTATAGTGTCTTACGAGTATTATTTTACTGACAAGAGAAGTAGCGATGCTGATGGTTGTCGACTTTTGTGCTCAAAGATATTCGCCTAATTCAGAGATATTCGCCCAAAGCAGATATATTAAGCCAGTGCAGATATTCGCCCAATGCATATTCGCCCAATGCAGAGATATTAGTCGAGGTAAATACCACACACTATCAGTGTGTGTAGTCGAGGTACATATCCGTGTGTGTACTATAAATGTGTGTAGTCGAGGTACACATCAGTGTGTGTACTACCAGTCCAGTGTGTGTAGTCGAGGTACACATCAGTGTGTGCACTACCAGTGTGTTTGTTCGAGGTGCACATCAAACCCTACAATTATGTAGTTTAACTCCTAACTCCGAGGAGATACAGTTGGATTAGGGCTCATTAGCCATCTACGAACTATTAGGCATGGACATAATTCAAACATAATTTTCAAAAGTGGATGTAAAAAATGGTCATCATCATTTATGATGGGCGAACGAACATGCACGCACACAGACACATACACATACACACACACCACTCAGAGGAGATAATTAATTAGTTGTCTAAGATGTAATTTACACCGAATTAATTATGCTTTGTTTCATTATATATTATTTAAACCTTTTAAAAAAATATTTATCCAAAATGAAATTAATGTGAAATTAACGGGAAATGAAGGCTGGTTTACTAAAAGTGTCTCTTGTAAAAATGCTAAAACAGCCATTAAGAGATATTAAAATTCTTTTTGCGGTAAGACATAGTTTTTCTTCGCATGCAGACTCTATTCCAATTGGTTATGCGAAGTTCAATGATCATTGGGGATCTCCCTAGCGTAGTGATTAATCTGTTCGCCTTGTGTTCAAGAGGTTATGAGTTCGAATCCGGCTCGTGTCGTCTTGTTTACAAGGTGGAATTTTACGGAGATCACTGTGGATTATCGGTTGAAGTTTCGGAGTTACGTGCTATGAGTGGTACTCTCGGCAGGCGGCGTGCTGATTTGTTGATTTGCTGATTTGGCGTGCTGACATATGGGAAACCGAGTACAGTGAAGTCAATCCTTTACGACTTTCGAATCCTTTTTTTCTATGATCATAACACAATTTTGCAGTGAAAGTTATGCAATCATGCCATCAATTTCTTCTAAACGTCAGCTTCTTCTTTCTTATCCGCTTTGTTGTCAATCATCTCTCGAATTTAGCTTCCACAGTTTTTATACGCGCCTGTATAACCTTCTTCCAGTTAGTTCTCTTTGCGACCAGAGTGTCCTAATCATGACCAATGTCTTAATATCATGTCTTGTGATTTCTATTCATAGCGTAATTCTCAGTACATAATATCGTTTATGCCATTTTAATCATCGTTCGGAGTTTTAACTCAATCATCATTTTGGAGTTTTACCTCAATCATCATTTTGGAGTTCGAACTCAATCATCATTTGGAGTTTTAACTAAATCATCATTTGAAGTTTTAAAAATCATTCAGAGATCTGTTTTCCAGATCTTGGTGCATAACTGATAATAGATTTTAATGCTCTCCTCGTCTCCTGCTTGAATCATTTTAGCTGCTATATCGTCGCACCCTGCAGCGTTTCCTTTCTTCAAGCTGTCAATTGTTGCCTTAATTCTTCTTTTAATGGTTCCGGTGTGTTTCTTTCAATGTGTGGTTGGTCCGCGAATTTACTGTGGGATGGTTCTATGTACATTTCTTTGCAATACTCTCTCCACCTTAGCATAATATTATTTTGTTCCGTCAGGGTGTTTCCAGGGTCTTGTCGCTGATCACTCTTGTATTTGTTTGTATTTGTTTGGACTCATATCAATGTGACCGTCGATGTTATTACTGTTCGCTTTCTGCTATGTTTTAATTTTGTTTCAATTGTCTTTCTTGATAAAGGCCTTTTGGTCGAAACGTCGATTTGTGTGTATCATTATGTGTGTTATCTAGTATCAAAAAAACTTTATTACCATTTGTCCTGGATCTACCTGTTCGATTTCAGTTTTACTCAGTAAGTACAATTTTTCGATTTTCCTTGTATTTGTTTTGCATGTTTTACTCTGTTGTGTTTACTGCTCGGTACATATCTTCAGTCTTCCCTCTTCGTACAAGCCCTCCATATGTTTACATGAGTCGGTTATAAATTGCTGTTTATCTCTTCCTATTTGTCCCTGTATTTCTTTTGTGATTTGTTTATAAATCATTACTGTTGTGGTTCAGCATGGTCTTGTGTTTCCTTCCTTCTTCCACCAACTTCAAGGTATTATCTAATATATATGTTTGTCTCTTGACTGGTTTCTTGGGTATGTGTTTCTGTGTGCTTGGAATGTGCCTTAATCGTGTTTGCTAATACATCTACTGACCTTCATTCTATTCCTCTTGTAAGATTACAAATCGTTTTTTTATCTCTATGTTGTAATTGATTGGGATGTTGGAGTCATATCTCGTGGTTGTTTTATCTCTTACCTTTCTAAGATTTTGTTTTAAGTTTGATACTAATAGTTTGTGATCGGAAGTGTAGTCTGCTTCAGGGTATGAGTTGGAAGCTGAGATGTTTGAACTCCATCGTTGTTGTATCACGATATAGTCTGTTTGATGTCATGTTAATCCGTCAGGGGACCACCAAACATACATTCTCCGTGGTCGCTGTGGGAATGGGGGTTTTTTTAGGTGGTTAATTTATTTACCATGCTGAAGTGAATTAATGCTTCTCCTTGATCGTTCCTATCTCCTTGCCCGAATCTATCTTTCACTTTATGTTTGTGTCCTAGTCTACTTTCCCCTACCTTGGCGATGAAATCACTCATTATAACTAATATATCTTGCATATTGGTTATTATACATATCTATTTATATATCTATATATATATATATCAATTTATAGCCAACAATTTATGCCAGTCCTGTGTGTTATCTGTCATCATCATCAGGTGCCATGCCGGGTGGCGTAGGCGGTCATGGCTCTCCACAGCTCTCTGTCCACAGTATTATGTATCAAAGTCGTTGTTGTTTCTTTGCCGTGCCAGGTTGTCAAACTGTCTAATATTTTCTCACGTTGTTGCCCTCTGTCTCTGGTGCCTTCAATCTTCCCTGTTGTGATTATGTTCTCTAAACCTGCTTGTCTCATGAAGTGGCAAAAAAAAGAATATTGCCTTTTTCTTATATTCTTGATTAAGATCCGTTTCGCATTTAACTCTTTTAACACCTCTACATTATTTTTTCTTGCAGTCCATGGTATTTTCAGCATTCTTCTGTAAAACCACATCTCTGTTGCCTCCAATCTCCCACTTTCCAGTTTGTTTATTGTCCAAGACTCGCACCCATATGTTAGTATAGGGGTTATATAGCACTGCAGAACTCTCTTTCTCACCTCTAATGACAAGGTCATATTACACAGTATATTTTTCATTTTTCTGAATGTTGTTTTTGCCTGTCCTATTCTGCATCTTTTTTCTGTTGAACTTCTTCCATCTGCTGTAATAATTGTACCTAGATATTTGAATTGGTGGACCTGTTTTAATACTATATCATTCACTATGATCTTGCAAGGTGTGTTATTTTCTTTCTTTGAAATAACCATTACTTCTGTTTTCTTGATATTTAGGAAGAGGCCTTTCTCTTTGCTTTCTGTGACTACTACTTTAATTAAGTTTTGAAGGTCTTCCTCACTTTTTGCAATCAGAACTGTGTCATCCGCATATCTCAAATTATTTATGTTATGTCTTCCCACTGATATTCCTGGGATATCTACTATTGCACGCAATATGTTTTCACTGTATAAAGAGAACAGGTCTGGTGAAAGCACGCATTCCTGTCTGACTCCATGTTTTATTTTTTGAAAAGGGCTAAATTGATTTCATACTCTTATTGCTGCTGATTGTTGCCAGTACATTTTCTTTATTATTCTTAAATCCTTGCTGTCAATGTTCAGATTCTGTATCATGTGTATAATTTCGTTTAGCAGATAGATTCTCCGATATATATATAGTTAGATATATTTAACTGGAAAAAATGTTCTTTATTATATTTTAATAATTTTTTGGTGCACCATTTAAATGTTGGCTTTTGGTTTGTTATTTCTTACCTAAAATGTGACTGAAACAGTTCCAACTATATTGGCAAACCTGTAGTAGGCCCTATACCTCTCCCTACAACTTTCTCTTAACATATATTGGCAAACGTGGAGTACAACTCTCCCTACAACTTTCTCTCCATATATATTGGCAAACGTGGAGTACAACTCTCCTTACAACTTTCTCTCCATATATATTGGCAAACGTGGAGTACAACTCTCCCTACAACTTTCTCTCCATATATATTTGCAAACGTGGAATACAACTCTCCCTACAACTTTCTCTCAACATCTATTTCGTTTGTTCACAGAATAAATATATTTACCCTGAGTGTGTTCACAACCTGCATCTCCTCTGAGATCTGATGTTATATGGTGGGAATGACGAACTGGAGAACTAGGGGAGGAGGCGCTTGTAGCTTTACTTCGTTGTCGCTGTACATGAATTGAAGAACAGTTATTGTTAGTTTGATAATTGTTATATTATCTTCTTCTTCTTCTGCGTTCATTCTCAATCTCCTGCATATTAGCAGGATGTAGTCCGGAGAACGGAATTCGTTGTGTCATGGTTTGCAGCACTGCTGCGATATCTGCACCTTTCGGCCTGACACATCCGACTTCAGCATGGCTTTGGGTCACTGACCCTATATGGGATGGGACAGCCAACTCCATCCCACAACCTCCTTAGTCGCCTTTTACGACATGCGTGGAAGGTAAACAGTGTTGCTATTCTTTGCTTCCCTTTCGGGCCCCGGCAACACACTGGCGATTGTTATATTATTATAAATATATATTTATATATATTATGCTGCCGCAGCTGCATCTACTGCTACTGTTATTACTACTACTTTACACATTAGTATTACTACAAAACTACTATTGTTACTACAATTACTATACCGTTACTGTTACTACTACTTTACACATTAGTATTACTACAAAAAGTACTATTGTTACTACAATTACTATACAGTTACTATTACTACTACTACTAGTGCTACTGTTATTACTACTACGTTACACATTAGTATTACTACAAAACTACTATTGTTACTACAATTACTATACCGTTACTGTTACTACTACTTTACACATTAGTATTACTACAAAAAGTACTATTGTTACTACAATTACTATACAGTTACTATTACTACTACTACTAGTGCTACTGTTATTACTACTACTTTACACATTAGTATTACTACAAAACTACTATTGTTACTACAATTATTATACCGTTACTGTTACTACTACTTTACACATTAGTATTACTACAAAACTACTATTGTTACTACAATTACTATACCGTTACTGTTACTACTACTGTACACATTAGTATTACTACAAAAAGTACTATTGTTACTACAATTACTATACCGTTACTGTTACTACTACTTTACACATTAGTATTACTACAAAACTACTATTGTTACTACAATTACTATACCGTTACTGTTACTACTACTTTACACATTAGTATTACTACAAAAAGTACTATTGTTACTACAATTACTATACAGTTACTATTACTACTACTACTAGTGCTACTGTTATTACTACTACTTTACACATTAGTATTACTACAAAACTACTATTGTTACTACAATTATTATACCGTTACTGTTACTACTACTTTACACATTAGTATTACTACAAAACTACTATTGTTACTACAATTACTATACAGTTACTATTACTACTACTACTAGTGCTACTGTTATTACTACTACTTTACACATTAGTATTACTACAAAACTACTATTGTTACTACAATTATTATACCGTTACTGTTACTACTACTTTACACATTAGTATTACTACAAAACTACTATTGTTACTACAATTACTATACCGTTACTGTTACTACTACTGTACACATTAGTATTACTACAAAAAGTACTATTGTTACTACAATTACTATACCGTTACTGTTACTACTACTTTACACATTAGTATTACTACAAAACTACTATTGTTACTACAATTACTATACCGTTACTATTACTACTACTACTAGTACTACTATTATTGCTACTACTTTACACATTAGTATTACTACAAAACTACTATTGTTACTACAATTACTATACCGTTACTATTACTACTACTACTAGTACTACTATTATTGCTACTACTTTACACATTAGTATTACTACAAAACTACTATTGTTACTACAATTACTATACCGTTACTATTACTACTACTACTAGTACTACTATTATTGCTACTACTTTACACATTAGTATTACTACAAAACTACTATTGTTACTACAATTACTATACCGTTACTATTACTACTACTACTAGTACTACTATTATTGCTACTACTTTACACATTAGTATTACTACAAATATTACTATTGTTACTACAATTACTATACCGTTACTATTACTACTACTACTATTATTGCTACTACTTTACACATTAGTATTACTACAAAACTACTATTGTTACTACAATTACTATACCGTTACTATTACTACTACTACTAGTACTACTATTATTGCTACTACTTTACACATTAGTATTACTACAAAACTACTATTGTTACTACAATTACTATACCGTTACTATTACTACTACTACTAGTACTACTATTATTGCTACTACTTTACACATTAGTATTACTACAAAACTACTATTGTTACTACAATTACTATACCGTTACTATTACTACTACTACTAGTACTACTATTATTGCTACTACTTTACACATTAGTATTACTACAAAACTACTATTGTTACTACAATTACTATACCGTTACTATTACTACTACTACTAGTACTACTATTATTGCTACTACTTTACACATTAGTATTACTACAAAACTACTATTGTTACTACAATTACTATACCGTTACTATTACTACTACTACTAGTACTACTATTATTGCTACTACTTTACACATTAGTATTACTACAAAACTACTATTGTTACTACAATTACTATACCGTTACTATTACTACTACTACTAGTACTACTATTATTGCTACTACTTTACACATTAGTATTACTACAAAACTACTATTGTTACTACAATTACTATACCGTTACTATTACTACTACTACTAGTACTACTATTATTGCTACTACTTTACACATTAGTATTACTACAAAACTACTATTGTTACTACAATTACTATACCGTTACTATTACTACTATTATTGCTACTAGTGTTAGAACGACTGTTAACTCTATTTCTACTAATATTACTACAACTACCAACCACTGTAGTATGAAGTATGAATACTACTTTTGCTGTTGTGAATAGTACCACTGCTACTATTATTATTGCAGTTCTCTCAACAATAACTACTACTACTACTACTACAGCTAACGATATAAAACTATAACTACTACTATTACCAATACTACTACTATTACTATGACCACTTTTTCTTTTTTGTGAAAAAGAGAAAACAAGTGTCACGCTTCAACTCAATAATATTAATTAATATTTGTTACTGAGAGAATATTGCTAGAAAGCAATATAACAACAAACGACAAGAGTAGTAAAGAAATACATAATAGATGTTGTATAGCATACCAAGCCCTAGAGTAAATCTTCACAAATAAAAATGTAGATTTAAATACCAAAATAAAACTATTCAAAACGATTATTATGCCATCGCTGTGCTATCAATGCCTAACATGGACACCGACAGCACAGAATAAACGTAAACTTGTGACAGAGGAAATGGCATGCTTACGCAGAATCCTAGGAATATCGTTAAGAGACATAGTGAAGAATGAGGACATTAGACAAAGATCCGGCACCGCCCCAGTCTTAGAATATTTTAAGTGACAACAGTGTGTAAATGGTTTGTACACATTAGCAGACTACAATCAGACAGCATAACCACAGCAAGCTATGCTACACAGATACAGTGAAGGCAGACCTAGAGGCCGACTACAAAAACGATGTACCACCAAAATAAAAGAGGCGACAAATTCTACAATATACTTATCACACACGAAGACCATCTTCAGAAAACTCGTCTAACGGCTGAAAGGCAACAAAGGGTTAAGCGAATACATAGATAGACAAGAGTTGTGTGTTTACTTCAAGATATATTTGATATATATACGTGAAGTTAATGATTTCTATATGTAGTATTTGATGCAATCTTCCGTAACAGTCAAGCAAAACTCACCTTTGGGGGACTCAGTCTCAGTGAGTTGGCCGACGAAGCCTTTCTGGCAAATCTCTGTGTTGGAAACTGTAAACAGAAATGTATGTGTTTATAGCACAGCTATCGTACACAGACGAAAACAAACATGAATTTAGACAGCAAAACAGTGAGAGGACGTCAAAGGATAAGATGGATTCAAAGATGGAATAACACTACGATTTCAAAATATTACTGCCTATCAAACATAGATGCAACATAGCATACCAGATCTAAGGGTAGATGTCTTCTATTTTCAGAAACATATGTGTGAACATATAGTAGATAGCAAAGTAATGTTAACCCATATTAATTATTTATTAATGTCGTAGGGGTGTGAGATGTTAGATATCTTACATTTCAGTGGATCTGCTATTTGAGGGCGGTAGCCATCTCCTATCTCTCGAAATATGAACATATAAATGGGTATAAATCGAAAAGAAAGATTGACTATAAAACACTCTGTTGAATTCACAGGCCCTGATCAGCCCTGATTTGAGGCTGCAGCTGACTAAAACTTAGCACAATGTTTAAAAATGAATGAAAAGGGGTAGAGGATTGACATAATTGTACTCCGGTTTCCTAATGCGTACTCGTCTCCGTCAACGAAGTGGCACGCTGATTGCCAAGCTCACCACTCAAAGCATGTAACTAAATACGCAGCTTCAAGCGATAATCTCCCCTGGTTCTTTGAAAAAATCCACTGTATAAACAAGATGTCATGGCAGCCAGATTCAAATAGCAAAATCATTAGCATAAATCAAACGGCTTAAACGCTATTCAATGAAGACTAAATTACAGCGATTTGGGAAGACAACAAATATACGCCCAGAGCGACAGCCATTCTAAAAGTTCAGCTGCTAATATTATTATTCCGTAACGTGAAATTTAAAATAAATAACAATATTACACCATTTAAGGTTTCCCATGATAACAATATATTTACTAAATAATTCAAGTGCATTAGGTTCATATACAATATGTAAAATAAAATAGGGTTCTTGTTTGGAAAGCTTGCTCCGTATTTGATTATTTCCCTTGGCAATGTTTGTCATTTTATGCTTATCCTTTATTGATTCTAATATAAATTTATTTAGGGTTAGGGTTAGCTATGTAAAACACAACTCTCCTATTGTCAAACTGAATAACCCAAAGTAAACTGAATGAACTTGTAAGAGACCTGAATTTACCCAAGAACAAGGCGGATCTTCTGGGTTCCAGATAACAATAGTGGAATATATTAGCGGAAGATGTTAACATTTCTGTGTTTAGGAACCGCCAGAAGCCGCTTACTAAGTTCTTTTTAAAAAGACAGGGTGACCTGTCTATGTGCAACAGCATTTCTGGTTTGGGGGCAGCCATCAATATCAATTACAACCCGGAAGAGTGGAGGCTTATCATTGATTCTTCCAAGACAAGTTTTAAAGCTGTTTTGTTGACTAATGGTAATGTTTTACCGTCGATTCCAGTTGCCCATTCATTTCATATGAAAGAAATGTATACGAACATTAAGCAACATTTCTGGTTTGGGGGCAGCCATCAATATCAATTACAACCCGGAAGAGTGGAGGCTTATCATTGATTCTTCCAAGACAAGTTTTAAAGCTGTTTTGTTGAATAATGGTAATGTTTTACCGTCGATTCCAGTTGTTCATTCATTTCATATGAAAGAAATGTATACGAACATTAAGCAACATTTCTGGTTTGGGGGCAGCCATCAATATCAATTACAACCCGGAAGAGTGGAGGCTTTTCATTGATTCTTCCAAGACAAGTTTTAAAGCTGTTTTGTTGAATAATGGTAATGTTTTACCGTCGATTCCAGTTGTTCATTCATTTCATATGAAAGAAATGTATACGAACATTAAGCAACATTTCTGGTTTGGGGGCAGCCATCAATATCAATTACAACCCGGAAGAGTGGAGGCTTATCATTGATTCTTCCAAGACAAGTTTTAAAGCTGTTTTGTTGAATAATGGTAATGTTTTACCGTCGATTCCAGTTGTTCATTCATTTCATATGAAAGAAATGTATACGAACATTAAGCAACATTTCTGGTTTGGGGGCAGCCATCAATATCAATTACAACCCGGAAGAGTGGAGGCTTATCATTGATTCTTCCAAGACAAGTTTTAAAGCTGTTTTGTTGAATAATGGTAATGTTTTACCGTCGATTCCAGTTGTTCATTCATTTCATATGAAAGAAATGTATACGAACATTAAGCAACATTTCTGGTTTGGGGGCAGCCATCAATATCAATTACAACCCGGAAGAGTGGAGGCTTATCATTGATTCTTCCAAGACAAGTTTTAAAGCTGTTTTGTTGAATAATGGTAATGTTTTACCGTCGATTCCAGTTGTTCATTCATTTCATATGAAAGAAATGTATACGAACATTAAGCAACATTTCTGGTTTGGGGGCAGCCATCAATATCAATTACAACCCGGAAGAGTGGAGGCTTTTCATTGATTCTTCCAAGACAAGTTTTAAAGCTGTTTTGTTGAATAATGGTAATGTTTTACCGTCGATTCCAGTTGTTCATTCATTTCATATGAAAGAAATGTATACGAACATTAAGCAACATTTCTGGTTTGGGGGCAGCCATCAATATCAATTACAACCCGGAAGAGTGGAGGCTTATCATTGATTCTTCCAAGACAAGTTTTAAAGCTGTTTTGTTGAATAATGGTAATGTTTTACCGTCGATTCCAGTTGTTCATTCATTTCATATGAAAGAAATGTATACGAACATTAAGCAACATTTCTGGTTTGGGGGCAGCCATCAATATCAATTACAACCCGGAAGAGTGGAGGCTTATCATTGATTCTTCCAAGACAAGTTTTAAAGCTGTTTTGTTGACTAATGGTAATGTTTTACCGTCGATTCCAGTTGTTCATTCATTTCATATGAAAGAAATGTATACGAACATTAAGCAACATTTCTGGTTTGGGGGCAGCCATCAATATCAATTACAACCCGGAAGAGTGGAGGCTTTTCATTGATTCTTCCAAGACAAGTTTTAAAGCTGTTTTGTTGAATAATGGTAATGTTTTACCGTCGATTCCAGTTGTTCATTCATTTCATATGAAAGAAATGTATACGAACATTAAGCAACATTTCTGGTTTGGGGGCAGCCATCAATATCAATTACAACCCGGAAGAGTGGAGGCTTTTCATTGATTCTTCCAAGACAAGTTTTAAAGCTGTTTTGTTGAATAATGGTAATGTTTTACCGTCGATTCCAGTTGTTCATTCATTTCATATGAAAGAAATGTATACGAACATTAAGCAACATTTCTGGTTTGGGGGCAGCCATCAATATCAATTACAACCCGGAAGAGTGGAGGCTTATCATTGATTCTTCCAAGACAAGTTTTAAAGCTGTTTTGTTGAATAATGGTAATGTTTTACCGTCGATTCCAGTTGTTCATTCATTTCATATGAAAGAAATGTATACGAACATTAAGCAACATTTCTGGTTTGGGGGCAGCCATCAATATCAATTACAACCCGGAAGAGTGGAGGCTTATCATTGATTCTTCCAAGACAAGTTTTAAAGCTGTTTTGTTGACTAATGGTAATGTTTTACCGTCGATTCCAGTTGTTCATTCATTTCATATGAAAGAAATGTATACGAACATTAAGCAACATTTCTGGTTTGGGGGCAGCCATCAATATCAATTACAACCCGGAAGAGTGGAGGCTTATCATTGATTCTTCCAAGACAAGTTTTAAAGCTGTTTTGTTGACTAATGGTAATGTTTTACCGTCGATTCCAGTTGTTCATTCATTTCATATGAAAGAAATGTATACGAACATTAAGCAACATTTCTGGTTTGGGGGCAGCCATCAATATCAATTACAACCCGGAAGAGTGGAGGCTTATCATTGATTCTTCCAAGACAAGTTTTAAAGCTGTTTTGTTGACTAATGGTAATGTTTTACCGTCGATTCCAGTTGTTCATTCATTTCATATGAAAGAAATGTATACGAACATTAAGCAACATTTCTGGTTTGGGGGCAGCCATCAATATCAATTACAACCCGGAAGAGTGGAGGCTTTTCATTGATTCTTCCAAGACAAGTTTTAAAGCTGTTTTGTTGAATAATGGTAATGTTTTACCGTCGATTCCAGTTGTTCATTCATTTCATATGAAAGAAATGTATACGAACATTAAGCAACATTTCTGGTTTGGGGGCAGCCATCAATATCAATTACAACCCGGAAGAGTGGAGGCTTTTCATTGATTCTTCCAAGACAAGTTTTAAAGCTGTTTTGTTGAATAATGGTAATGTTTTACCGTCGATTCCAGTTGTTCATTCATTTCATATGAAAGAAATGTATACGAACATTAAGCAACATTTCTGGTTTGGGGGCAGCCATCAATATCAATTACAACCCGGAAGAGTGGAGGCTTTTCATTGATTCTTCCAAGACAAGTTTTAAAGCTGTTTTGTTGAATAATGGTAATGTTTTACCGTCGATTCCAGTTGTTCATTCATTTCATATGAAAGAAATGTATACGAACATTAAGCAACATTTCTGGTTTGGGGGCAGCCATCAATATCAATTACAACCCGGAAGAGTGGAGGCTTTTCATTGATTCTTCCAAGACAAGTTTTAAAGCTGTTTTGTTGAATAATGGTAATGTTTTACCGTCGATTCCAGTTGTTCATTCATTTCATATGAAAGAAATGTATACGAACATTAAGCAACATTTCTGGTTTGGGGGCAGCCATCAATATCAATTACAACCCGGAAGAGTGGAGGCTTTTCATTGATTCTTCCAAGACAAGTTTTAAAGCTGTTTTGTTGAATAATGGTAATGTTTTACCGTCGATTCCAGTTGTTCATTCATTTCATATGAAAGAAATGTATACGAACATTAAGCAACTTTTGAAGTATATAAATTAGGAGCATCATCATTTTGTTACTACGCCCGTGTGTTGCCGAGGCCCGAGAGGGGAGCAAAGTATAGCAACAGTTTTACCTTCCACGCATGTCGTAAAAGGCGACTAAGGAGGTTATGGGATGGAGTTGGCTGTCCCATCCCATATAGGTTCAATGACCTAAAGCCATGCTGAAGTCGGATGTGTCAGGGCGAAAGGCGCAGATATCGCAGCAATGCTATAAACCATGACACATTGCATTCCGTTCTCCGGACTACATCCTGCTAATATGCAGGAGTTTGAAAACGAACGTAGAAGACGAAGAAGAATTGGTTACTATGTAGGGACCCAAAAGTGGTAGCGCTTTTGGGAAGACTACAGGGTGGATACACCAAGTACAATTGTTTTTTCTCTGAATGGGATAATCTCGCACAAAGTTACCATTACATCAGACGACATTGGCCAACCAGGCAGTCATTACGGCGTTGAATTAACAATGTGGAGAACCCAGCACTTGTTGACAGTTACAAGAACTTGCTGCCAACCTTGTACATTAAACTGGGTCTCATGAAAAACTTTGTCAAGGCAATGAATACAACTGATAATGCTTTCAAATATCTCTTCAGAAATGTCCAAGACTGAGTGAAGCTAAAATACGAGAGGGAGTATTTGTTGGTGTTCTGCAAATTAGAAAACCTCTTCGCAATGATGAGTTTCTTGCTTGTTGCATGGAAAGAAAAAAGAAATATGGCTAGCATTTATGTCAGTGGTGGACAATTTTCTTGGAAACAGCAGATCTGATAATTACAAATAAATTGTAGAAAATCTCCTTCTGAAGTATAAGAGTCTAGTCTGCAACATGTCTTTAAAAATTCATTTTCTGGATTCCCACGTGGATTTTTTAGAGCCAAACTGCGAAGCGGTCAGAAATGAACATGGTGAACGATTTCATCAAGCCATTTCTGCTATGTAGACAAGGTATCAAGGCAATTGGAGCCCTTCAATACTTGTTTATTACTGTTTGACTGTGACAAGAGACACCTCACTGATTGACTACGAGAAGCAAGCAAAAAGAAATCGAATAGGGACTGAATAATGACGGTAGGGGTTCAAATGTGCCTTTTAGAAACACTATATATGAGCTTTACATAGTGTTTTTAACTTGTAACATTTTATGGTGTAATATCACTTAATTTCATTTGTAATAACAAGTTTTATAATGCTAAAGTGTAAAGAATAACTGTTCACCAAAGAGATTATACAAGTACACATGAAATTTGTATTGCTAAAATTTATATTCATCATTAAAATAACCGGAGCCAATTGCTGTATTTCTTTATGATATATGAAATCAACGTTGCCAAAATCAATAAGAAATGATGCATTTCAAGTATGGTACAAAAACTATTTGAAAATTTGTTGACTAGTGTAACCTGTGCATTCATTGTAAAACTGAAGGGCCTTTCGTTTTACGTAAGTACTATTGTTATATAGTTTCACCGTAGTCTGGCTTTATTTCCAAGCAACCTGGTTTCAGGTTCAGAACAGGTGATCATCAAGTTTCCAGAATATCTGGGGAATTCCATCATAATATAATAATGGGGGCTGTTGCATGCCCTTCTGCAATAGAAGATCCCTGCACAGAATTAATTTGGTCTTCATCCGCTACTTATTTATATTATTGTCTTGATGCAATTGGTCATTATTTATACACTTGGAGACACATGCCAAAAATTGCCAAGGTGACTCCAAATATATAAATAGTGATCATCGGAAATCACAATAATAATTGAAACAAAAAATGACTAAGTAATAATTTATTTCTGCGCAGAGATCTTCTATATTGTGAATGGTCATGGCTGTTGTCACTGTTTAAACAAATAATCCTGGATCAATTAAAAAAACAGGATACTGTGAGAATGCCGATAAATCAGATCATCTTTACGTTATATTTGCTGAAGACTACACTAATAACTGGTCAGCTGCTGGCTAGAATGATGGTTGCTGATCCAGCGCTCCATGGGCTCATGCCCTTTGACCCAACTAGAATGATAGGCATACGTGGCCAAAGACAAATAAGTGGCTCAACTTGCTTTGAAAAATATAAAATTGAAATTGATCATTTGCTGCCAAGTTTCAAGACGGAACAATATACAATGAAAATGTACACTCATTATATGTTTAAATAAATATAATTATGTATTTTAAAATATTAATGTAATTATTGTATAAAATATATGATTGTTAACATCAACTTTTCATGAATTCTCCTCACCCTTCCTTTGTTAATAACTTTCATACTTTTTCAGATCCCGACCACGTTCCATGTTGTCTGTTGACTTAGTTTATGGTCAGTCCCGTATTTTGATTTTGTTCTCTATCTCTAGACTAAAGTTCTCAACGAAGTGTGTTGTCCATTTTACCTGAACCCAACCGTGAAGTAAGAGCAATGAAACCACTACTTTAGAGAGCCTAATATATTTGGACTATAGTAATTAGCAAAAAAGAGGAGAATAGGAACGGCCAAAAGTACCTTAAATGACATGAGGAAAATAGTAACATCTAAACAAATTACAAACAAGTTAAAAATGAGAATTATAAAATGCTACATGTATTCTATATTAATGTATGAATCAGAAACATGGACACTAAATAAAGTTAGAAGACATAATTTATGCCTTTGAGATGTGGGTATATAGGAGAATAGAGAGAACATCATGGAAAGAGAAGAAAACAAATAAAAATATGTTAAAAACAGTTAATATGAAGAAAGAATTACTAAGAGAAGTAAAGATTTGTGAATTATCTTAACATTCCCTGCTTCAATTCAGCTGTCTCATAACATTCGCTGCTTCATTTCAACTATCTTCATAACATTCGCTGCTTCATTTCAACTATCTTCGTAACACATAATTCAATTGTTTTCATAATACTTCATGTCTCTACTTCTTCTTCATCTTCAACCAGTTATTATACAAACATTCCGATATTGATCATGTACTGTTTGGTTTGCATTAAGTGAATTTTCACAATTTGTTTTGCAAAGACCCCCCTTGTGAACGAGACTATCGATCTGTGAACAAAGAAGTTGTATAGTATGGGTTTGGTTATCTGTCCTGTTGTTTTGCGGATGAGAACGGCATATTCGCTACTGCCTATTCGGGGTGTAATTGGTCGTTTAGATGGCAGTGTACCGGTCTCAGTTGAAATACCTGATTTGTTTGTATATATGTTGATTATATATCGTCTTAATTCGACTGTCTGTATAACATTCCATGTCTCAATTCAACTGTCTGTATAACACCCGCTGCCTCAATTCAACTGTCTGTATAACACTCGCTGTCTCAATTCAACTGTCTGTATATCACTCGCTGCCTCAATTCAACTGTCTGTATAACACTCGTTGCCTCAATTCAACTGTCTGTATAACACTCGCTGTCTCAATTCAACTGTCTGTATACCACTCCATGGCTCAATTTATTGTCTGTATAACACTCGCTGCCTCAATTCAACTGTCTGTATAACACTCGTTGCCTCAATTCAACTGTCTGTATATCACTCCATGTCTCAATTAAACTGTCTGTATGCCACTCCATGTCTCAATTCAACTGTCTGTATATCACTCCATAGATAAATTCAGTTATCGCTATAACACCACCTGTCTCAATTCAACTTTCTTTATAAAACTTCATGTCTCAATACAACTATCTGAAGAACACTACCTGCCTCAATAAAAATGTCTGTAGAACACTACCTGTCTCTATACAAATGTCTCTAGAACTCTACCTTTCCTCAATAAAAATGTTCTGTAGAACTTCCTCAATACAAATATCTGTTGAACACTTCCAGCCTTTATTCAACTAGCTTCACAAGTATTAATTTTCTTGGCTGATATTCATTCTTAATTCTTTTTGTTATAATTCAACTCTTACTGTTACTTTTCTTCTCAATTTAACTGTCGGGGTGCAAAGAAATATTCAGCGCTTTTGTACAATCTTAGCATTAGCAGATAACCAAGATCCTAAAATCAAGTCCTTGTTGTGCACCCTGATAGGAGATTGTTTCGAAGCTCGTTCGAAGTAATGTGGCTAACGCTTTGTAGATAGTGTCAGAACAATGCAGGATAAGGTGGGATGAGAGTTGTTTGCACAAGACAAAACATATCTCTGAATAGAACCTCTCGGTCCCCATTATACCAATACACTGTTTCAGCATAGTCCAAGACAACGAAATGCATGGATTTTCGGGTTGTGGTGTTCGAATACTCATAATGGCGAAAATGATGTGCACGTTTGTCGAGAACAAAGACAGATATATTGTGTGGATGCGAAGATAGCGCAGCGTTTGAGGACAACATGAGGAGCAATGATAAAATTGAAACAATAATGAAAGTAAGGTTTATGTTCGAGAACAAGCTTTTTAGCGAGCTTCTGGGAGTAGGTTGTGTGGAAAACTAAAGGCAGAATACTATAACAAATATATACGAAGGAAATGTGGGTAAATGCGCATGCGTGGATGAGGTGTTCACGGTATCGGTGAACGAAACCTTAGCTCAGAGGGAAATCCGACTCCTTACTGAATGAGCGATTTCTTATTTCGGAACCAAGCTCACAGTCGAGAAAGGGACCAGTACCAGAGGACACGGGGGGGGGGGGAGGCATTGCAGTCTTGTTACATGAGATAAGGACACTGGCAGAGGAAAATCTCGTACGAGATAGACGTAGACAAAGTCTAAATCCCTGCTCACAGTCTCACATGTTCACTGGAACAGATCGTACGAGATAGACGTATTCGACCTAAGTTTAAATCTCTACTCACAGTTTCCTCGAAAACTTCCAGCCAATAAAAAGTTTGGACCTGTAAAGTTCAAAGACGCAGTGGTGATAAAACGTCACTGCCTAGAAAACACACTCGTTTTTACCTTGCTTTGACGGATTAGAAAACTCATCTGAAATAAAATCATACTAAAATTCGATGTGCTGAACCGAAAGGCGAAAATAGCGCCGCTCCGCTGTTAACCAATAGTACAACGTGCTACACGTTCACCGACGAAAATCACATGCAATTTTGATTATCAGAGAACGAAGAAAGAGAAAGAAGAAGAGTATGTAACTGTCCTTATTGTCTTCTCTGTTTTAATTCAAATCCGATTGCTACCATTTGTCTCAATTTAACTGCCATTTTCCCACTCCATCTTAAATTAATTCACTTCATATTAATTTCTTTTTTAAATGAACATTATCTTCCACAAATCTACCAATTTTATTGTCCTCTCGTTTAACAAATCTACCAACTTTATTGTCCTCTCTTTCACAAATATACCAATTTTATTGTACTCTCTATTAACTAATCTACCAACTTTATTGTTTTCCTCCTCAAATATACCGACTTTGCTATCCCCTTATCCCCCACTCGATCGACTTTACTATCCTCTCTTCCTCCATTCGACGGTCTTTCTCTAATCGACCGACTTTATTGTCCTCCTTCCAATCGATCGACTTTATTCTCACTACCCCCAATCGACCGATTTTATCGACCTTCCTCAAATCTACTGACTTTGTTATCCCTCTTCCCCCAATCGACCAATTTTATTGTCCCCTCTTCCTTCAATCGACCAATTGTATTGTCCCCTCTTCCTTCAATCGACCAATTTTATTATCCCCTCTTCCTCCAATCGGCCAATTTTATTGTCCTCTCTTGCTCCAATCGATCGACTTTATTGTTCTCTCTGTTTCAAATTGATTGAATTCATTGTCCTGTCCGACATCATTAAACAGTCTTTGTTGAATTCTCTTTGCACTCAGAACAAGAAAAACTGCAAAGAAAAGAAACTATTTAGAAAAATCGATTCTTAAGTGACGATTACAAAACACAAGATAGTCGCTGAGATAAAAAAAACAGACTGCGATAAGAAATCATTTTTTTATAATTAAAGAAACTAGAATCAACTTAAGATAAATTTGCCCGACATGTCAGATTAATTAACAAGATAACTTTGCCGAAAAATGATGAAAATCGTGAAGGGAGAAATTACCGCAGTGATGAAGGATCATAAAGAGAAGACAGACGTAGAGGTGTAAAATGTAGAAGATGGGTCAAAGCGACCAGTCTTATGGGCAGATCTTAAGACGGCTCAAAATAAACCTAGTGAAGAGGGACAGACAAGTTGCAATCTAATGGTCCAAGGGGGATAACAAAGAAAAAAGCATTTCTAATACTGTCATGGTGTTTCCGTTCAGACGATGGAATGAAGAGGCCAGATAATCTGTTTTCTATTTAAATTATCATGATTAAATTTGTTAGCACATTCTTTCTGTCTGCCCACTCCCATGTTCTTTCTTTCCATCTCATTCTCATTCACTCTATTCCAATTAACGGTTTTCTCTCTTCTTTTACTACGTGTTTTATTTCTCACATGAAGTGCATTCACTTTCACTTATTTATACATCTCTCTTTTTCTATTTATTTTCTAATCAATATTCTCAAATATATTCCTTAAACCATTTCTCCTGTATGTGGCACACACATTTCTCCCATATGTGGCACACACATTTCCCCTGTATGTGGCACACACATTTCCCCTGTATGTGGCACACACATTTCCCCTGTATGTGACACACACATTTCCCCTGTATGTGGCACACACATTTCTCCCATACGTGGCACACACATATTCTCTATGATCTAAATATATTGGTTCTCAACATTTTTCCCCCAGTGCCACTTGCACGGAACAGTTTTACTTCCTTTGGCACCCCCAGGACTATTGCAATAACAACTTGTCCCCATAAATATACCCCATGATATAACTACAATAAATATACCCAGTGCCGGATTTACCTAGAAGCTAACAAGCTATAGCTTAGGGCTCCAACTTTTTCGGGGGCCCCCAATTTTTTTTAAATTTCACTGTCTACATATTTAATCGTTAAAGGGCCCCATATCTCACATAGCTTAGGGCCCAATATCTCAAATAATTTTGAGATTATCAAGTCTAAATCCGGCCCTGAATATACCCCCTCATATAACCACAGTTAATACACCCTCCCCCCCCCCCCGATATAACAAAAATGAATATATCACCTCATGTAACCGCAATGAATATATCACCTCATGTAACCGCAATGAATATATCACCTCATGTAACCGCAATGAATATATCACCTCATGTAACCGCAATGAATACACACGAAAAAGAAAGTCAACATTTAGTGGGCACATAATGAGAAGATGATGCATTGAGAATATAGTGACAAATGGAAAGATAAAAGGGAAAAGATCAAGGGGAAGACATAGAGAAAAGATATTGTACAGTTTGACTAAATGGCTTCAGTTAACGACAACAACAGAGATGATGACATATATGGGAGATCGATGTACATGGAACAATATGATCGCCAACGCCATTCGGCATGGCACTTGATGATGATGACAGCCCCGGCCCACTTGTATTTACACTCACAAACGAATTCTCTCTTACTAATAGCCTCCTCTCTCTCTCTCTCTCTCACTATCTCTCTCCCTCGTATGAAAAAAATCTTCAATGATCCTGATTTTCAATTCAGCGCTAACATCCATTTTATTACCTAATTAACATTCTTTCAATGAATTCATCTTTTCTGCTTGTTTTATTTAATGTCTGGTGTCTTTTTAGGGCTGTTATTTCTTTAACTATTAATAAAATGTCCACACTCGTTAGCAGAGTTTTTTTTACCACAACGGTAATCTTTACTCAACAACTAATTCTCACTTCTCACTACACAACAATAATACCCACACTCACTACTCAAATTAACAGCAACACACACCCACACACACATACTCACTTCGCAACTACACAGGAATAACACACACACACACACATACTCACTTCACAACTACAGAACAACAAAACACACCCACACATATTCATGCATGCACAAACGCCTTCAGAAACTTACAAAAGAACATACAAGCAAGCATAAAGAAAGGAATAGAAACATTGCTGCCTGGGTAGAGCGAGGACCCGAAATGAAGCACAGGAGAGCCACACTGATTTTCCATGCATATCGTTAGAAGCAACTAAGGACGGTATATGCGGGAATTCGTTGTTTTGATCCTACAGGGAAAAAGTCACTTAAACGTCTTGCTAAAATTCTATGTGTCTAGACAGAGCGGCGCAGATATCGCAGTAAAGTAGCAAAACATCACACAATCCATTCAGTTCTCCAATTGATGGCCTGCAAAACTGCAGGAATTTGAGAACTTAGTCTGAAGAATAATAAAAAAAAACAGAACACACAAACAAACACACATTTGGAAATAATGTGATAGACGTAAACACTTACATAGGTACAGTCAAGAGGGCAACGACCCTATCTATACTCATAAACACATAGGTACAGTCAAGAGGGCAACGACCCTATCTATACTCATAAACACTTACATAGGTACAGTCAAGAGGGCAACGACCCTATCTATACTCATAGATAATTACATAGGTACAGTCAAGAGGGCTACGACCCTATCTATACTCATAAACACTTACATAGGTACAGTCAAGAGGGCAATGACCCTATCTATACTCATAGATAATTACATAGGTACAGTCAAGAGGGCAACGACACTATACTCATTGGCACTACATACGTAAAGTCAAGAGGGCAACGACCCTATCTATACTCATAAACAATTACATAGGTACAGTCAAGAGGGCTACGACCCTATCTATACTCATAAACACTTACATAGGTACAGTCAAGAGGGCAACAACCCTATACTCCTAGACACATACGTATATTCAAGAGGGCAACGACCCTATTGAATAATCATTGACACACGCATAGAAACATACACACAATAACCCTATTCAATGCTCTCTCTCACACACACACACACACACACACACAATAACCCTTTTCGATACTCACACACGCACAGAAACACACACACATATATATATACAACGTCTCTAGAAATAATCACAGACACACACCCACACTCCACAACCCTAATCAATCAATACTCACAGACGCACACACAACAACTCGAACGTAAAGACACAATCTAAAAAATCCCAATTACGCTTCACGTTTCTCAAGATGTCTAATACAGAAAAGTCAGAAAGATTAAACTAGTCAAATTTCTCTTCAACGGTTTACTTCACCATCCCAGAATGCACCTTATTTCCCAGAAAGTTCTAAATCTCAGACCTGATTTGATTAAGCCTATCCCTGCTATGTCACTCAGGGTTGCCATCCTGTCAGCTATCAAACTGTCGTGTTCAAATCCGGCTGACTTCCTTCCTAACAGACTCACCCGACGATACCGCAGCGTACAGGCAACAACTACATTTAATAATTTGATTTAAGTCCGTGGATCAGATTTCTTCTCTCCATCTCACTCTTCCTTACAAATTATGTGGCACTGTGTCCTCTTTCTTTATGAAGATAGGAGTTCACTGACTTCTGAGAACGAATGAAAACTACATATTGTTCTCTTAGTATGCTGAAGTTGGATGTGTCAGGTCGAAAGACGCAGATATCGCAGCAATGCTGTAAACTATTACACAACGCATTCCGTTCTCTGGACTACATCCTGCTGATCTGCAGGAGTTTGAGAACGAACGCAGAAGAAGAAGAAGAATATTCTCTTAGTTGTTTAATTACTCTGACGTGTTTTTTAGGTCTGTAGGTGGGGCATGACCGTTTGCGGCATAGAAGACCTCTGCACGGAATTTATTAGGATTTCATTAGTTACGTTTTTGATGTTTGTTGTGTTTGCATTGGTCATTCCTTACATATTTAAATTCGCATTTAGCTATTTTTGGCATGCGACTCCAAATAGATAAATAGTGACTAACGGAAAACATGACAATAATTTTAAAAAGTCACGAATGAAGTCTGTACAGATGTCTTCCATCCACTGATGGCCATGAAGTGGGTATATTGTGGTAAATGATGATACAATTTTAAGGGTGTACAGGTTTTTTTTTTTTACACGTCTCTAATCCATGCATAAATCCATAACCCGTCAGGGTCCTAGGGGTAGGCCTTAACCATGACATGGCTCTTGTAGAGGACCTGTTCGCTAAATTAAGTTGGACCCCATTCGTGACGTTTTTGATTATTCTCGTACATCTCGTTGGTCAGTGTTTATATACTTTATTCAAATGCTAAAAATAGCTAATGCCGACCAATCGATTTCACGGAAATCAGAAACTAGTTCATGTTTAAAATTTAATTGACAAGGCCGTTGGTCACGCTTTAACTCCACTAGATTAGTTGACAAGTCTTTTATATATATGGCCGTCGGTCACGCCAATAGATGGTGTACACACAGTCTTCCAGCGATTTCTATCTTGGGCAATGTGGATGCGTATGGGAAAATTTGTGACATATGATTTGATTATCATTTATAGTTATTTTTATATTTATGGATGTCAGAGCTGGAAAAGCTCTTTATCATCAGAAAAGAAATTACTGAGTTTCGAGAACACATGTCTTCGTAGGATAACTAACAACCATTGGAGTGAATTCAAATCAAATGATAAAATCAGAGAAGAGACACATCAAAATTTCATCACAGATGTTATCAGAAAACGCCGTTGGTCCTACATCGAGCATGTCCTACGCGCAGACACCAACAGAATACACCACCAATCTCTTGAATGGATACATACAGGCAAAAGAGCAAGGGGTAGACCAAAAGAAACACTCAGAAGAACAATACTTAGAAAAAGTAAAACAACAAATATTCATACTATTCAAGAACTGCACAGAATAGCTTTGAACTGACAGAATTGGAGAGATCTGACCTCTGCCCTATGCGATAACTTCATCGCAAAAGGAAAATGAATGAATGAAAAATGAAAGTTGTTGTCAGTGTTTTTATATGAGATCGAGTGATATCTGATGTCAGTGTTATTTAAGAGTGAGTGATACATGATGTCAGTGTTATTTAAGAGTGAGTGATACATGATGTCAGTGTTATTTAAGAGTGAGTGATACATGATGCAATATTTGAGAGAGCAACGAAAATTATCATGTACAGAGACACAGTACAACACATACAACCACAAAAACTTTAACAAAGAGGAAAATATAATTGTAAAAAAAAATACAATGTTTTGAACAAATAAAAATAAATGGTTTTGAAAGATGAATCTAGGAAATTTAGCTACCCATAATTTTCTGGACGGATGATAATTTATATTGTATAGACATTGATGGCCTTTAGCGTTTAATTAATGAAGAGTGCATATCTATCTATGATATTTGACATTTCAGTAGGAATTAATAGAAAAACAGAGAAGACACACGATGAAGAAGAATACAGAGCTCAGTCTAAAATAGAATAACAAAGAAATATGTAACAGCTAAAGAAATGTGGTTTAATTAAAAACGCCATGAGCTATAAATGCAAAGGACAACTTGTAAAACATCTCTCTACGTACAAACACATAAATGAGTTCACTGGCAGAAGATAAGACACTGTTGTTGGCTGCTACAAATCAAAAGAAAGAGAAATAATAATGATAAGGATAATATAATGGAAAGGTAAAAGTGATACCTCTACGAAAACTGTGATGGCAGATCGGAACTAATTTCCAGACAACACAGCGAACTGCAACATGTTGTTGAAGTGATAGTTGAAAATACTATTCAAAGAATCGAGAGAAGAAAAGTCACAGAAAATACGAGTAACTGGAGAACAGAATGAATCTTTAAAAAAATTGGCAATGATCAAACCACACTATAGATGAAGAGTATCCATTAATATATTATACTACTTCAAGAATAACAATGTTTGATGAAATATAACGCGTCATATATTGATGATACAAACATAAGCTATGATGTACATTTTCTCACATAATATATTCTTGCCTGTAAGAGATTTCCTAAGTGAAACCGCTGCTCCTAGCAACCTTCCATAATGAGTTTTTAGAAATATTAATATCACAATGATTGAGCAGACGAGCTTAAAGTTTATGTAGTGTTACCATATCATTTGCCCCAAATATGTTTAGCATCTCATGTACATCAACATCTTTGTCAAAATCATCTTTTCCTTTTTCGACGTTGCTGTCGCTCATGATTTACATAATTACAGTCATGTTTTATCCAACGGTTAAATGATATTTGTATTCAAACTAAGAGCATGATGTGTTCTCTTTTTAAGATTTTGTATGTCATAATATAAACGGCCCCTTAATCTTCTGAACAAATGTAACTGCACAAATGTTTAATCACATTTTGCATGGTAGTAAATGTATACTTAAAGTTAATATTGTAATAAAATAGTAAACTTATAACTACATATCTAAATTGGCTAAATCGAACAAAATACCACAATAAAAACACGTCAATAAGTGATAAGCCTTTGAGTAAACCGGAGTTTAGCTATTATTTTAATATAAAATAAGTATGTCAGCAGACAAAAAAATGTACTACAACTGACATTAAATGCCATGATAATGTCTCTTCTATAAGCATACCCAGAATTTCCGTGCTTTTCATTAGTGAAAATATTGACAACACATCACAAGGACCAATAAAAATGACAAAGTATTGATGCCAAATAAATTCCCGAAGTCTATCACATACAATGAAATTTCTACATAAACGACAAACTACGACACATTCGCACTCATGGAAATCGTGATTTCCGTACAATAGTGGGTCGAATTGATGTGCATGACAAACCAAAAACATAGTTGTACGTCACAGCAGTATAATTAAATTCTTCTTACTATTTTTATCATGTTTTTAATTGGTAGGTATCTTTATACTTTGCGTCACAGTCAATGAAGAGGTGGGGAGCAAAGAAACCAATAAACAAATAAGGTTCCCCTTATGAACCGTGACTGTCGACAGACTCTGGTGTAATACTATAAAAAATGAAAATGGCACGTTACGTACATTCACATAGCCTTTATAAATGTATAATTTCTAGAAAAAAAATGATTTAAATCGAGTTACATTTTTATATGGTTTCATAGGGTCATGGAAAATGTAAAGTTGGATACAAAAGATCTTTTCGATCTAACAAGTAGATTTGGATAACAAAAAAATAGTTCCAACTGAGAATATGAATTATGGAATGGAATATAGATTCCTGAGTGCAATCAATGATTTACATATATATTTCCTATATGTCCAGATTAATGCAATTCTCAGTGGTATGCTTTTAAAAGTCTCCTACTCAGAAAGGGGGAGTGTCTATGCATATATGCACGTAGAAGACATGTTCTACCATATTGTCTGCAGATATTAAATTACGTAGAATTATGTAGCCATTTGTTGGAAACTTTTGAACTAGATAGCTCATAGAGGTTAATTTATACATTACGTAAACAATTATGGCGTCTTACAAGTACGACAGTTATTGACGTGGAGATAGGGCAGTTTGACAAAAGTCAATGTTCACAATAGTTTTTCCATACACCGATTAAAATGATTTTTAATTCTGAAATTGCAGAAAATCCAATCCACCCAACCCACGTATTTTTACAGCTACATATTTATTTAGGGACGGTATGTAGGAAATCAAAATGTTTAACATAACAAGCAGCGAGGGGGGGGGGGTATCCCTGAATTATTAATAAGCTGTTAATGGGGGGGGGGATCAAACATTGCTAAAAAATTGTTATGTATGTTAAAGACTACCCTTTACCGAGTCGCATAATCTAAGTCTGGCTAACATTATTCTATTGTATCTCGTTATTATTTCTCTTTACTGACATATATTGTCAACACAAACCTGTTTCTGTTTATTTTGATCTAAGTCTGGCTAACAATACCGTAGCCCGTTTCTCCTGTTCCACGTGATGATCACAAATGTCTGTAACAAGACAATCTAGAAAATACGTAGAGAATGCCGAGAGAAGACATCCTGGTATATGAGATTCCACGTTGAAATGTGTGTAGATACGAGAAGCGTAGATATTGCAACCCAACTGTATACTACTTTATCCAGAATAAATTCAGCTTACTTGAGGGAGTTTGATAATATGCGCAGATGATTAAAAATACAAGTAGAGTAAGCAGGGATGAAACTGTATATTGACGCCATGGACTCCGACTCAATTCAGATTCCGGGGCTACCTTTTTACATCAGTGATATATTCATTGTGGTTATATGAGAGCGAACGCAGAAGAAGAAGAAGAATTGCATGTGACAGGGATCGAACTTGGTACCTTGGCCGTCACAGACTCGCTCTGTACCACTTCGCCACAGAGCCGGACAATGGAGTTATACTGTTAGCATATCCAGGGATAGAAACGTGGAGAAAATCCTGTGGCTTATGCGTCTAACATATTATAATAGCATATTAGACAAAGGTGATTGATTGATTGATCGATTGATTGATATTTATATTTCTTCCTTAGTTGAAGAAGATATTTTTGAAACGTCTCGCAATATGATTGATGTTTTCAAATCATTTGTTGGACCACGAGTTTTCTCTCTGCCAAAAACAAATCTTTGGATAGATCATTGCTTTGATTCTTTATTGACTCTCCTGTTTTCTATTCTATCTTGTATAATGTAAGCGTTCTTTATAGCGTGAATTCCCCTCAAGATTTTTTTCTTGATATTACATAATAGTTCATGTTTCTATGAATATTGAAAATGTTTTCCAGAAATAAACATTCTTATGTTTGTCTACAAGACATGCAGAAAAGAGAATGTATACATTTGCGCACGATAAAATGGCGTGTTCCAGACGAGCGTACATAACAAATTTTATTAAGCACATCATTGCAGACAGGAAATGAGGATGCTTTCAAGATGCAGAGGAGGCAACAAGAGAATTTGGCAGAGGTTAAGACATCATCATGGGCCATGCAATTTGAGACAAGCATATTCTAAACTCGTGGCACATTTATATGTTTATGAATATATCTGCTAAAAAAGATGGTAGCGTATCCTACTCAGGACATAGCCATCAACCCAGCATTTTTTTAGCTGTAGTGATTTCCTAGGCAATATAAATTGATTCATTAGTTTGCTATTTCTTTCTGAATGGTCCAGATGCACAATTGCATATGGTGAGATTCGAACCTGGTATGTTTGACCGTCACAGAAACTCTATGTACCACAGAATCGTACGTATATAAATAAGCAACTTTAGTAAAAGTACAGTCTTCCACCCTTTTCAGACCGGTATTTTCTATTGACAAAGAAACATGTCATACAATGACGTGGTGCAATAAGACCTTCCAACATAATTAATTAGAACCCCAATGATTACGTATTTTATTGTTTGGATTTCGGTTGGTCACTACTTACCTGGAATCGCATGCCAAAAATAGCAAAGGAGACTCCAAGTATATAAACAGTTACCGACAGTTTTCTTTGATTAATTTTAAAAGTTCTTGCATTGTTTTATAACTATATCTGTCTCATAATATAAATGTCTGCACATTCTGTCCATGACATGCCTACTGGTACATAATTATTCGACCTAGAAAAATGGATAGATAAAATCAAGACAACCATGAACAAATACGGATTCAACGCAGTCAAGGCGACACATTTGGCCTTGATAGACAATTAAAGCTCTAAGTCACCACCCCTACGCTTAACAGCAAGTGTGGATCTCTGACCATCATCCACCTGGGGAGAGACAATAAGCAATATTAGCTGTATTGATTGTATAGGCAGTATTTTATGATCGGTAAGTTGCGATTGCTTTCGGATAGACCTAGATGCATCAATACATTCTGCGGATAATTATCCTAGCGCTTGGCCGTTCAATACATTCTGCGGATAATTATCCTAGCGCTTGGGCGTTCAATACCTTCTGCGGATAATTATCCTAGCGCTTGGACGTTCAATACCTTCTGCGGATAATTATCCTAGCGCTTGGACGTTCAAGACGAGTTCTGCCTCTCTTCGCTACAGCGCTAATAATTTCAAGTAATCTCTTATAACCTTCTTCGTCTTCTTCTTGTTCTCAGTTTGACATGTCTACACAGCAAGTCCTGTTTTCTTAATAAATGCTGCTGTATTTGAAAGCTCCTCAGTGCTCCCATACATTTTTCTGGGGATATCCATCTCTGTGGGCCAGTGTTCTTCCCTTAACTGGTTTAGTGTATTGCAGTCTTGCAGAATATGTTCATCGGTCTGTGCTGCCTGCCCACAGGGGCATAGTAGTTATGGGACCAATCTTAGTCTATTTAAGTGGATGTTTATTGTGTTGTGTCCTATTCTGAGGCGGAGGATAATAACCTGCTCTGCTCTGTCGAGATATTGGTAATTGTCTTTTGGGTGGTCGACTTTCGTGATAGCTTTGATGAGGGTCTTCTTTCCTTCGTAGATTTTTTCTTGGTCTTTTCTGTTCCTGTGTTGCTCCATCCTTCGCCAGTCTGTCTGTCTCTGCATTTCCTGGTATGCCACAGTTGTATCCACTGTAATACTACCCTTCTTTGGAAGCTCACTTCTCGCATGGCTTTCTTCAGGTCTGGCAGCTTATCGCTGTCAAGGCCTTGTAGGACAGACATAGCATCAGTAAGAAATACCACCTGCTGGCATTGGCTTGTTGTGTTTTAACAAATCTTTCATAACAAATATCGAAGTAGTTGAAGGATCTCATTATCTACAGAACTGAGCATGTACTACAACTTTGCAAAATTGTAACTCATTACTGGAATTAACCAAATATGGTACACGTTAATCTCACTGAGAATGCTACAGTTACAATAAACCGTGTCAGAACAAAACTCCCTTGCAATAGAACTCGTCACACTATAATGGGCATAGGTGTGCATATAAATTGCTCATAATTCTTCTTCTTCAGCGTTGATTTTCAAACTCCCGCTGGATATCCCTTGTAGCAGGGCACCGATCCTACTAGATTCCCAGAAGGATCTAGTCCAGAGATTGGAAATGCGTTGTGTCACCATTTTATTTGCGCAAAGGGTCTGACACATCCGTCTTCGGCAGAAAAAGCTCCTACAACCTAAATAATAATAAATTTGGTCAATATGAAGAGCAGTAAAATTGTAAAAGATAAGAAAAATCAATTGACAGTTGCAGTTAGTAGACGTGAACGCTAACACTTTCTGTGGAATAATTGATTAAAAAAAAGGTTATTTGAAAAGAATTGAAGATAATAAATAAATAATAACCGGACTGCAGAAACACGAACTAAAAGAAACGATTTGCGCGTCTTTCGCCAAGTCGACGACGACACAAGATCAAGCAAGTTTTACCGTGTGTAGTATTGAGATTGGTGAATAGAGTGCAGTGCGAGAAATGCTTAAAAACACGTTACGACACATGGCTGGACGATTATCGATATCGCTACAGTCGTCTACGGTTCAGTAGAATTGGTAAAACATATAGCGTATTAGTGAAGGGATAAATGTTCCAGTGTTGGGTGACAACCCTAAACAGGAAGCAGGTGGCTGGAGTAACACCGGGCAAATGTCAAGATAAACAAAAATTAGTAGATGTGTTACCAAAATAAAACATAACACAACCTAACAATGAGTTAACTGCATCGAATTATTTCGTTGTGTCTGGTCATATAGCGTATTAGTTACCAGCATCGAATTATTTCGTTGTGTCTGGTCATTGCAAAGAAATATATCTGTTCTCTGAATCACATCTTGTTGGAGATCTAGTCGTGTCAAATATCCGGATACAATATAGTCCCTGCGGGAGTTTACGAACAAAAGTTATTACAGAAAAATATTACCTTCGCAGATACACGATAACATTAGATCTAAATATGCATTAGTAAATAACACAGATTGAGAAATAGGTCGTGGAATATGTCATGGGTAATTATCATGACAATTACCATAATTAGTCAACAGTTAACACCATTAGTCAACAGTTAACATCATTAGTCAACAGTTAACATCATTAGTCAACAGTTAACATCACTAGTCAACAGTTAACATCATTAGTCAACAGTTAACATCATTAGTCAACAGTTAACATCATTAGTCAAAAGTTAACATCATTAGTCAACAGCTAACATCATTAGTCAACAGTTAACATCATTAGTCAACAGTTAACATCATTAGTCAACAGTTAACATCATTAGTCAACAGTTAACATAACTAGTCAACAGTTAACTTCATTAATCAACAGTTAACTTTTGACATCAATCAAAAGTTAACATGATCAATTAATATCATAAATAAACATCAGGAATAAATAGTTAATATCATCTTTGTATATATATATATATATATATATATATATATTATATGCATGTATCAGCAGATAATGGTAGCTATAATCAATGAACAGAAATAACATACTGCCCATTAAAATATATACTCACTCTACTACGCTGCTAAGTGTAAGAGAATTGTTATACGATCAATGACATAATAGTGAAAAGTATGAATGTAAAAATGAAGAGACCTTCATCCTAATGTGAGAATTTATATCCAGATTACAAAGAAAGCGAAGTAGGAAAACACTTTGACAGAATCCTTGGAAAAATAAAAATACAACAGTAAAATAAGAAGAAAAAGAGAAAAAATATAAATATTAGAAAATGTATGTACTGCTAGAAATACGTTGTTGGCACGGTCTATTTATAACAAAAACCTGTTTTCAACATAAAAAAAGCAAGTACAGATAAACATATGGTACAAATTTCCAGAGTAGAATTAATGTAAACTTTATGTCAGAAAAATACCGGACGACTGATAGAAAACTCTACCAAATGTGTGTCTATATGCAAGTATATATTAGCAAACAGAACTGATAACAAGACTCTTGTTAATATCTGGGTGAATGGGTAACAAGACTCTTGTTAATATCTGGGTGAATGGGTAACAAGACCTTTGTTAATATCTGAGTGAATGGGTAACTAGACTCTTGTTAATATCTGGGTGAATAAGTAACAAGACTTTTGTTAATATCTGGGTAAATGGTAACAAGACTCTTGTTAATATCTGGGTGAATGGGTAATTAGACTCTCGGTGATATCTGGGTGAATGGGTAATTAGACTCTCGGTGATATCTGGGTGAAAAGGAAACAAGACTTTGTTAATGTCTGGGTTAATGGGTAACAAAACGTTTGTTAATATCTGAGTGAATGGGTAACTAGACTCTTGTTAATATCTGGGTGAATAAGTAACAAGACTTTTGTTAATATCTGGGTAAATGGGTAACAAGACTCTTGTTAATATCTGGGTGAATGGGTAATTAGACTCTCGGTGATATCTGGGTGAATGGGTAATTAGACTCTCGGTGATATCTGGGTGAAAAGGAAACAAGACTTTGTTAATGTCTGGGTTAATGAGTAACAAGACTCGTGTTAATATCTGGGTGAATGGGTAATTAGACTCTCGGTGATATCTGGGTGAATAGGAAACAAGACTTTGTTAATGTCTGGGTTAATGGGTAACAAAACGTTTGTTAATATCTGAGTGAATGGGTAACTAGACTCTTGCTAATATCTGGGTGAATAAGTAACAAGACTTTTGTTAATATCTGGGTAAATGGGTAACAAGACTCTTGTTAATATCTGGGTGAATGGGTAATTAGACTCTCGGTGATATCTGGGTGAATGGGTAATTAGACTCTCGGTGATATCTGGGTGAAAAGGAAACAAGACTTTGTTAATGTCTGGGTTAATGAGTAACAAGACTCCTGTTAATATCTGGGTGAATGGGTAATTAGACTCTCGGTGATATCTGGGTGAATAGGAAACAAGACTTTGTTACTGTCTGGGTTAATGGGTAACAAAACGTTTGTTAATATCTGAGTGAATGGGTAACTAGACTCTTGTTAATATCTGGGTGAATAAGTAACAAGACTTTTGTTAATATCTGGGTAAATGGGTAACAAGACTCGTGTTAATATCTGGGTGAATGGGTAATTATACTCTCTGTGATATCTGGGTGAATAGGAAACAAGACTATGTTACTGTCTGGGTTAATGCGTAACAGCTATAAGAAGTTATATTTTTAAATATCTAGGTGTCATATCTGAGCAAAGATGGACGTATTAACGAAGAAATTAAGACCAAACTTGAAATTTCCACTGCTGGAATAGAAGATTAAGTATAATAAATATTGAAGAACAATATATATGAATATATATATATTTTTGTTATAAATATATATATATACGAGACCTCGTATAAACCACATTTAAATTTAAAAAAACTGAGAATTGGAAGGCATGGCGGAAATGCAGTTTTATTGGTTCCAAAGAGGCATCCCTACAACCCTGATGTTTTTTTCCCTCGGGTTTTATGAATATGCACTTGTCATTTAAAACTTAAAAAATGGTAGCATATCCTTCGTGGACGTAGCGATCAGCCCAGAATTTAAAAAAAATTACAGATATTCTGGAGTCGATGTGTCCGGACGAAAGGCGCATGTATAGCAGTAAAGATGTAAACCATGACACAATTAATTCTGTTCTGCGGACTACGCCCTGATAGTCTTAGCAGAAGTTTGAGAGCGAACGCTGAAGGAGAAGATGTATATATATTCTAGGCAATTTAAGTACGTTCAGTATGTTGCCTTTACTTTTTGAACGGTCCGAATGCACTGATGTGCACTTTGCGCGTTAGAACCTCTTCACAACTGAGGGGAACTGTACCTCTTCACAACAGAGGGTAACTGTACCTTTCCACAACAGAGGGAAATGTACCTCTCCACAACAGAGGGAAACTGTACCTCTCCACAACAGAGGGAAACTGTACCTCTCCACAACAGAGTAGGGACTGATCATAAAGCTCTATTGATGATAATGTGAACAAATAAGAATAGACAGGCCTACTAGACCACAATAACAAGTAATAGCAAGAATTTAACGTACATCAATAAATCAATAAACCCGTAACCCTTCAGGGTCGTAGGGGTATCACACAGAGTCCTCCAGCGAATTATATCCTCAGCGATGCGGATGAGTGTAGAAATATCTTGCCCTGTCCATTCCTTGATGTTGTCTGTCCATGTCTTTTTTTTGCCCTTCTCTGCTTATTCCACCATTGACAGTTCTCTGCAGTATTGTTTTTGACAAGGAATCGTACCCGCATACATAATCGAACCATGCTAGTTTTCGTCGTTTCACTATTGAAAGTAATGGCTCCTGAACACCTGCACACATCTCTACGTTATTTCTTACGTACACATTGGTCTTATGTTCCCTATAGGAAATTCGTAGAATTCGTCTATAGCATGTGTACTTCAAAGCCTGTAATCTTCTCTCCATGTCCGCAGTGAGTGTCCAACTCTCACAACCATACAACACAACAGAAAGCACCAGCGACTTATACAATTTGATTTTCACTCCAACACTGATGCTGCTTTTCCAATTGACAGTTAGCCTTGACAAGGACGCTAAAGTAATCTCCAGCCTTATTTTTAGTTCTGCTTTGCATTTACCATCGCTGCATATACTGGATCCGAGGTATTTGAAGATATTTACCACCACAAGTTTATGGTAACGATATTAGTCTGGTTTTCTGTGTCTCTGCTGTTTACCAAGATTTTGCTCTTATCTGTATTGATTTCCATTCCGTACTTGCTGGTAACTTTTTTCAACTGTGCTGTTAATTCTTGCAATGATTGTTCGGACCCATCCATTGTAGTATTTCAGTGGACAAAAGGTTTAGCTAGTGATGCCCATCTCCTCTGCAGCTGTCCTTATGATGTGGTTACATGGATGTGTTTTCCCTCTCCGTCTTCATTGCACTTTGCTGATGTTGACACTACATCACGTTTGAATTTCGCACTGAGCGCATCGCTACCGTTTCACTAGGTCCCAACTTTACTTCGTACGCATCCACATAAACGTACATACACGAAAAAGAATAAACTTACAGTAATATTATATATTGATCTGTCTATTGTTTTCTTCACAAGTGTTGGTAGGCGTCGTGAGGAGTTGAAAGTTTTGTTTTCGGCTACCTTCGTTGCGCTTGCCATGGCTAGGCCGTGGTTTTTAACAATCTCTCTGATTGAATCTTCCCATCTTGTTCTTGATCTTCCTCTTGCTTTGTAGCAGTTCTTTCTGCTGTTGTACATCTGACTGGCTGGTTGTGATGGTTCCATTCGAGTAAGGTGGCCACACCAGTCGAACTATTGTCTCTATCTGTTGTTTACATGATATGGTCTTTATTTCATTTATCATTCAGTCTCTTCTGGTAACAAATATATTTACTGTAAAGGAAATCACGTACATGTTTGAATATTTCTGTAACTATTATGGTGGCTGGACATATATTTTCACTGAAGTTATCTTTTATTATTGCGAGATTGAGTATGCTTTGGAATATACAACCGCGGTTATAAGCCGTTCTGTTAGTCGCCTCTTATCATATTCATTGCAGGTGGCAGCATTACTAACAGTTCACATGAGCGAGTGAATAATCTGAACTCGTAGTGGACCAAGCGACAACCTATTTGTCGTTTTTCCTTGTATATCCCTGTTTTATTCTGCTCCACTAAGAGAGAAACAGAGCTAGGAACATCATTTTTTAGACAAGGTGATTGGTTTATGCTTTTGTTTCGTTATGATATGGGAAAAAAACATGTCTTGTTAATTTATTGAACTTTAAATAGTGCTTTCCCGCCGAAAAAAGATGTGTCGGGCCATTGCCAATATAAAACGGTGACACAACGCATTTCCATTCTCAGGACTACATCCTACTGGAAATCTAGTAGGACAATGGTCCTGCTACAAAGGAGATCCAGCGGGAGTTGAGAAAGAACGCTGAAGAAGAAGAAATAATGCTTTCTGAACTGGTAGGTCTGTGATGATAACACATTTAGATCTGCCTTCGGGCCACAGAAATTACTTAAGCGAGCCTACTTTGGTCCGTGGGCTGTATGTTTCCAAACTCTCTTCTTTTTTTTTCGTTCTTTCTGTCCTCATGTACCTTTCGGTGTTGAGGGGAGACTGAGTGTACGGTCTTTTGCCCTTTTATTTGCCTCCTCTGATCCAAACTCTAATCTAAGTAATTATTCATCATCATCAAGCACCGTCTCCGCAACGAACGTTGGCTGCAACGGATCTCCAACATCCCCTGTCACTTGTCTTGGTGGTGCACTCTGCTAGACTGTAACCTGACCATCGTTTGATGTTACTCTCCCAATTGTAAAGTTATTATCACAATCTATTTAATGAGCGTAAAGTGAACTCCTGACTCGTTGCTCAATAAGAAAACAATGACATATTTTCTAAAATAAAATGCTATGCATAGCCTACACTAACGGTTCCTATTACTTTCTGTGCAGGTCAAGGTTATCGCAGATCAATAACAATGAATTCTGCTGGCTAGAGTTATCGACCCTTTTAGCAGTAGTGCCCTAGCCCATGTGCCCGCCTCCGTCTCTGGATTTGTGAGTTAATGTCAGCCTGTTCTGCGGGAAGTAATCTGGGTTTTATACTGCTAACAACCAGACATACCGATAAAAATTGCGACTTTTTAAAACCAAACTTGTTTCTTGAGCGCCTCAAACATATTCTTTAGTGTTAAACTGCCTCATGTTTGATTTATTCACAATTGCAGATATAGCTAAAGCGTCAAATCACTGCCTTCAGAGAAACCAATTACAAGGCGCTTTCAATGATTATGCACACGATATAAAGCGCCTTCACTCTAGTTTCACTTATAAAGCGCCTAGTTTCACTGGCAAGATCAATTGCACAAGATTCTATATAGATTTTAATCATGAATAAAGATGCGTGGATTCTATAAAGAATAATCATGAATAAAGTCGCGTGGATTCTATATAGATTTTAATCATGAATAAAGATGCGTGGATTCTATAAAGAATAATCATGAATAAAGTCGCGTGGATTCTATATAGATTTTAATCATGAATAAAGATGCATGGATTCTATAAAGAGTAATCATGAATAAAGTCGCACGGATTCTATATAGATTTTAATCATGAATAAAGATGCGTGGATTCTATAAAGAGTAATCATGAATAAAGTCGCATGGATTCTATATAGATTTTAATCATGAATAAAGTCGCATGGATTCTATATAGATTTTAATCATGAATAAAGTCGCATGGATTCTATATAGATTTTAATCATGAATAAAGATGCGTGGATTCTATAAAGAGTAATCATGAATAAAGTCGCATGGATTCTATATAGATTCTAATCATGAATAAAGTCGCATGGATTCTATATAGATTCTAATCATGAATAAAGTCGCGTGGATTAAAAGTGAAAGGTGAATGATACCTAAGAGTAATCGAAACTATAACAGATAAAACTGATTAGCAGGAGAAGCGCATAGATAATGAGATATGGTGGAGTGTCGTGTCCCCATCATTGAGAAGTAAGAACATGATAGTTATTACTAGGTTGTATGCAAAAAATGGATTAACCCCGTCCCCAACCCCAATGATTTTCTCACAAAAGTATTACTAAAATCCCCGAAACGAAACTATTTTAATTAGATAAAACCACTCCCCTTACAGGGGACGCAACTACAACCCTGAAACTGATTATTGGAAAGTGAAAGATAAGGATTTTATTGTTCATGTGTTCTGACCTTTCAACGCTAACGTCAGTTAGTAGAATGCAGCTCAGAGATCCGAGTGGCTAGAAGCTTCATTGAATCACCTTAATCTTACGCATTAACACATGCGGCTTATTAATGGTACTTTAATAACTTTCCACAATATGTATCACGTAATGTATTCTTTTCAGAACTTAGTTTTCCTTATGAATCTCCTGAAATCCCAGCTGTCTTTGACAAGTTGTCCCGCTTTCTCTAGCGACATGTGCATGCATTTCTCAATATCTCTTGTCCAGCGACGTCTTGGTCGTCCTCTGACTCTACTACCTTCTATCGCACCCTCCAACAACATTCTTTCCTTGATATAGTGTCTCTTCCCATGGCTGAAATTATCGCCTTGGTTATTTTTTTGCATACGATTCCAAGTATGTAAATAGTGACAACCGACTTTCAAACAATAATAAAAAACGTAACGAAATGAAGTCCTAATTAATTATGTTGGAAGGTCGTTATTGGACAAAGAGAGACTCTTTGCAGAACAACTAAAAATGAATGCATGACTATGGTTTTCAACAACATACAAGAATTACAGTAGGATCAGAAGACAACAGATTAAATGGTTTTCGCATGCTTTCAAACTACATCAGACGTTGCCCTTAAAAAAAAAATTACTATACAGACACAATGGGTACGAAGCCAGTTTCAGACCTTGCAAACGATGGATTACATGAATAAAAGAATCAACGAAAACAAACATATGTGAAACACACAGAAAGGTCATCTCCAGAGAACTCTTGTTTTCTTCTACCCCTAACGCTGTAAGGCATAATGATGTTAAAACAAAAAGAAAAGAAAAAAAGAAAATCACAATCGTCGAACTGGAATACTCTGGTTTCTGCCCTATGAACCGTGTTCGCCGCTGAACAAAGATAAATACATAGATAAATGTAGTATAAGTATGCATACTCTTTGTCTGTTGACTGTCATTACTTGTCGTCTTCTGAACTAAGCTTGGCGACAACATCTCCTGTCTCTTGCATTAGTGGTGCACTCTGCTATACTGTAACCTGTCTATCTCTTTATATGTCCATCCACTTGTAACCCCATGCTCACACCTCCTCAACTCTACTCTCGAGTAATATTTTCTCCTTCGTCTTCAGCGTTCATTCTCAAACTTCCACTGGGTCTCTCTTGTAGCAGCACCATGGCCCTATTAGATTTCCAGCAGGATGCAGTCCAGAGAATGGAAATGTCTTGTGTCGGAGTTTTTTTGCGCCAATGGTCCGATATATCCGTCTTCGGCGGCTAGTAATATTTTCAACAAGATATCATGTCTATTAATATAACTGTGGGCACACTGTATACAAAAAGTGCCCAAATCACGGAACAATAAAACGAGTCACGTTATAAGGCTGTTTTCAAATAAGTTAGCAGGTCATATATTGAGATTGGTCACGACTGAGCATGGCTACATTAAGAATTATGATTATCTGTTAATTAGGCCACCATTTACAACAAAGTCTAGTCATCATCATGTGGCATATTCTTTCCAGAAAGTGGTCTTCCTTATGGATTCTCTGAACACTCCGCGATTCTGGGCGAGTTGACCAGCCACAGCTAGAAACATGTTTAAGCAATTTGCTATATCACTGCACAATCGTCGTCTTGTGCGCCATCTTACCATGCTGCCGTTAATTCTGCCTTCAGCTATTAATCATTGCATTCTGTTAGGTATTAGTTTATTGATTATTCTCTCGGAAACAGAACATGTCCATAGGTGCTCAGATCTCCACTTCAGTAAATATTTCAGGGTATAACGGCTGATGGCTCCGGTTCTATGTTGGTTCACTGCTATTTTTGAAACCTTTGTCAGGTGTTCTCTACGAGCTAAGCCCCTTTTTCACTCCTAATTCGCGAATTCTCGATATTAAGTCATGCTTATTCATCTCAAATTCATCTGATCGTACAGACTCACAAAGAGCAGTGAGTATGTCCACTCGGTCCACAGGATAATCATCTGTTATGGTGGAGAGGCAAGCTAATTGGTCATCCCGTTCGTTTTCCTCCACGACCGTGTGTCCGAAAACAAAGATAAGGATTACTTTCCGCAGTGATGTACACATGTTATCTCTCTTTTTAATGACTCCACCCATTTCTTACGTACATAACCTGTTTTAATCTTCTGAATCATAGTCATTGAGTCACTTTGTGTGCACACATTGGAATAAGCTTGCGATTCCAGCCAGTTAAGTGCCTGCGTTGCGGTAAATACGTCTATTGTGAGACTAGTTGCGGTAAAGTCTCCACTGGCTTCGTGCACTGTTCTTTCATGTGATCTGACAGTAAATCCCATACGCATCGGTGGTGATAAAAGAAGACCAACCCATCCGCGTGTATCACAACATCTGTGTTGTCGGCATGTTCGCAGATGAGTGCCTAGACCTCAGCATCCACGTTCACATGGCTGTGTTCTCTGTACTCTCTATCCATGCTGTTATGTCTCCTTACATGACCAAAAAAATAAACAACACAGCTTTCTTGTTAAGATGTTGTTAAGTAGCCAGCCCTCTTCGACGTTTATTCATCTTACCACTTCTTGATTTGTCTTTTTAGCTGTCCGTGATATACGTAAAATTATTCTGTAACATCTCAATTCAAAAACAGCGATTCCCATTGTTATTGTTTTATTTAATGTCCATGTCTCACAACCATATATTTCCACCGAAAATAGGCATGTTCAAATTATACATAGTTTGGCTATACTAGTACCTTGCCACGGTTGTTTTATTTGGGCACGTTTCAATGTCGCCATTGCAATTCTTCTCTTGATTTCGACATCGCAGTCTCCTGAGCTATTTATGTTTGTACCCAAATCCTGGAAACTTGTTACGTTCTCTAGTTTTCCATTTTTTCAATCAAATTTATAAAATTGTATCAATCCATTTTATCTATGTAAAACATCAATTCAACTCTAGTATTCTTGTAAAACCCGACAATCGAAAGTGTTTCCTTTAAGATCGACACTTCAACAAAATGCAAATATCGTTCTGTATTTTGTAACATGTAATAGAATAGCATTCAATACACAGCTGTATCCATGGTAACGAGTGTGTTTGATTATTCACAGGCACATTACTACAATATAATTCTGATTTTTAAGGTGAAGACAGTTTGTTATATTATTATTGTTTGTGTTTGTTTGAGAACCACAGTAATTACGAGCTTCAGTCAGACATTTAAACAATGCGCTCTCTGACATTTGTTCAATGTCTTTTGTCTTGTGTGCAATGGGGAGCTGTATTCAAAGCTTTCTTCCATACTTGGGAGTGCATGTTCAAGCTGGCGTATCCAATACTTGAGCTTTTACTTTCTATGTGCAAAGGGGAGGTTTCTGAGCTTTATTTAATACCTAGGAGACTTCACCTTTTGGCTTGGTGCAATGCCTAATGGAAGAGCCTTCTACTCAGGGAGAAGGGAGGTACATGAGACGAAACGAGGCAAGCTGATAGTTTGCTTGGGTCACCCACTTTGTCTATCCTCTAACTGTTCCTATGTAGGAAGATCATTCCAATAGAATCATTTGTATCACTAGATCTCAGACCTAATTTCTTCCGTGTGACCCTTGTCACGGCGCAGTCGAGTTAGACTCAGGATTGATACACCCTCCTAGATCAGGTGCTGCTTTTTGAAACAAGTCAGGGGTATGGGATTTGACATGTGTATTTTTCACTGACTCGCCTCGTCCGCTTGAGATAGCCATCACCATCACCATGCACAGTCTGTGTAGTTTGACTCGTCACCATTGCATCTATTGCCGAAAGAGGTAGGTAAAATACGAACCTCGGACGAGGAACTTCGCAGTAGTTCCTTGGGTACTGAACCTAATTGTATGAGCCGGGAAACGGCCGACAGTAGAGTTTGGCTAGATTTACAGTTTTGACAAAATTGATGCCTTTGAGATGTGGGTATATAGAAGAATAGTGAGAACATCATGGAAAGAGAAGAAAACAAATAAAGAGGTGCTAAAAACACTTAATATGAAGAAAGAACTACTAAGAGAAATAAAGATCAGGCAAATAAAATACTTTGGACACATTAAAAGACATGACACCCTATTGAAGACCTTACTTGAGGGTAAAGTCAAAGGGAAGCGAGCAAGAGGTAGACAGAGATACAAGTGGGAGAGTAACATCAAAAGATGGATAGGTTACTGTCTATCAGTGTGTACCACCAAAACAAGAGACAGGAGATGTTGGAGATACGTTGCAGCCAACCTTCGTTGCGGAGACGGCACTTGATGATGATGAGATTTACAGTGTCCTTAGAGACTTGCGCCCCTTAATACGTTTCCCCCAGAGTCCAGATTCCGAGTCTCAACACTGTTTCGATCAGATATTTGAACAATGCGCTCCCCGGCATTTGTTCCATGCTTTTCCTGTGTGGAATGGGAAGCTGTATTCAAAGCATTCTTCCATACCCAGGAGTGCATACTCAAGTTCGGCGTATCCAATAATTGAGTCATCAATCCAACTTTGAATGAGGTCAATTGTGATGGGACATGTGAGCGTCTGTGTGTTCTCAAGCATGAACAGCACTTACGCCTGTCGGTCTGGTGCTGGGCCTATAAACTCCGTTGCCACTGAATCGACTCATATACACTACGCTGACGTCTAGCGTGTGTTGCCTTTTGCAGATTCGGTGTGTATTCTTAAGATCACCGCATGTTAGGGACATTGACATTAGTCACCTCTCCAATATTTCTGCCTTTTACGCCGGCCAAGTCGAAATGCACAGATGCACAGATCTCAAAGGCATGTATCATGGCCGTCTGTATTTTGAAGACATTTTCACAGAATTAATTAGGCCTTCAAACGTTTTTTTAATTTTTTTCTTGCGTTACGATGGTCACTCTTTATATATTTGGATTCGCATGCCAAAATAGCGAAGGCAATTACAAGTACATAAACAGTGACCAACGAGAAATACGAGCATAATAAAAAATTGTAACGAATCAAGGCCTAATTAATTCAGCGAACAGGTCTTCTATATACTGTTTAAGGTCACGCATGGATGTATAAGGAGGTATATGGATGTATGTTTAGTCCCCAAATGATGCATTCCAGTTCGTTAATATCCCATGACTACCAGGTACTTTCAGCAACACAGCACATACTTCTGGGACAACTAACTCATCATTCTTCTGTCAGATTTATTGGTCCATCCATAGTAACGGCACATTTAGCATTACCCGTAACTTCAGAGTCTGCCACAAAAAGACAAAGGTGCAATGTCCACTGGCCTGCATCTTCATCTACATAATTTGATATAAATTGATCTGCATATAAATACAAAAATATAAAACAAGATGTGATAATAATGATTTGTTTTTCACAGATGACAGGTTGTTATCCCAACCCCCACTTATTCTTAGTTGCCGCCTATGACGTGCATGAAAAGAAGACAGTGTCAGTATTCTTTGCAAAATCAACTAGAAGTCTAGGACCCGTTCCCACACCCTCAAGTCCCCGTTTGCTACACTGGCTACGCCGCGTTTGCCACACTGGTTAGGCCCTGTTTGCCATACTAGCGTCATCGCAGGTATAACGAGACGTCATATTATACGTTAATATTCATTGCATTTTGGAACGTAGGTTAACTTGTATTGCAGTAAGTATGGTGATGTATTGCAGTAAGTATGGTGATGTATTGCAGTAAGTATGGTGATGTATTGCAGTAAGTATGGTGATGTATTGCAGTAAGTATGGTGATGTATTGCAGTAAGTATGGTGATGTATTGCAGTAAGTATGGTGATGTATTGCAGTAAGTATGGTGATTTATTGCAGTAAGTATGGTCATGTATTGCAGTAAGTATGGTGATGTATTGCAGTAAGTATGGTAGATAGAACCAAGACAGCTCAGTTGTCCGTGCACTGGGTTTCTAATCGGGTAATTTATGGTTCGATTTCATGTTCAACTGGAAATACGAATTGCAACACTAAGCTTCATAAATCTACCTAGTCTAGTGAAATGGCATCGGATCGTCTGGGAAAGTATATCGAAGGTAATGATATACCTCCATCCGTAAGTCTATCGTTGGTAAATGAAAGATTCATTGGTGAATTGGATATTGAAAAGGTAATATTAAAATAAAATATTGAACCAATAAGTGCCTTCAGTTTTCAGAATCTAGCAATTTTTTCACCAAGTAATGCCTTCAATACTTAGTAGCCATTGCGACCTAACGTGAAATTCACATCACTTAAGTCATTGTAACATTTCCTTATGCTTAGACAATTTAAACAAACAATTTCAGACCGGGTAAACCTCAAACCTGGTTCACAAGCTGTAGGTTGAATGACTTAGGACTTACGCTGTGGCTATCGACAACGTATTAAGACATTTACTATCTATAGTCTCATTTAGACGCTATACTACCCGGTTCCCAATGTAGAGAAGTTCTTCTCAATCGCCTGACCAACATGTCTACCGGACCGTGAGAGTTTCTCCTAGAATTTATGTATAAGAATATGGACATTGTTTTGACTTGGTCTTAGTTTTTCTCACAAAGATTGAGAAGTATTGTTAAGATAAACATCTAGTAAATCAGGAGACTCACAATAAATGTAATAGAAACAAGCACACATTGAAAGGAAGCATCATAAAATTGCTGGAAGGATGTGGAAGGTAATTCTTTTAAGAGAAAAAAATGTATCTCGTATACTGAGGAACTATTTACAAAAATAAAAAAGTATCTCTCTGAACTTCTCTGTCAGCTGCGGACCAGAGCTCAATTTCTTTATATCAAAGCGTATAACGAGAATAAACGCTGATCTCGTATTTAATTCTAGAGAATTACGCAACCGCGACCTCCAAATGACAGGAGGCTGAGAAGATAAGATTAGTGGTAGTTCTGGGTGAAATCATATGGGGAAAAAACATCTACTGGGTGTCTAAAAAGGCACAGCGCACTCATTTATAATGGTGGTCACATGACGTCACATGAAGCGTATTTGAAGCAGAACTATGTGAGGTCAGTGCACATCGACTTTATAGACACCCTATACGTAGACCATGTTCGTTGAACAATATACAGGAAAGAATGTAATACTAAATAAACAGTGAACGACTAACACAATAAGAACATTGCTGAACAATATTCTGTGCTAACATAATGCTCTCATCGTCAAACTTGAAGACTGACATCAAGTTAAGAAAAATATAACTGAAACGGAAAACATACATAACGTTTAAATTCTCTAATGTTGATATTTCGATTATATGAAATAAACAGCACCTTATGAAATATTCAACCCGATTGATCCATCTAACCATATGTGTCATGTAACGTATTCCTTCAAGGCCATTGTCTTCCCAATGAACTCTCTGAACCTCTCTCTGTCTTGGGCGATGTGGCCTGCATTTTCTAGCTATGTATTCATGTTATCTTTAATGTCGTCAGTCCATCGTCTTCTTGGTCTGCCGTTTCTCCTCTTCCCATGTACTCTTCCTTCCATTATTTGTCTTTCTAAACAGTTGTGTATATTAAGGAAAAAGCTAGTTTTTTTGGGTCATATTAAGAGACACGATGGCATGGAGAGAGTGTTAATGGAGGGGATGATAGAAGGCAACAGGGGCAAAGGCCGACCAAGACGCTGTTGGACAAAAGACATTCAAGAATGCCTGCGCATGTCACTGGAAGATGCAGGGCACCTTGCTCAAGACCGCGGAGAATTCAAGAGATCCATAGGAAAGACTACGTTCTGGAAAGAATATGTCACTTTATGATGATGAACAAATGTGTATAAACACATAATCCGCCAGCTCTGAAGGGATACCACATAGGATGCATTAATCCATAGAGTTCTCCAACGATTTCTGTCTTTAACGATGCGGATAAGTGAAGAAAACACTTTATCTGTTCAATCTTTAGCGATGTTTGTTCATTATTTGTTTGATCCCCTCTGCTTCTTGATTCCTCGACCGTTCTCTTAACTATAATTTTGCCACGGAATCATGTCAGCACGCATGTCCAAACCATGCATGTTTTACTAGGTGTATATAATCACCATCATCATCAAGTGCCGTCTCCGCAACGACGGCTGGCTGCAACAGATCTCCAACATCCCCTGTCTCTTGTTTTGGTGGTACACTGATAGACAGTAACCTGTCCTTCTTTTGATGTTACTTTTCCACTTGTATCTCTGTCTACCTCTTGCTCGCTTCCCTTTGACTTTACCCTCAAGTAAGGTCTTAAATAAGGTGTCATGTCTTTTAATGTGTCCAAAATATTTTACTTGCCTGATCTTTATTTCTCTTAGTAATTCTCTCTTCATATTAAGTGTTTTTAGCACCTCTTTATTTGTTTTCTTCTCTTTTCCTATTGTCCTTCATACCCACATCTCAAAGGCATCAATTCATTCTTCTAATTATTTATTTAGTGTCCATGTTTCTGAGCCATACTTTAATAAAGAACAGATGTAGCATTTTATAATTGTCATGTTTAACTTGTTTGTAATTTGTTTAGATGTTTCTTAGGTATATATATATATATACATCCATTATACAATAAATGCGTCTAATAATTACCCTATTTATTTCTCTATTATTCATTATTGACATTTTATTTTACTTTAAATAACAAACATTTGTTCTTCGTCTTGTTGAAATTTCGTCTAAATGTGTGCTCCTGGGCAATACTTAAATAATTTAAATCGATGCAGATCGTACAATATTCCTGAAAGAAATGTTTGCTTTCATTATTGTGAAGTTTCTCACAAGACGTAAACGTTTTTGGTTCCCGTATAATAGAATGATTGTAATGAGTGAGGTCTGAAATCGTTTATAAGGGGTAATAAGGGAAACAATAACATAGTAAACACTCGTGTGTCTTAAGCAGGGGGGGGGGGCATTGTGTACAGTTGAAACTCTCATCGCTGAAACAAGAATATAATAGAAACAATTGTTGGGAAAACATTTTCATCAACTCTTTGTCTACTTTGTTTTATTTGTCTTGCTAGAAAATATTCAGACGTTACTATAACTAATGGATGATTTATTCGCTTACCGGCACTGTGAGTTAGTCAAACTAGCAGTTTTAGCGGCTTATGGGATACAAAGAGTTAATGCAGTATTTTTGCCTCTGAACCATCTAGTGCTTTAACCATCCATTTCGACTATTGCAAGTGTAAAGTAGCAATTAACTTTGGTGTATTCTCAAAGATTGCTATTTCAATTAGTTTTGAATCTTTCCACGTATTTTATGACAGGTGTACTTCAGACATATTTCGGTAATTGGGTTGTGAACATATATATATGTGCGCTGTCTCCCCAGGTGATATAAAAGGTAAGAGTGCTGATTGTGTAACTCGGTCATTACATGCACTGCTTACTCGGCCCAGTAGGTGCAAAATTCAGTTCTACTGCAAAGGAAATATACGAAAATAAAATGTTCACACGCGCTTACCGTATTAAATGTCGGTAGCTAAAACGCGCCACAGTCGTACTCATCTACTACTATGCTACTTCAGCGTTGGAACAAAAATTGTAAAAAACGTACTCATTTACTTTTATGCTACTTCAGCGTTGGATAAAAATTGCCAAGTAACTAACAAATCTCATAATCATTGTTCTGAGACAACACAATATTATATCAAATCAAGCCACCAAACATGACATCGCCTGGAAACCGACCTTCATTCAAATCATGCGACACCTTGCAGCAAAAGCGGAGATAAGACAATCTATACATGAAATAAGTAACTATACTCTTTACCTTAATTGAAAAAAATCAAAGAAAATAGCTGATCCCGAAATGATTAGAGCAAAATTCACTTTCAACAAACATTATTGCTCTAGTTATGTTAGTGCAGGAACAGGTAGTAATAAATATTAACAGGTTTTTTTTGGGGGGCACTAATGTAAAGAGCATTTTTATCATACCCGCACTTTATAATATAAATATTGAGCTGACTTTTCAAGGAGGTTGAAAATGAGATTGGGGTCTGTGTACACTTTGCAAAAGAACTACGCAACCTGATTTTTACACGTCGATAACAATAACCTTATGCTGATATTCAGTTCAGACACGCAAAAAAGTTAACAGATACATTAAGGTAAAATACATTACTTGTGAATGTAATATGGGGTTGATTTCTGTGTGTGTGTGTGTTTTAAGTTATTTTTTTTTGTTTGTCTGTGTGTTTTGCTGAGATAGCGGAGACTCGCGTAAAAAGAAATTAAATTAACAAAATCTTAGATTATGAACGTGAAACAGAAGTTAAAAGGAGAATAGGAATGGCTAAAAGTACCTTCAATGACATGAGGAAAATATTAATATTTAAACATATTATAAACAAGTTAAAAAATAAGAATGATAAAATGCTACATCTATTCTATATTAATGTATGGCTCAGAAACATGGAACTAAACAAACAATTAGAAGACAGAATTGATGCCTTTGAGATATGGGTATATCGAAGAATAGGGAGAACATCATGGGAGGAGAAGAAAACACACAAAGAGGTTCTAAAAACACTTAATATGAAGAAAGAATTACTAAGAGAAATATAGATCAGGTAATTAAAATATTTTGGACACATTAAAAGACATGACACCTTATTGAAAACCTTACTTGAGGTTAAAGTCAATGAGAAGCGAGCAAGAGGTAGGCAGAGATACACGTGGGAGAGTAACATCACAAGATGGACAGGTTACAGTCTAGCAGAATGCAACACCAAGACAAGAGAAAGGGATATTGGAGGTGTGTTACAGCCAACCTTCGTTGCGGAGACGGCCTTACATGATGAGGAGAACATACCTTTTTGTTATAGAATTTCATCAAAATCAGATCGTGTAAGCGACATGACGGGCAAGAACAAAAACAATTCCATCTTGCTCGGAAAACGATCATCAATCTGAGCACACTAAAAAATTTCAGCCCATCACCTTCATCTGTGTTTCTACTGCTCCTCATCACATACCCCTCATTCACTCATTTATCTTCTCTTTACGTCTGTCTTTCAGGGTTCATGCTAATAAAATTATTGTGAGGATGTTTTATTTCTTTACGCATGTCTTCGGGGTTCGTGTCAATCCATGTACATCTTCGTTTTTTATACTGGTTTCAATTTTCTTCTGATTGATCTTAGATATTTCTTAGTTAGAGATTTCTTAATAAAGAGATTTCTTAGTAAAGAGATTTCTTAGTTAGAGATTTCGTAGTTAGAGATTTCGTAGTTAGAGATTTTGTAGTTAGAGATTTCTTAGTTAGAGATTTCTTAGTTAGAGTTAGAAATCTCAACCTTATTATTGAGATTGTCTGACTAGAATATTCTGGATATAAGTACAAAAAAACCTCGAAAAACCAGAGACAATCCAACAATCGGGTATGGACTGTAGTAACATAGATACCAACGTAATAATAGGGAATACATAAATATATTTTACAATTTGCTACCACTACTAATAAAAGGGTTATAAAATGTAACTATTATAACACGAATAAGGACAGCAAAGGTTGACGTTTCGATTAAAGATCTTCGTCTGAATGAATAAATAAGGTATCTGTAACACAAATGTACTTATTCACTATGATTACTTCAGAATATTTTGTACATCTTTATAAGAATACTTCTATATATCTTTACAATTTACGAAAGGCTTTAAAGGCCCGGTAGATATAATGTTGTGGCCCGATGGCTGAGAAGCATTGTTATAGTACACAAGCTATTTTCCGCGACGGATTTTCTGTTGGTCGCCAGCTGAAACTCTGAAAACCTAAAATATTGTTTAAAAAATAATAGTGGATTGACTTCATTTTACACGTCTTCTCTCATATATCTTCTACCCTATTATCGAAGATGCACGCCTCTTTCAGAGAATACAACTCAATGCAAGAAAATCCATAGTTTTAAACAATAATCCCAAGATTTCTATAAAAGAAATCCATAGTTTTAAACAAAAATCTCAAAATTTCTATAAAAGAAATCCACTTTATAAACATGTCGTCTCGAGCGGCATTCAATCGTGTGACCAATTCCGCACAAACCAAACGGTTTAAACACTACGCCAGTAAAGTCACTATATAACTGTGACCTTATTGTCTGGTATAAATACTAATCGTTATTCCTACTGTTCCCATGACATCAGGCAACAATTATGTAAAAAGTCAATATGCCTAAACTGTATACTAAATAGCAATATAGATTTTAAATCAATTTTAATATTTACTTATTGTCTTCAAATTTGAATATTATTATTGTTAAATATCTAATGCGAAACATGGAGATGTAAGCATCAATTGTTTTACATGTTTGTTTACCTACAAGGACGTATGTGTGGACCAGTATCGCAAATAGAATGGCAATACAATACATTTTAATTCTATGGACAATCTCCTGCTGGAAATCTTGTAGGAACTTTCTCCTGCTATAAGAGAGATTTAGCGGGAGTTTGAGAATGAATGTAGAAGAGGAAGATTTAAAACACTGGAGCAAAGCATAGTAACATACATAGTAAAACACTCTAAAGCATGCTGTAGAAGGTAGAAAAATGCATGCTAAGAAAGAAATGATTTGATTTATTGAATAAGTCTATTGTCCGGAGCATTACATGAATATACTGCCTTGGTCATACCGGGGTCAGAGAAAACACCTTTAGATCCCAAGAATGCCTTGAGGTTGCATGAGAGCCAATGCAAATCCCCCCAGTTCCGGAGTGAAAGACTGTCCTGCTAGTAGCATTATTATTATTATTATTTATATTTCTGGTTTTCATTGTATACAGGTTAAGGACAATACTTACATTGGGCTTAGAAAACATCGAATGCGTCACCAGCAACACTGAATGCCAGAGAAACATCATACAATTTTACTGATAACAATAAAAATAGTCAAATATGTACTCCCTCGGGTGTTGTCCGCATCACTATCAGATTTCATTAGTGAAATCGTTTAAAATAATATCATACGTTATTTGAATGTTAAGACAAACAGCCTTACCGAACAGCTTTCTCTAAATCTTTGAGCATCAGTTGGAGTAGAAAAATTTAGACCCCATTCGCAATGACTTGATGCGTCTCTCCAATGAACAAAACATTCTGTAGCTGGACATATTATGGTACCTGGAAAAGGTAATGAAGAAGTAATGGTGACAGAAGTAATGAAGAAGTAATGGTGACAGAAGTAATGAAGAATTAAAAACGTGAAGAATATTCATATTAATAACCTTTAAAATACTACAATAATATGGATTTATTAGCACATTTTTGTAGGGAGTAGGTCCAAAATATGGATTTATTAGCACATTTTTGTAGGGAGTAGGTCCAAAATATGGATTTATTAGCACATTTTTGTAGGGAGTAGGTCCAAAATATGGATTTATTAGCACATTTTTGTAGGGAGTAGGTCCAAAATATGGATTTATTAGCACATTTTTGTAGGGAGTAGGTCCAAAATATGGATTTATTAGCACATTTTTGTAGGGAGTAGGTCCAAAATATGGATTTATTAGCACATTTTTGTAGGGAGTAGGTCCAAAATATGGATTTATTAGCACATTTTTGTAGGGAGTAGGTCCAAAATATGGATTTATTAGCACATTTTTGTAGCGAGTAGGTCCAAAATATGGATTTATTAGCACATTTTTGTAGGGAGTAGGTCCAAAATATGGATTTATTAGCACATTTTTGTAGGGAGTATGTTCAAAATACTGTATACAAATATAATTCTCCATCTTGACTAATGGTACGTTGAGAGTAAAAATAGAGTCATTTATGAAGGGTGTTTTCCAGTTAGACAACATATATTTTTGTTGTTGATTGTCACGGTTCATGCCAGCTGGTGGATGCAATATTTATTTGCTGAGTTGTTGTGAAGGAACTATTTTGAAATCGGATTTGAAAGGAGTTGTTTTGAAAGCTATTTTGAAAGAAACTATTGAAATCTGTTGTGAAAGCCGATTTGAAAGTTGTTTTGAAAGCTGTTATGAAATCCGATTTTAAAGGAGTTTTTTTTTTAAAGAAACTGTATTGAAATCAGTTTTGACACCGATTTGAAAAGGAAATGTTATGAAAGCCGGTTTGAAAGGGACTGTTGTTAATGGAACTGTCTTCAAAGGATCCGTTTTAAAGCTGGCTTGAATGGAACGGTTTTTAAAGGAATTGGCTTGAGAGGAACTGTTTTGAAAACCGGTTTGAAAGAAAATGTTTTTAAAGGAACTGGTACGAAAGGAGCTGAATTGAAAGCCGGTTTGAAAAGAACTGATATGAAAGGAACTGTTTTGAAAGCCGGTTTGAAAGGAAGTGTTTTTAAATTATCTGGTTTGAAAGGAACTACTTTAAAGGAACTGGTTTGAAAGGAACTGTTTTTAAAGCTGTTATCAAAGTTATTTTGAGCGCTTTTTTAAAGCGTTTTTCTAGTAATTGTTTTTGAATGTGCGTGAGATGCAGAAGAGCATACGTTCTCAATGTAAACAAAGGAAGCGTTGCAAGAACTCGTTAAAGACAAAGAACTCGTTGAAGACCAAGAACTCGTTAAAGACCAAGATCTCGTTGAAGACCTCACTGGAAGCTATTGCCATAAACTATGTTACTTGGGAAGACGATTTACAAAACATATCTACACAGTGCTCTGTAGTTTAAAAGGCCTAGCATATGTGAAAAATTATAAATACAGCAGCGCAACAGCAGAGGCTAGTTAGATATACACTGAACAATCAGACCTTATTTCAAATTCTCATACCAAGCTCTACGATTCCAAGGATCTTTGTAGCCATATATGGCTTATTAGCCAGCAATATTAGTCAACATAGAACACGAATAGTCAGTTCCAACGCTGAAGGAGATATTTAATAGGAAAGCAGAAAACTTATGGAGCCATGATGATCATTCATGATTAACTAAGGAAAACATCAGCATACTTATGCACTCACTAACGAATAAACCAGCCTACTTACACACCAAATAACCAAAAAACCAGCCTACTTGCACAACCACTAACAAAAAAACCAGCCTACTTATACACAAACTAACAAAAAAACCAGCCTACTTATACACTCACTAACACACAAAACAACCAGGCTACTTACAAACCGAATAACCAAAAACCAGTCTACTTACACATCCACTAACCACAAAATCAGCTTATTTACACACCCACAAACCTACATACGTATCAATAATGAGTGTCGCTAATAGAAGACCTACAAGATCGTGCCTCAGCTAAGAGGCTTTAATCCCCCATTTAACAAAATAAGAAGACCTACCAAAAGAATTCAAACAGGCTGTTTGTGTCATTTCTTCTATTACTCCCCTGCATTTAGTTGTCTGACGTTAGCAGGTCACATAAAACATATAAATAGTGATCATATAAAAAGCCCACTAATCAACAGGAAACCAAACAAAACCAAACAAATCTGACTACTAACTAATTACCAAATATTCGGACTCCGCTACAATATACACATATTACGAATCCGTATTTATTGTCTATTGTCTTTTCCCGGGTGGTTTGTTATCCACTCTTGCCGTTAAGCGTAGGGGGTGATTAGAGCTCGAGCTTGTGTTCCAATGTCAGATTTGTGGCCTCGGCTGTGCTGTGACCGTGTTTGTTCAAGATGTCCCTGACTTTTTCTATCCTTCCTTTTCGTGGTCCTTCTATGGCTTTGTACTCCGATCTCATTTGGTTATATACCTTCACGGGTAACCAGGGCCGGTCTTAGACCATTGCAACCTATGCGGCCGCAGTGGGCCCCGCACTTCATAGGCCCATAAATTCATATTACAATTTATTTTATTATCCTCTTCCCTACCCAGACTGGGCCCCGCGCAATCCGTTTCGCATTAGGCCCCGCTATTGTTAGGACCGGCCCTCCCCGCGGGTAACCTGTCGTAATGCATTCTCATAATGTGACCAAACCACTTGATCTGCTGTCTCTCTGTGTATTCTGTACAAGGTGTTTATACCTATTTTTTCATTTCGTGATCTGTCAATCATGGTGACCCCTGTCGCCTTCCTCAAAAACTTTATCTCACATGTCACTATCTTTCTGTAATGTGAAGATGATAGAGACCTGGTATGGCACTGGAAGGAATATACTTTAAATCATTTGTCTTTTAACTTCCATCTCGATCTTGGGATGAAGAAGTAATGAAGAAGTAATGGTGACAGAAGTAATGAAGAAGTAATGGTGACAGAAGTAATGAAGAAGTAATGGTGACAGAAGTACTGAAGAAGTAATGAAGAAGTAATGGTGACAGAAGTAATGAAGAAGTAATGGTGACAGAAGTAATGAAGAAGTAATGGTGACATAAGTAATCAAGAAGTAATGGTGACAGAAGTAATGAAGAAGTAATGGTGACAGAAGTAATGAAGAAGTAATGGTGACAGAAGTAATGAAGAAGTAATGGTGACAGAAGTAATGAAGAAGTAATGGTGACAGAAGTAATGAAGAAGTAATGAAGAAGTAATGGTGACAGAAGTAATGAAGAAGTAATGGTGACAGAAGTAATGAAGAAGTAATGGTGACATAAGTAATCAAGAAGTAATGGTGACAGAAGTAATGAAGAAGTAATGGTGACAGAAGTAATGAAGAAGTAATGGTGACAGAAGTAATGAAGAAGTAATGGTGACAGAAGTAATGAAGAAGTAATGGTGACAGAAGTAATGAAGAAGTAATGGTGACAGAAGTAATGAAGAAGTAATGAAGAAGTAATGGTGACAGAAGTAATCAAGAAGTAATGGTGACAGAAGTAATGAAGAAGTAATGGTGACAGAAGTAATGAAGAAGTAATGAAGAAGTAATGGTGACAGAAGTAATGAAGAAGTCATTGATATGTTACTGCATTTGCCCTTGGACATCTCGTCTCTATCTCTTTATCAAGACTTCCATTTTTTTTCAACATACTACGAGATATTTGAACTAAGATACTTATTATCCGAACTCCGTATTTCATATGGTAGATCAAGGAATAGGGTAATAAAGTTTTGCTAGTTAGAGACAAACATAATAACACACACACATCGATGTTTCGACCAAAAGGCCTTTATCAAGACAACAATTCAAACAATTAAAACATATAACAGAATAATAGTCCGTATTTTATATCCATTTTTATATGCCTGCTTTCTTCTTCTTCCTCTGCAGGTTCATTCTCAAACTCCCGCTTGATCTCTCGTGTAGCAGGACCGTGGTCCTACTAGATTTCCAGCAGGATGTCGTCCAGAGAATGGTAATGCGATGTGTCGTTGTTTTATTTGCGCCAATGACCCGGTACATCCGTTTTCGGCGATATATGCCTTTTTTCAATAAACAACGTTTTATATCTCAATCTTCGACCACATCTGCACTTTCATGTTTTTATCTCCGTGACAGTCAACAATTTACTGTCAATATATAAACAAACGCTATGGTCGTGTTGATTATCTCCTCAGTTCTATACTCGTGTTTCTGTTTACAGAATATTGATGATGCTTCAATATCGGAGAGTTTGAAGCCGTTTCCGAAATGCGTTAATGGAATTGTCTGGCTTTTTCGTCTGACGCTTCGTGACTTGAAATAGTTTCTGTGTGGTGATGCTGACCTAACGGATGTCTGAAAGATCTAAGGTGTCAGTCGACATTCTACTTGTACATTCTACTTGTTACATTCTACTTGCATAAGTTATATGATGTGATGACGTTATTCTTGCTTGGTTTTTTTTTTATTAGATGTAGCAATCAGATATCCTATCTTGTATTTGGTTGTATATCTAGATTAAGTTATCGTAGCTTGTGTTTCATGGTAGGCCTATATATAGATTAAGTTATAGTATCTTCAGTTTCGTTGTAGGCCTATATCTAGATTAAGTTTTATATATCCACACAATTAGAAGAGGAGGCATTGATAATATAGTGACAACAGGAAAGATAGAAGGGAAAAATGATCAAGGGGAAGACCTAGAGAAAAAATATTGTACATTTTGACTAAATGGCTTCGATTGACGACACAAACAGAGATTATGACATATATGAGAGATCGATGTACATGGAGAGTATAATTGTCAACGTTATCCGGCACAGCACTTGATGATGATGATCATCATCACATATCGCTTAATAATATTTTTCTTTGTGGGTAGAGAATATATGCTACAATTCTGACACCTTGCTGTAATAATAATATTGACAATAAAAAGGATTAAACAGCAGAAAAGCTAGGCGTGGTCTCTTCGATTCCGGACACCAAATGCAGTCCAATAGGAACCGACAACCGAAATAAATGTTATTTATGTACCGCTGAAAGTAAATTTTGAAACACTCGCCTCCAAATCGTCATAAATGGTGAAACGAATTTAACCATGACTGTCACCAATAAAGACCTTTCAGCTGAATTAGTTATGATCCAATTCGATACGTTTCTGATTATTGTGGGATTTTCGGTTGGCCACTATTTACATATTTGGAATCGCATGCCAAAAATAGCCAAGGCGACACCAAGAATTCCTATTTGTTTTCAAGTATGTTTGAATCATGACCGTTTACCATATAGAAGACCTCTGTGTATAATTGATTAGGACTTCGTTGGTTACGTTGTTGATTATGTTTGTGCTTTTCTTTGGTAACTATTAATATACTCGGAGTGGCTATGGCTATTTTCGGCATGTAACTTCAAGTATATAAATAGTGACCATTAAAATCACGAGAGTAATCAATAAAAGAAACGAATTAAGGCATAATTAATTATGTTTCAAGGTCTTATAGTATTGTCGAAGGTCACGATTAAAGTAACTCAAAGAACTGACAATTTAGGGACCTCCAGAAAAATATACATAAATAAAACGTTGTGAGCCGGTTTCGAATCCCGTAACCTCGTCAGCACTATACAAATGACTTAACCACTACACCATGGATATTCACTTAAATGAAAATTTGCAAAGTAATGAGCAAATTAGCAGCAAGTCCATGAAGAAGCAAACTTCTTAGCTATCTCCCGAGTATTGAATGCCGCACTAATTTCCCTCGCATCCCACCAGGAATATGTACAATGGGGTATTGCGAAAAATGTTAACAACCTCCATGGACTTGACGACTGATAATACATTTTACTTCATAATTACTTTTCATGCCAATAAAGATTTACTATTTATAGATTTAGACTAGTATTATTCCATCACTGTGCCACCAGTGTCAAACCTGGACAATGACAGCACAAGACAAAAGAAAAATAGTGACAGCAGAAATGACATGTCTACGAAGAATACTCGGAGTGTTATTAGAACTAGATAGAATTGAAATCAAATCATGAAACGTGGCTATCATGAAATATAATTAGAATGATAACATCAGACAGATAACGAAAACAATACCAGCATTGGAACACATCAACAGACAACAGATCAAGAGGTTTTCACACGCTTCCAGATCACCAACAGATAGCATGCCACAAATGGTCATGACACATAGACATCATGGCTATAAAGCCAGTGGCAGACCATGTAAAAGATGGATTACAGAAATTAAAAAAAGCCACTGGAACATGCTTACAAACAGCACACAAGAAGACCATCTCCAGAGAACTCTTCCACCCCTTACGCCACAGGACAAACATGGGCCACAGTGTATAGATAGAGAGATAAATAGATAGATTTACAAACACACAAAAGTATATTTTAATTAGATCATTGAAAAGAAATATCATTTTCCCAATACTTTACTATAAAAGAGAAACATACGTAGAGTCTAATAATCACGCCTAATCTATGGCATTCGCCAAGAGCAATTAAATACTTTTTTCTGTGTCGTTTCCATGAATACCACACGATATCTGGTTTATGAAAACGTCTCTATTTAAAATGTTATCTCTTGACACATGTATATACTCACCTACTTTCTACTTTATATCTTGTTTAATAGCGCTCTCCAGTTGTTCTTATCTCTTTGTTATTCTTATCTTCCTATATTTATCTTTGTGCATTTCAAATCTCACGTTTTCTGTATTTACTACAAATCAATTCCAACATTCCTCACGTACTCTCTAATTTTGTTTGGAGAAAAACTTCCTTTTGCAAGGTTTATTTCTCAACTTTTCTCACTTTCATGTGGTATTCTTCCGCTCACATATTGATTTCTATCTCTCTATCTCTCTCTCTCTCTATTTCTATCTCTAACTATACTCTTTCTTTATTTCCTTTCGCTAAAACATTTTCCTTTTCGTCTACTTTTATTCATGTCATACCACCAACATCAATCTCACTAAAACCATTTATAATCTGCTCTGTTTTCTGTCTTAGACCAGTGCTTCTCAAAGTGGTAGTTCGTAGAGCGGTGGTCACGAACCATCAACTGACCGATCCGCAAGTCCGCAAGCCATCAGTGTAGCCCTTATATACATCAAATAAGATCTTTGTCTCGCAGTACCCAAGTCGTTTCCTAGTTAGTCGTTGGATCATAGTCACTGCACTCCGGACAAGTCCATAGGTGTAGCCGCCATTACACGATGACTGACGGTCGCAGTACGCAGTTGATTAACCATCATTCTTTCTTGGCCACGAAACCGCTTCATTCTAGCGACAACACATTTCAAACCAAATTCCTTTATTCTAGTCATGTAACCAGAGTCATCGTCACTTATACAGTCATTTATTTGTGCGTTTTCCTGGAGTATGTTCAAAATGTCTGCTCGATTCATCGCTCCGCCAACAGCCGTAGTAGCAACGTGTGCGGCCAACCTATCTCCTCTCTCATTACCTCGGACTCCCGCATATCCCGGCACAAAAATGACAGTCACTTTACGCATACATAAATTCTTCACGGCATCTAGCCACTTTCCCGAATGTACCCCGCCTAAACTTTCACAATTAATATTATTATATAAGGTTCCTAGCAGATTGAGAAACACTGCTGGTCCGCAGCAACAAACAGTTTGAGAAACATTATCTTAAGCGTCAGCATACGGATAATCATATCATATTTATAGTAGAAAATATGGCTGCCATGTGTTTTCATATTTGCATACTCAACTGTTACAGCTATTATCAGTTGCTATTTACAGAGCTGGTGGAGTGGCTGCTGGAACTGTTAAAACGATAGTTCCATAATCGTGATGTGGGTTCAAATCGTTGTGCTGACCGTGGCGTCTTTGTAGTACATTGGCCCTTATCGCAATAACCGTTAAATATTAAAGATATCATAAGAACAATGTATTTGAGGGTGATAGAATTCATGTATTAATATGTTAGCAGAACAACAAGAATCTATGTTTACAGTAGTGAAACTTTGTAAACACTAGTGGTGGAACTTTGTAAACTCTAGAATTGAAACTTTGTAATCTATAGTGGTGGAACTTTGTAAACTCTAGTTGAAAACTCTAGTGGTGGAATTTTGTAAACTCTAGTTGTAAACTCTAGGGGTGGAGCTTTGTAAACTCTAGTTGTAAACTCTATTGGTGGAACTTTGTAAACTCTAGCTGTAAACTCTATTTGTAAACTCTAGTGGTGGAGCTTTGTAAACTCTAGTTGTAAACTCTATTAGTGGAACTTTGTAAATTCTAGCTGTAAACTCTATTTGTAAACTCTAGTGGTGGAACTTTGTAAACTCTAGTTGTAAACTCTAGTGGTGGAACTTTGTAAACTCTAGTTGTACACTCTATTTGTAAACTCTAGTGGTGGAACTTTGTAAATTCTAGTTGTAAACTCTAGTGGTGCAACTTTGTAAACTCTAGTTGTAAACTCTATTTGTAAACTCTAGTGGTGGAATTTTGTAAACTCTATTTGTAAACTCTAGTGGTGGAACTTTGTAAACTCTATTTGTAAACTCTACTGGTGGAACTTTGTAAACTCTAGTTGTAAACTCTAGTGGTGGAACTTTGTAAACTATAGTTGTAAACTCTATTTGTAAACTCTAGTGGTGGAACTTTGTAAACTCTAGTTGTAAACTCTATTTGTAAACTCTAGTGGTGGAACTTTGTAAACTCTATTTGTAAACTCTAGTGGTGGAACTTTGTAAACTCTAGTTGTAAACTCTATTTGTAAACTCTAGTGGTGGAACTTTGTAAACTCTATTTGTAAACTCTAGTGGTGGAACTTTGTAAACTCTAGTTGTAAACTCTATTTGTAAACTCTAGTGGTGGAACTTTGTAAACTCTAGTTGTAAACTCTATTTGTAAACTCTAGTGGTGGAACTTTGTAAACTCTATTTGTAAACTCTAGTGGTGGAACTTTGTAAACTCTATTTGTAAACTCTAGTGGTGGAACTTTGTAAACTCTAGTTGTAAACTCTAGTGGTGGAACTTTGTAAACTCTAGTTGTAAACTCTATTTGTAAACTCTAGTGGTGGAACTCATCAAAGTACTGTGGAGATCCAAGAAGACGAAGTGTTAAAAAGAAGACATTGTTGGTTAATATCCAGAACTGGACAGGAGGTGAAGTGTCCAAACTCATCAGGATGGTAGCGGATGGAGATTTGTGGTGGTCTTTGCACACACAATGTCTCAATGTGACACCCTGACGAGCTATGGGTTTTATTATTTGTGTTGAGTACTCAATTTAAATTATTGCCAATAAAAAAACTCGGAAAACTAACAATAAACAATTGAATGCTATACGGTATATATATATATATATATATATATATATATATATATATATATATATATATATATATATATATATATATATATATATATATATATATATATATATATATATATATATATATATATATATATATATCTTTTCAGTGTAGTATGTTCATATACATCTTCCAAGTGTAGTCTGTTCATATATAATTCTTCCAAGTGTAGTATGTTCATATACATCTTCCAAAGCAATATTAAGCCATATACAATAAAACTAATCTGTAACTTGAGATAATTTCTTTGTACACATTTCCTTTACTACAACAACAAAAACAAAAAAGAGAAATAAATTACAAAGAAGAACAATATCTAAAACTGAAAATAAAAATTTGATTGCCAGGCGTAGATAACAAAAGTGACAAACTCGTACTCCGTACGTGTTAAATCATCATTATCTTCACCGCATGAACATTTCTTATAAAACTATTTATCACAGCAAAATTCGGTACGCATAGTTTTCTACATAATATTCCATCATCTTTCATTCATGCTTGTCTGCAAGCAAACACGCACTTCAATGTCACTTTTTCCAAGTTTGTAAGCGCATCAAATATCACACTTCCCCGTGATGACAGTTAGTTTCATTTACAAAAATGAACGCTCTAAATTTACAACGTCTTTCATTATAGCTAAAATTTACACTTCTTAAAAAAACTTTACGTAAACAAGATGACGAAAGAAATGGCGGGAAGACAGGAGCCGAATCCGCCAATTTTACGACCATGTTGTTTTGTTTACGTTATTGATTATCGAATATATTTACGACTTCAATTTTTTTCATCCCGTCTCCTTTTCTCTAGTTCTTACGCTAGAATTATTACCATTTATCCTATTTTTGAAAATTCAAAGCTGTTTTCTGCGCAGTTGTGTATTCCTAACGTTATATGTTACTACTGTGTATTGTAAAGACTTTTGATGTTTTAACATGGAAAAGTTTATTTTGAGAAGGAATGTGGTTGTTTTTTAAAAACTGGAAGGAGATTGATTGAGTAAATGGTTGGAATAATATTCTGCTAGCGAATATTTTGTTTAAAAGTGGATAATCTGCAAGAGAGTGATGTGTTTTAAAAGTGGATAATCTGCAAGAGAGTGATGTGTTTTAAAAGTGGATAATGTGCAAGATTTGATAATGTGCAAGATTTGATAATGTGCAAAATTGTGATGTGTTTTAAAAGTGGATAATCTGCAAGAGAGTGATGTGTTTTAAAAGTGGATAATCTGCAAGAGAGTGATGTGTTTTAAAAGTGGATAATGTGCAAGATTTGATAATGTGCAAAATTGTGATGTGTTTTAAAAGTGGATAATGTGCAAGATTTGATAATGTGCAAAATTGTGATGTGTTTTAAAAGTGGATAATCTGCAAGAGAGTGATGTGTTTTAAAAGTGGATAATGTGCAAGAGAGTGATGTGTTTTAAAAGTGGATAATGTGCAAGAGAGTGATGTGTTTTAAAAGTGGATAATCTGCAAGAGAGTGATGTGTTTTAAAAGTGGATAATGTGCAAAATTGTGATGTGTTTTAAAAGTGGATAATGTGCAAGAGAGTGATGTGTTTTAAAAGTGGATAATCTGCAAGAGAGTGATGTGTTTTAAAAGTGGATAATGTGCAAGAGAGTGATGTGTTTTAAAAGTGGATAATCTCTAAGAGAAAATTGACAAAATTGATGCCTTTGAGATGTGGGTATATAGAAGAATAGGGAGAACATCATGGAAAGAGAAGAAAACAAATAAAGAGGTGCTAAAGACACTTAATATGAAGAAAGAACTACTAAGATAAATAAAGATCAGGCAAATAAAATACTTTGGACACATTAAAAGACATGACACCTTATTGAAGACCTTACTTGAGGGTAAAGTCAAAGGGAAGCGAGCAAGAGGTAGGCAGAGATACAAGTGGGAGAGTAACATTACACGATGGACAGGTTGCAGTCTGGCGGAGTGCAGCACCAGGACAAGAGACAGGAGATGTTGGAGATACGTTGCAGCCAACCTTCGTTGCGGAGACGGCACTTGATGATGATGATGAATCTCTAAGAGAGTGATATGTTTTAAAAGTGGATAATGTGCTAGAGAGTGATATGTTTTAAAAGTGGATAATGTGCTAGAGAGTGATATGTTTTAAAAGTGGATAATGTGCATGAGAGTGCATGTGTTTTTTAAAGTGGATAATCTCATCATCATCATGTGACATATTATTTCGACATTGAAGATTCCAGTGTTTTGATTACTAACACAATAAAAAAAAAGAAAACTACACCTGTTTGTTCATATAAAGAGACACAACTGTTTAGAAAGACAAATAATGGAGGGTAGAGCACATAGGGGGAGGAGGAACGACAGACCAAGAAGACGATGGATTGACGACATTAAAGATAACATGAATACGTCGTTGGAAAACGCAAGCCGCATCGCTCAAGACAGAGAAGGGTTCAGGGAGTTCATTGGGAAGTCACCTTCTGGATATAATACGTCACATATGGCTATAGTGAAATATATTTTTATACATACACACAGGTGACACACAGGTGTGTAGATCAACAAATTCAAGCTGTCACAGATAGAAATGAACGCACTTAGGTATAGTCCATGCAGTGTTCTCACCAACAAGGTAAAATAACCTCATTTAATACAAGGATGCCCTATGAATCCACGGGACTGTATAGTGGACGAGAGACACGGTACAAACAGATACAAGTGTACAGGAGTCCATATGTACGAACGGTTCGCGTTTCCAATTTGTGCCTACCACCAAAGGAAATAATTACATTATGTAGGTACAGATTCCAATAACCAGTTCCACAAGAGTTAAATATAAATACATTTAGTTTAGGGTTTAGATTAATTATGGCATCATCTTCCGCAAAAAAGGTTGGGTGCAACAAATCACCAACATCCCTGTCTCTTGTTTTAATGGTGTACTCTGCTAGACTGTAACCTGTCCATCTTGTCATGTTACTCTCCCACTTGTATCTGTGCCTACCTTTTGCTCACTTCCCTTTGACTTTACCTTCAATTAAGTTCTTCAATAAGGTGTCATGTCTTTTAATGTGTCCAAAATATTTTATTTGCCTGATCTTTATTTCTCTTAGTAATTCTTTCTTCATATTAAGTTTTCTAGAACCTCTTTTATTTGTTTTCTTCTCTTTCCATGATATTCCCCCTGTTCTTCTATATACCCACATCTCAAGGCATCAATTGTCTTCTAATTGTTTGTTTAGTGTCCATGTTTCTGAGCCATACGTCAATGTGGAATAGATGTAGCATTTTATAATTCTCATTTTTAACTTGTTTATAATTTGTTTAGATGTTAATATTTTCCTCATGTCATTGAAGGTACTTTTATCCATTCCTATTCTCCTTTTAACTTCTGTTTCACATCTGCCGTCATTTGTAACTGTGTCCAAGATATTGATAATGTTTTACTTGTTGTAGTTTCTCTCCATGTATGTTTATGTTTACGTCTTCCTCTTCTGTGTCTTTACTGATTGTCATGGTTTTTATTTTATTAGTAAATTATAACTAACCCTAACCCTAACTCTAAAAGATGAATATTTACATAAAATATTGATTAATTATTGTTATGGCATTTAGATAAATTAACAATACAATAACGAAACTTACGAACATATAAAACACAGAGACGCATAAGGACAAGTAACAATGGAGACGTATCCACTTAACCGCAAACTAACATGAAACGACAAGTGTACCTGGCTGTGAGATTTTGACGTCAAATATTTTTTCCACCTGTCTGTTGTAAGCAGTGATGTGGAATACTGTATTAGGTGTATCTTCGATGCACGAGATATTCACCGGAACTACGTCATCAGAAACTCGTTCCCAGCGCATGTATTCCCCATCACCACGCACACGAAATACGTCTGCCCATAATCTGCAATGTAAAAAATGATAATACATTTAAAATATTTTCAAGATTGTTAATTGTTTATAAAATTTAAAAAAAATTAAATTTTAATATATCTCGAGCTAAACCGAGTATCCAAACAATAGTCGTCATACTTCTATACTTCCGACCGAGTACCCGAAAATTAAACGTATCATACTTCTATACTTCCGACCGAGTACCCGAAAATTAAACGTATCATACTTCTATAATTCCGACCGAGTCGTAAAAGGCGACTAAGGAGGTTATGGGATGGCGTTGCCTGTCCCATCCCATATAGGGTCAGTGACCCTAATCTATGCTGAAGTCGGATGTGTCAGGCCGAAAGGCGCAGATATCGCAGCAATGCTGTAAACCATGACACAACGCATTCCGTTCTCCGGACTACATCCTGCTAATATGCAGGAGTTTGAGAACGAACGGAGAAGAAGAAGATACTGCTGCTTATATTTATAATTCTGCTAATGTTGCTACTTCTACAGCTACTGCAGCTAGTGCTGATACTACTACTGCTGATATTTCTACTTCTACTACTGCACTTGCTTCTACTACTACTACTGCTGCTGTTACTTCTAGTACTACTGCTGCTGTTATTTCTAATTCTACTACTGCTGCTGTTATTTCTAATACTACTACTGCTGCTGTTATTTCTAATTCTACTACTACTGCTGTTATTTCTAATTCTACTGCTGCTGTTATTTCTAATTCTACTACTGCTGTTATTTCTAATACTACTACTGCTGTTATTTCTAATACTACTACTGCTGTTATTTCTAATACTACTGCTGCTGTTATTTCTAATTCTACTACTGCTGCTGATATTTCTACTTCTACTACTGCAATTGCTTCTACTACTACTACTGCTGCTGTAACTTCTAGTACTACTGCTGCTGTTATGTCTAATTCTACTACTGCTGCTGTTATTTCTAATTCTACTACTACTGCTGTTATTTCTAATTCTACTGCTGCTGTTATTTCTAATTCTACTACTGCTGTTATTTCTAATTCTACTGCTGCTGTTATTTCTAATTCTACTACTGCTGTTATTTCTAATACTACTGCTGCTGTTACTTCTAGTACTACTGCTGCTGTTATGTCTAATTCTACTACTGCTGCTGTTATTTCTAATTTAACTACTGCTGCTGTTATTTCTAATTCTACTACTGATGCGTTATTTCTAATTCTACTACTGCTGCTGTTATTTCTAATACTGATGCTGCTTCTATTTAATTCTGTTAGTGCTAGTTCTTGTTTCCAGTAAAACAGGGAACTGACTGTTGTATCAACTTTACATAACATACGACTGAACACTGATAACTGTAAATGTACATTGAGAACTAGATCACAAGGATAGATGCAGCCTGCCCACACATGATCGACCCAGAAATATATGATCCAATTTGAGACTTAATGTGGTCAGGGACCAGATAACACTAATTATCTTTTTGTAGGAATGTTCAATTTGGTGGAGGATGTAAGATCGATGCTGTTAACGAACGGTTCCGATATGTTCAATGTATGAAATTGATTCTTCTCGTACAGATCTTTTTAATATTCTGTGATAACGACATGAAGTTTTCTATTATAACCAGGAAGTGGGGAGCGAAAGTTTCTATTATAACCAGGGAGCGAAGAGCGAAAGTTTCTACTATAACCAGAGAGCTAGGAGCGAAAGTTTCTACTATAACCAGAGAGCTAGGAGCGAAAGTTTCTACTATAACCAGGGAGCGAGGAGCGAAAGTTTCTATTATAACCAGGAAGTTGGGAGCTAACATTTCTATTATAACCAGGGAGTGGGGAGCTAAAATTTCGAATATAACCAGGAAGTGGGGAGCGAAAATGTGTTCTCTCTGGATAGATCCGAAGATCACATAATCAACATCTGAGTAGGACTTGGAGTCTGCATACTATTAGATGGCTGCTGGAACGGTGATCCGAGAACTTATGGGAATGTCCAGCGTGCCATGATGTTGGTTTCTAAAAAGGAAACATGTTTTACCTTCTATGCGAAATTGACATACATTATTTATTCACAGATTGCTCATAAAATATGTTTGTAAATACGAATGAATCAATCTGAAATTCATATTTCTGAAAGATGTTACTGTACCTTCTATCTGCTACAGTTGAGATCGTTGTTTTATTTACAGATTGGCTCAGATAGATTCTGATTTGATATTTAACGGGCTTAGGAGGTGGTGCACATTGAAATTAAAAATCAGCGTGCCGGGCCAGTGAAACGCATTTACCCCCTCCCCAGCTGTAGGTACCCATATCGCATCAAGATACAATTGCTTTATATCATGTAATTGACTGCATTAAAAACTACATGTCGAGGTATTTGGTTTGATGTGCTCTAGTGCCTCGTGTGCCAACCGCGCCTGCACTTATAGTTCAATATGCACAGAATATGTCCAACATCCTCGTTCCATACATGTCGTAAGAAGCGACTAAGGAAAGCCGGAGACTGATAACACTGTCCAACTACATTTTACCTTCTTATATATAAGAATTAGATCAGTACTTATCCATGAATTCATATTTGAAATCCGTTTATCTCTATCACATCATGCTCTTAAGATATTTGTGAATGTATATGTTTTTGGAAAAAAACCATTATATGTTCCGATTTATTTTTACTATATATCTTTTTAAAAATTACTATAATTCAAAATAATTCTACTTTGTATACTGCTAAAACATGGCTGATATATGTTGAGATACTTTTCAAACAGTTACTGTAGTTTGAAATAATTCTGAGCAAAATATGGCTTCTAGAAATTGTAGAAATTCTGATGATTTCTTCTGTTACATTTGGGGATATTTTACCGATCGTGTTCACAAGAACAACTTTACACCATTAACCCTTTAACTGCGAAGTCATTCTTAAGGATATGATGAAAAACCACTACCATTTTGCGGAGATCCTCCACTTCTTAGCCTCCCAGGGGGGGGGGGAAATATCTGGATCCTTATAATAAAACAGCCAGACGAATTGTTTCCCTGGGGAAACTAATAAGTAGAAGATCTTGGGAAAATGGCAGCAACCCCTTATCGTATCCTTAAGGATACCTCAACAGCTATAGATAGCATATGAACTTTATTTCGATTCGAAAGTTGATGATGCAAATAAATCTTGGACCAAATACAGATTGTTCGACTTCTACAAATACATTAGCAGGTTGGTTGCGAAAATATCCAAACTTTCAGTCGATGCCATTTGGAGAGCCGCGTTAGCGCAGTGGTTAGCGCACTGGCTTCGCATATGAGTGGTTCTGGGTTTATTCCCCAGTTGAGGCGGAAAAGTTTCCAAGATCGCAACGGCTCCCGGGTCGACCCAGCCTTAAATGGGTACCGGATTAATCCGGGAAGTAAAGACTGCGAGGGAGAGGAGATGCCTACCGTCCTCATTGGCAGAGCCTCAGAAATGTGAGATTGCTAACATCTCACACCCCTACGGCATTAATAAAATGCTATGGGTTACTTCACTTTTACTTTACTATGGCGTAAACCGAAAAATCATGCTACTGATTGTTACTTCTGCTTGTCAAGTAATCATGGTTTAACTTTTCAAACAAAAGTGTTCATGTGATTCGGGATTTGAGATTATCATCAAAAGTGTTCATCTGTTTTGCCCAAATATTAAATCTGTTCCGAAACCAATGCCTCATGATCCTATCACATGTCCGATACCCATCGTACCAAAACAATATCCGTCAAACGTGAGTGAACCATCAGAAAGTGATAGTTTATCTGCGTTAGAAACTAATATCCGTCAAACGTGAGTGAACCATCAGAAAGTGATAGTTTATCTGCGTTAGAAACTAATATCCGTCAAACGTGAGTGAACCATCAGAAAGTGATAGTTTATCTGCGTTAGAAACTAATATCCGTCAAACGTGAGTGAACCATCAGAAAGTGATAGTTTATCTGCGTTAGAAACTAATATCCGTCAAACGTGAGTGAACCATCAGAAAGTGATAGTTTATCTGCGTTAGAAACTAATATCCGTCAAACGTGAGTGAACCATCAGAAAGTGATAGTTTATCTGCGTTAGAAACTAATATCCGTCAAACGTGAGTGAACCATCAGAAAGTGATAGTTTATCTGCGTTAGAAACTAATATCCGTCAAACGTGAGTGAACCATCAGAAAGTGATAGTTTATCTGCGTTAGAAACTAATATCCGTCAAACGTGAGTGAACCATCAGAAAGTGATAGTTTATCTGCGTTAGAAACTAATTCTGACTCGGATTATATATCGGTGAATGATGGTGTTCACTTAATTAACCAATCAGAATTTTCAGATCTAACACATGATCTCACTCTTACCAAAGGACAAGCGGAATTTGCTTGGTTCGCAATTCAAAGAATGGAATCTTTTAGCACGCAATACTCCGATATCTGAATTTCATTATAAACGCAAAGAACTTGTTCAATGCTTCGAGGTGGATGATGACATTTCCAATTGCAAAGATCTAAGCGGTCTAATGGTGAACCTCAGTCTAAAGCTCATAGTCAACGAATGGCGACTTTTCATGGACTCTTACCAAACTAGTCTAAACGCTATGTTACTGAATAACCGAAAATTTATTTTCTGAAATTCCTGTCGCCTATTTTGTTTATATAGAAGATACACATGACAATATGGCTGTACTTTTGGCAAAAATAAAGTACAATGGCTACCAATGTCGAATTTTTGAAGACCTAAATGTCATTGTAATTCTGAGGGGCATGCAGACTGGAAATACTAAATTTTATTGCTTTCTATGTGAATGAGACAGCCACAATAGACAGGAACATTATACAAGAAAGGTGTCGTCTATCAGGGATCATGTGCAGCTGAGGCATAAAAATGTAATCCACCAACCATTAGTTAACAAAGACATGATCATGCTACATATAAATTTGGGGTTTATGAAGAATTTTGTAAAAGCGTTAGATAAAACGAGCAAAACTTTCGCCTATCTTCAAGAAAAGTTAAATCTTTTTAGCGATGCAAAGATAAAGGAAAGTATCTTTGTGGGACCTCAGATTAGGAAAATTATTGCAGACAAACAATCCGACAACTTGTTACATGGTTGTAAACTTCACTAATGGATGGCGTTCAAATCTATTATCGCTTTCTGGGAAATCATAAATCTATCGACTATGTGCATATTGTCAAGCAGTGTATAGATGTACAAAGAGAGGAGAAGCAGAAAGAAGAGCCAAGGGTAGACCTAGAGTACGCTGGATCACAACATCAAAGAGACATTATACGAACACCAAATAACATTATCTGAAGCTGCCATAAAAGCGAGAACATTGTATCTCCCTCGACACCCGTAAAGGGTAAAAGAGGAAAGGAAGAAGAAGAAGTGTATAGATGTATACAGAATTATTGGTTGTAACATGTGCTTCAAAAAACCATATGCTCGATTCGCATCTTGACTTTTTCCCTGACAACCTTTGCGAAGTCAGCGATGAACATGGAGAACGATTCCATAAAGATATCGCCCTAATGAAGTCACGATATCAAGATATCGCCCTGATGGAGTCACGTTATCAAGGACGGTGGTGTGTGACCATGCTTGCAGATTAGTGTTGGATGCTTCATCGCGATGTACCACATGTCATTCGCCGACGGAAGTCCACTGCAAAGAAATTCAAGCCTACATAACTGTTCTTCTTCTGTTACGAATGATATTGTAATACTGTAGGTATTATTAAAAAAAACCCAACTTTAATTGTGTATTTCTAGAGATCCAGTCCTGATAGAGAAAAACGGTTTCCAGATTTAAAAACAGCGCATTAAAAGTGACATGAAAAACATAGATATGTTAGAGAAAGTAAAAAAAAATTAAATTAGGGGAGCCAGTCTAACCTGTCGTCACAGGTGAACAAATCGTCGTTTTCACAGCATGTCATATGTCGATTTCTTACTTTTGTATGGTATCACATGATCTGCATGTCTTACTTTTGTGTCGTATCCACATGATCTGCATGTCTTACTTTTGTGTCGTATCCACATGATTTCCATGTCTTACATTTGTGTCGTATCACATGATTTCCCTGTCTTACTTTTGTGTCGTATCCACATGATTTCCATGTCTTACATTTGTGTCGTATCACATGATTTCCCTGTCTTACTTTTGTGTCGTATCACATGATTTCCCTGTCTTACTTTTGTGTCGTATCACATGATTTCCATAGATGACGAAGGATTTTAGACATTGCACCTTTGATCTTTTATGGCAGATTCCTAATTGGCACGTATTGCTAAATGTGTCATTACAGCGAATGGCTCATCACATCTGACAGAAGAATGATTAGATGGTTGACCGAGAAGTGCTCCTTGATCTTCGGATACTGCCGTACTGAAATTCTCTTTTGAGGGGATTAAGCATGCATCCTTAAACCCGCTCCCCCCTCACAACACGACCATATTTTTTAGAATACGTACGCGTTTAGAAGTCCAAATGTCAACTAGGCTATTCTACAGAGGGAACTATCAGAAAGTCTATACACTGTCAAGAGATACCTGCTTACACTTACAGACATTACTTCTTCAGTATCATCATCATCAAGTGCCGTCTCCACAACGAAGGTTTGACTACAACGTATCTCCAATAACTCCTGTCTCTTGTCGTGGTGGTACACTCTGCTAGATTGTAACATGTCCAGTGTGTGATGTTACTCTCCCACTTGTATCTCTGCCTACCTTTTGCTCACTTCCCTTTGACTTTACCCTCAAGTAAGGTCTTCAATAAGGTGTCATGTCTTTTAATGTGTCCAAAGTATTTTATTTGCCTGATCTTTATTTCTCTTAGTAGTTCTTTCTTCATATTAAGTGTCTTTGGCACCTCTTTATTTGTTTTCTTCTCATTCCATGATGTTCTCCCTATTCTTCTCTATACCCACATCTCAAAGGCATCAATGCTGTCTTCTAATTGTTTATTTAGTGTCCATGTTTCTGAGCCATACATTAATATAGAATAAATGTAGCATTTTATCATTCTCATTTTTAACTTGTTTATAATTTGTTTAGATATTAATAATTTCCTCATGTCATTGAAGATACTTTTAGCTATTCCTATTCTCATTAACATTATCATCAACATTTGCCATAGTTGTTGTTCTTAGTTGAGATGGTTTAGTCATTTTCTTCCCTAATACTGCTCCGATGTTTGTCTACACCGAATTGATACTGTTCCTGCCTGCAGCAAATTGTATTCACCAGAGCATGTGTTAATGATTCATTTTTTTTTTTTTGCACATACCATTGATGCTGATAGTGTGCGCCGCAAATTATCTTTGTAAATCAGCAAGAGATGTTCTATTTGAAGTGTAATAGGGAATACTTGTTCACTTGAATAATCGGATTGTGTGAAGAGTAACAGTTTCACAAAGTACAGCAATGGTCAAGTTCAACGTTTTGACAAGAAAGCCTTGATCGTGTTTGCATCACATATTTGAAAATTCGTTTATTACGGTTTCCCTGCTACATGCATACACATGATTTACGAATATTTACGCTCACTGTAATTTATTGGCGTATTTTGTTTGAAGGGGGGATATGGTTGGTCAAGTACGGAAAACCTGTTTACTTGTTTTGGAAAGCGATTCGGTGCTGCTAAAACAGACCTGGTTCAATTCCCGTCAGCTGTAAGAATTATTGAATACAAGGCTGTTTCAAATAAGGCATAGAAGTACAGTATAACTAACTAAGGAACTTTCTGCTCCTGTGTTGCTGTCATGAAAAGAGTCATAGTAATAATAAAACTGTAGCATGTCGATCTAGTCCTAAGAGCCCACCACTGTTATGGTTAGGGCTGAATGTTCCATTCCATAGAAGACCTGGGTGGTCAAAGATACATACTGAAGATAGATCTGTCCGTTCGAAAGTCATACATAATGATGTTTGATCGTATTCACACTTGCCGTTAAGCGTATCGGTGGAACTTAAGCTGTCGTTCCAAGTGTCACTTTGGTTCATTTAGTCTATGATTGTTCGAAGCTATCTTAATGTTTTCTATCCACCGTTTTCTTGGTCTACCTTTGACTTTACGTCAAGATATTCATTTCTTATATGCTCTCATTGGCATTTGGTTTGGGTTCATTCTCATAAGGTGACCGACCATTTTACTTGTTGTTTGTCAATATATTCAATATATAATATTATAACAACTCTTCTCCTAATTTCTTCATTTCTGATGTTATCTAGCTTAGTAATCATTTCAGCTTTTCTCAGACACTTTATTTCACATATAACGATTGTCCTCTACTGCGAGGCTATTAAAGACCATGTTTGACATTGGTAGCAGAGTGTTGATATAAAAATTATAGATATTATGTATTTTTAAATTTCCTTCTTGATCTTTGGGCGAAGTAATGGTGAAAGCTGGTAGGTCACTGTGTTTGCTTTCTGGCACATTGTTTCTCTATCTCTGTCTAGTCTAAAGAGATAGATAGAAGAATATTATTCCTACCTTTTTCAGATAGGATTCAGAATCTATCATACACACGTAAATTTTTAGAATGGTGATTGAGTGCGGAGCGATATTTTTACGCCTTATATTTGTACTCCTTAATATGAAAATATGCAGTCAGAAAAGAAATGCTTGAATTTTGTTGACATCTCGTATATCACAATTTCTCAAAACACAAGATGACTAAATCATATTTACACTTCTGTAGACTGTCTGTGATCTTTCCTTATCAAACCACTGTACACTCTTATACTAGAAATGTTTGTTTCTGATATTCAATTCTAGTGACACGATAATTGATTTACTTCTTATCGATTTCTATCCATACATCACGTACTCATGAGACAAACGTAAATGTCTGAGATATCTCTAACCTTTCAAATATATTTAGAAGATGTGGTGAACTTGATGATTGTTTTTGTCTTGGTGTGATACCTGTGGAGCATGCTGCACGAATAGATGTGGAGTTGAATGCAACGATATTCATTTATGAGTGATATCTATTCACATTGTAGTAATAAAGAATAGGTGAATATAGAATTCAGATACACGTAATTTTCTATATTTTATATCAATAATAGAGAGTAGGTGAACATATAACTCAGACACACGTAATTTGCTATATTTTATATCAATAATAGAGAGTATGGGAACTCAGGCACACGTAAATTGTTATATTTTATATCAGCTTAAAGACTTTAGAATACATTAAGAAATATTGATTGCAATTTTAATAAATTGTCTGATTAGTGTCTATGATCTTTTTCTTTGATTGTTTATTTGTTTATTTCTAGAGAGTCTTTAATTTATTGTTTTTAGTTTAGCTTACTCTAGTAGTTTTTAGTTCAACTAATCCTATATTACAGTGCACAGTCTAGTTTTACATTTTACAACATTCCGGCTGTACTCGTATACCGGTATCATATTTGTGTTTATAATTTTAGGAATTGTTTTTTAAAGAAACAAAATAATACACATTGCAAGATCAAAGTGAATGATATAGTATTAAAATAGGTCCACCAATTCAAATATCTAGGTACAATGATTACAGCAGATGGAAGAAGTTCAACAGAAATAAGATGCAGAATAGGACAGGCAAAAACAACATTCAGAAAAATGAAAAATATACTGTGTAAAATGACCTTGTCATTAGAGGTGAGAAAGAGAGTTCTGCGGTGCTATATAACCCCTATACTAACATATGGGTGCGAGTCTTGGACAATAAACTAACTGGAAAGTGTGAAATTAGAGGCAACAGAGATGTGGTTCTACAGAAGAATGCTGAGAATACCAAGTCCTGCCAGAAAAACTAATGTAGATGTGTTGAAAGAGTCAAATGCGAAACGGACCTTAATAAACGATATAAGAAAAAGGCAACCTCCTTTGTTTTGGCCACTTCATGAGACAGGCAGGTTTATAGAACATAGTCACAACAGGCAAAATTGAAGGCAACAGAGACAGAGGGCGACAAAGTGAGAAAATATTAGACAGTTTGACAACTTGGCACGGCAAGGAAACAACAACGACTTTGATACATAATAATGTGGTCAGAGAGCTGTGGAGAGCTATGGCCGTCTACGCCAGCCGTCATGGCACCTGATGATGGTGGATTTTAGGGATTGGTTCCCTGTAAAGATATATGTTTGTCACTATATGTTGTCACTATATGTTTGTCACTATATGTTTGTCACTATATGTTTGTCACTATATGTTTGTCACTATATGTTTGTCACTATATGTTTGTCACTATATGTTTGTCACTATATGTTTGTCACTGGATCCTTGAAACGTTTAAGAGGATTTACGATTTGTATAATAATCTGTATATGCATTTCGCCCGTGTGTTGCCGGGGCCCAAAAGGGGAGTAAAGAATAGCAGAACTGTTTACCTTCCATGCATGTCGTAAGAGGCGACTAAGGAGGTTATGGAATGGAGTTGGATGTCCCATCTCATATAGGATCAGTGACCCAAATCCATGCTGAAGTCGGATGTGTCAGGCCGAAAGGCGCAGCTATCGCAGCAATGCTGTAAACCATGACACAACGCATTCCGTTCTCCGGACTACATCCTGCTAATCTGCAGGAGTTTGAGAACGAACGCAGAAGAAGAAGAAGAAGAAGAAGTATGCAATTAAATGTTGCAAAAAACAATTTTTATCCCAAAAATATTGTGTACAAACTTTTAAAAAAAACATTCCTTATCTAAAGATGTACAATAAACTACGTAACATCTGGACGTCAAACACACTAAGAAACATCACAAAACTCAGGTTGTTTAACTCCAACATCATCCCTATTCTATCATATGGATGCGAAAGTTGGAAAGCCACAAAAGCCACAGTTAAGAGACTCGACTCCTTTGAAAACAAATGCCTACGTACCATTCTGAATGTTAAGTGGAGTGACTTTAAATCTAACACTACTATAAGAGAGGAAAGCAAACAAACCTATATATCTTCCTTCATTAGACAAAGGCGTTGGACTTACATCGGCCATATTCTCAGAATGAACAGCCTAAGAATTCCCCAGCAGTCACTATATTGGGTGCCACATGGAGTAAGAAGAAGAGGGAGACCTAGAGAAACTCTACGAAGAACCATTAATAGAGAAGGCATGTCAATGAACCTAAACATGCAAGAATTGAAAGACCTGGCAACACAAAGACAGAAATGGAAAGCTATGGTTTCTGCCCTATGCGCCGCCTATGGCCCTGGAGGAACATAACATAACATAACATACCAAAACATAACATAACAAAGATGTACAGTTAGTTTTATAAAATGAAATATTCAGTTGTGATATTTAAGTTTACTTACGCATTCAGATTTAGGTTCAATAAACTCCCTCTCATCAAAACCGCATGTCGTAGAGATACGGAATACCACACTCATAGGAAAATTAACATAGAACTTTTCCTAATATGTCCCCATATTATGTATACATTAACATATTGTACTAGTAATATTAACTCTTTCAGGACTTGATTATTTTTATGTTTGGACCAAATTAATTTTCAGGAGTATAAAAATTTCATTACATGTATTTTTCATTGTATCACTTGACATACTAATATTGATAAATAGTGTATGTATAATATATCATTGGAAAGGGGAATGGATACAGAATATGAATATATAAGTACATTGATCATATATAATTACTTCACAAGGTTAGAGTTAGTAAGACACAAAACAAGAAAATGAAAATGTTAATTTAGATTTATTGACTTAGAAGTTCTGTGTCTCCGCCAAGATTTTTCCAGTCATGTCATATTTAGAATTCACTTTAAGAATGGAAGATTTATTGACTTACAGTTCTGTGGATATCTCCGCCAAGGTTTTTTAGTCATGTCACATGGAAATATACAGCTGTAAGTTGTAGGCTGAACTTACTCCTGCCATCTAAGCACTACAAACATTTGCTACATTATTTGGTAACCAGTTTTACATCTAAGAGCAGAAAAGGCAAACCTAATTTTGTCAGCTAGCTAAATTAAAATTTGCACATCAAGCTAAATCTTTTAGTTCTATGAAGTGCCAATAAAGTCACAGTTTTCACCAACTGCCAAAAACATCAGGAGATGGAGACTTCCTGACTTGGAAGTAAAACCTTTTTGTTTCAGTGTTGAACATCAAACGTTTGCAGTGGGCACTATCTCCAGAATAGTGTTCTGAACACTGTTTGAAAACACACATTTTCTCCATATGTTGGCTCGGTGGTAGGTTTTTGTTCACTTCACAGACCCAACTTGGTTGAATTAGTTTGTGGTTTGAAAGCCAATCGTTCACGTTGTACTAGCGATATGATTGGATGAAAGCCAATCGTTCACATTGTACTGGCGATGTCATTGAATGCATTAGTCGTGTCATAAAATTTGATCATAGTTAAATGGCAGCGGTAGGAGAAGATGAGGTGGGCAAAAGATACTGATATAATAATAAAACCCATAGTCCGTCAGGGTCGTAGGAGTGTCACGTTGATATCCGTCAGGGTCGTAGGAGTGTCACATTGATATCCGTCAGGGTGGTAGGAGTGTCACATTGATATCCGTCAGGGTGGTAGGAGTGTCACATTGATATCCGTCAGGGTCGTAGGAGTGTCACATTGATATCCGTCAGGGTCGTAGGAGTGTCACATTGATATCCGTCAGGGTGGTAGGAGTGTCACATTGATATCCGTCAGGGTCGTAGAAGTGTCACATTGATATCCGTCAGGGTGGTAGGAGTGTCACATTGATATCCGTCAGGGTCGTAGGAGTGTCACATTGATATCCGTCAGGGTGGTAGGAGTGTCACATTGATATCCGTCAGGGTCGTAGGAGTGTCACATTGATATCCGTCAGGGTCGTAGGAGTGTCACATTGATATCCGTCAGGATGGTAGGAGTGTCACATTGATATCCGTCAGGGTCGTAGGGGTGTCACATTGATATCCGTCAGGGTCGTAGGAGTGTCACATTGATATCCGTCAGGGTCGTAGGAGTGTCACAATGATATCCGTCATGGTCGTAGGAGTGTCACATTGATATCCGTTAGGGTCGTAGGAGTGTCACATTGATATCCGTCAGGGTCGTAGGAGTGTCACATTGATATCCGTCAAGGTCGTAGGAGTGTCACATTGATAAATTTGGTACAGAAAGATTTTCACACATCTCTATCCTCTACCATCCTGATGAGTTTTGAAACTTCAAAACTTGTTATATGCTTTTATTGGTATTTAGGCTTATTCTCATAAGGTGACCGAACCATTTGACTTGCTGTCTTTTGATATGTTCAATACATGATATTATACCTACCCCTTTCCTAATTGCTTTATTTCTTATTTTATCTAGTTTAGCAACCACTACAGCTTTTCTCATATATTTCATTTCACATGTAATGATTTTTCTTTGCTGCGAGACTATTAAGACCATTTTTGGCATTGCTAGCATGGTGTTGATTAAAAAACTGTCCCACTGGATTGAACCCAGGACATCAAGGGTCTGAGAACGGAGTTCTAACAACATGGCGATGAGCTCCACTAGCTCCACACTTAAACAAGAAACACAAAATTATCAAAATATACATGTGATTATTTGGAGATGTCTTTCTTACTCACAATATTAAAAATAATCCCCAGTGCAAGTCATTTTCACATTCACGAAAATTCACCCGAAGGGAAAAGCTTTTCACACTGACTCTAGGAGCATGGAGCAGAGAGCAGCTAGAAAGTCACGGATAGACCAAGATCCGTCTACAGTCGTCATTCCATGTCCAAACTGTCCAAGGACATTTACAGCTCGAATAGGGCTCATTAGCCATCTACGAACTCATAATCAAGGACATAACTAAAATTGAATTTTCAAAAGTGGATGTAACAAATGGTCATCATCACTTGTGTTGGACGAACAACAACAACAACATTAAAAAGTTGGACTATGGACACGTGATGTGGCCACATCTCCCCATAAAGCACCATAATTTTTTTTCATACACAGTATTGTCAGAATTGTTTTCACATTGTGCTAGCAAGGAGACCAAAATCAACGCTGAATGAAATATGATCTTGGTTAACAGCGATGGTACAGAAGCACAAACCAATAACATGATAAATTGGTATAAATTTGAGGACTTTAATATTTTCAAATACCTCGGATGCTGCATAGGCCTATGTAGCGATGGAAAACGCAAAACAGACTTAGAGATAGGTCCCTAAGGCTGGAGATGGATGTTGTGGATCTGTCAAGGTTAACTTTAATGTGGAAAAGCAAAATCAGTGTTAGTGTGAAAAACTAACTTTGAAACTCACTTATGTTGTCTATTGTGTTGTGTTGGTGTGAAAGATGAACACTCACTGCAGTCATGGAGAGAAGTTACAAACCTTCGAATACAAATGTTACAGACGAATTCTGCGCATCTCCTATAGAGAGCATGAGACAAATGTGTTAATCAAGTGCCATGCCGAATGGCATAGGCAATCATGTTTCTCCACGACTCTCTGCATCTCATGTTGTCAATAAGCTTGGTTGGTGAGCTTTTACCAAGCCACAATACTAGTCCATCTAGCGATAAATGTGCACGTTAGAAATAAAATAGATTCATACAGGTCTATAAGAATCATTACTGCCAATAGTAAAGCGACAAATATACCTACTTGCATGGTTTATATGTCTGTTGTTAAGGGAGGTGGGTGTTCAACTTCCCCCTCCCATCCTTAGGAAATCACAACATGTTTTTTATTGCTAGGAATTTAGCCAAAAGGTGGGTGAAACTCCTACATTGACGATTTTTCCACCTTTCTCATCAAAAAAGTCATCGGCTTTCTCATCAAAAAAGTCATCAGCTTTCACATCAAAAAAGTCATCAGCTTTAACATCAAAAAGAGGGAATTACATACAAAAATGGACGAATGCCTTTTTTCACATTATTTTATAGGTAAACCCCCTTCTTCAATGAAAACTTGTCTTCGGCCCTGATGGGTTTTTTTTGTGTACGTGTGATGATATGATTATTCGTCATAAACTATACTACAGGGAACAGTCGAGGTTGGGAGAAGCAGACGAAGACTATGGAAATCATGGACAGGCAGCATCAAGGGCTGGATAGGTCAAGGTATTTTCACACTCATCTGCGTTTCTGAAGATAGAATTTGCTGGAGAACTCTGGGTGTTATTTCATCCAATGTGGTACTTCTGTGAACCTGGCAGGTTACAGCAGTGCTACCCAACCTTTTCTTTAAACCTTTCCCCACCTAAATCTTAAAAAAATGCTGATGTCTTTCTTCCCCCCCCCCCCCATGTAAACATAAAGGGGCCCTACATTATTTATAGGTCTATTCAAAAATTGACTTATTCCATAAATGAAACCTAATTATAACTTGTTGAGAACACAAGACTTGGGTTTTAGGAAGAAAACACTAGGAAATTATTAAGAAGAAAAAAAACCAGTCAAGTAGGCTAAATTTTCAGAACATATAATAGACAACTAAATCTCAAGTACAACATTTTTTTCCCCGAAGTGTCCCTCTAAACAGTGAAATCCCCCCCCCCTTTCCACATGTGGAGCGTGTGCCACAACGCCTGGTTATGAGCTTATAGTATGGTGTGATAGCAGGGAAAGGGACAAGAGGTAAATGGGGACTGTTGCTGACCTTTCGTGCGAAGACGGTACCTCATCTTAAATGAATGGCCTATTGTAATGTTAAACTTCTGTCATGTTTATGGGGAAATGTCACTTTCTTTTTTTTAAAGTACGTGTCAACCCTGATTAAGAATCTCGAATAAACAGGTCAGACTTAGGCCTGTTCAAGTATCATTTTATCCTCACGGTAAACCCCACCACCCTCCCAACACAACACAAAACAGACCAAAAAAAATAAATAAATAAAAAAACCGAGAAATACAGGAATACTCAAAAACGTGTAATAACGATGTACACAGGAGACACATTAACGTGACATTTACAGTGCATGAATAAATGTCTCCTTAGTTGATGATTGGTCGGTAAGGGATTAAAAAACCTTTTGGTTAAGGTATGTTCATATCATGGACTGCCAGAAAAACTAATGTGGAAGTGTTGAAAGAGTCAAATGCGAAACGGATCTTAATCAATAATATAAGTAAAAGACAATCTTCATATTTTTGGCCAATTCATGAGACAAGGAGGTGTGGAGAACATAGTCACAACAGGCAATATTGAAGGCAACATAGACAGAGGGCGACAATGTGAGAAATCATTAGGCAGTTTGACAACCTGGAACGGCAGGGAAACAACAGCGAGGTTGATACATAATACTGGAGACAGAGAGCTGTGGAGAGCCATGATCGCCTACGCCAGCCGGCATAGCACCTGATTATGATGTTGATATCGTCTTAGCGTAAATAGGCTTCAATTTCTAGCAAGTGTACTTGCGTTACAGCAAACACACACATCGTTAGACTGCTTGTTGTTTGGTGAAGGCTCCACTGGCTTCGTGAACTGTTCTTCCACGTGATCTGGTGGTAAAAGTCCATTCGAACCACTCTTTGTGGATTATTTTGATCGTCTGTGTCTCACAACATCCGTGTCATGAAAATGTTCGGAGATGAACTCCGTGAACACAGCATTCATTCACATTCATATGTTTATCAATGAACTCTCTAGTGATTGCAAAGATGTCTTGAAAAGATAATCCATTCTTCACCAAGATCAATGCCTTCTGGTGTACACATCTGTTCAAGATCAATGCCTTCTAGTGCACACATCTGTTCAAGATCGATGCCTTCTGGTGTAAACATCTTTTCAACTTCTTGTTTCATCTTCTGTATCCATTCTCAAGCTCCTGCAGATCAGCAGGGAATAGTCCAGATAAAAGTTGTGCCATAATTGACAGCTTAACTGACAAATCGAACTTCATAATAGCCTCTAGGTCAATTTGACACTGTGGGGTGAGACCAGTGTTATAAATATGTTATAAAGTAGGGGGAGGGGGGAGGAGTAATTCCCATAAAAAAAACATTCGTGTGTTTTCGTGTATCCGATCTTTTTCATGTGAATTGTGATGTTCCTTTTGTGAAAATCTCTACGGGGGGGGGGGGGGGGGGGACTTTTAACTCGCATTTTGGTCAAATTTCTAATGCTAAAAGGCATAGTCCTATTCTGATTTGCTAAAGGACGGGAAGTTGAATATCTCAACCTTACAACCTCCTTATCTACGGGTCTTTATGGGACAACAAACTCTACCTTAAATTTCTCTTAGTTGCTGCTTACGATATACTTGACAGGTAACAGTTTAGCTCCCCATGCTCCCCTTTAAGACCCGCCAACCAAGGACGATTTCTATTGGAAATTAAGTTTATCTAACTATCACTACGTTCAGATTTTTGTTTACTAGAAACAGATTCTTGAAGAGATTCTATCTTTTTAATTATAACAAAGAACACGGGTCAGCTGTGTTGGAAATTTAATTTATTTATTGAATGATCTCCGTGACACATGGCAATCACATAATACTGTGAATTAATTAATACGTCTACAGAAAATACCTTATGACCACTGATCTATGTATAAATAAATCAGTCTTCACGCTCGACCGCATTTAGGGTTATGAAGCGTGTTTATTCGCTTAAACGAAGCGAGACCAAGTGTGTTGATTTGAACACGTAACACATTCATTGTATTTGTAAACTGTTATAGAAACTGGGACATAGGCAAAACAGGGCGAGATATAAGTCAGTGTTATAAAACCAAGACAATCTCGGTGAGACCTAGACACATCTTTGCACTCAATACATACAATTACAATACACATGGGCCATTCACATAAACAAATGTATATTTCCGCAATTTTAGTAAGCAATGTATCAAGTCAAAATATTTTGAATTTTTCTTTTTAAAAACTCAGCTGACACAGGTGGATGTCGTTATATTGTGATATTGCGTTATTGTTGAATGTAAATTTTCTCTCAAAAATGAAGCGTTTTAAAACTCACAAATTGCAATGCCATTTTTTTTCATCGTGAATACTAAATTTATTTTCTTTTGTTAACGAAATTATAATTAGATCTTTTAAATTACGAATTAAGAACTATGGACATAAAAACTGTAAGACTATATTATTACTTTGTATCAAAATAGTTTATTCTTTCCAATAAATAACAGTATCAAAAATACGTTTAAGTGTAAGGGAGGTAACCGTGTAAATACAAATAATACTAAAATTTAGATAATTTCATGACAAAAAAGTCGAGTGAAGCACTTTCTAAGCAGCTCTCCTATACCCCCGTAATCCTCTTTCGAGGCGGTATGACATAGCAGGCGCCGACATTCGAAAGCCACTCGGACGCTAAGTATAGCTCACCACTTAGCTGAGCACGTTTATGCTGTTAACATTCCGTACGACCGAAAACTTCACCCCGGTGACTTCGTCCTGTCTTAACATGTCATATGGGGAGGAACCAGCCTAGATCCCAAGCGGTACTGTGACGAGCGAGCTGACTCGACACTGGCTGAACCTTGACCCCGCGGTGGAGTCTAAGACATGTGAACGGACTACTGACACTAGTTCCCATACAAAGTCAAGAGCCAACTTTTGTATAAAGTTCCGCGGGGAACTTGAACCTGATACGGACATTATCCCTTAACATCCAAAATCTTATGTGCCACACTTTTGTTCACCATGTCAACAGTTAGGGAAGAATGTCGTGCATATTGCTTTCAAAAAAACTTTTTTATAAATAGTAGAACGGGGAAGAGTTACATAGAATCACTCAAAATAAATGAGAGTTTATTTAAATTATATTACCACATGATCAGATCAAAATATTTGTGTTCTTATGATTTATTAATACATTTGCACATATTAATACATTTCACATGTATTACATCCCCTTATCTGATAGTATCTGCGGGGTTATGACCCTTAATGAATAATGGAAATGTCCACTCTCTATAGCCCTGCTATCCTAGACAGAGCCTCAAAATATATTTCACAAAATTATTTTTCCATACAGAGCCTCAGTTTTTATCCTATTTTTGCATTGCAATCACGTTTTTATCTTTTTAAAACGTCAAGTTCCAAAAAGAGTCATGTTTTTATGTTGTGAGTTTAATTCAAGTACAATTAGTTTTCGCAAAAACAAAACACTTGACATTTGTTTGGACAATCATTCAATCATGACTATTACATTTTTGTTTGTAAACGTTTTATGAGATTGTCTTTTGCTAGGTCATATCGACTTACTGTACCGTGTCTCTCGACAAATACAGTCACGTGAACTCATTCTTCTAAATGACTTTACTTGACGTTGATTTGTCATTGGCTGTCGACACAATGTATACAAAAGTGACCAATTAAAATCACTGTAATGGTTAAATAATGTGACTTCAGATGGATTATTTTCAAATAGTCCACACAACTAATTGAGAGACAAGATTATACAGTGTAGTAAACAATGTGTAATGGGGAGTTTTTGATACCACACCGGTATATTCCGGTCATTTCTATTTGTACTGGTGTCTTTCAGCAGACATGGGTTACATGCGATCTGTTGCATTCTTTATCTTTATAATAACTAATGAAACCAGTATTCTGGTTTTCACACTTTTCTTTTATTAATATATGATATGCAAGTTGTTTGGGAAAATTAGCGGTATATTGCCCTGAATGATAGATGCACAAAATAACCACCATTTAACACGTATTGTGTTTAGGCAAGTGCCACCAACTCGTTCCGTCAAAAGCACTAGACAACACAAATTGTTTTTAAAAAGTCACACACCATTAGTGTTTTTTTTTAATCTCGAGAGGGGAACAAATAATAGCAATACTGTTTGCTTTCCATGTATATTTTAAGAAACGACTAAGGAGGTTATATGGTGGAGTTGGCTGACCCCTCCTATATAAGGTCACAATGATACAGTGCCATTATAAAGTCGAATGTGTTAGGTCAAAGGCGAAGATCTCGCATCAATGTTGTGAACAATGACAAAATGCTAATTTGCAGGAGTTTGAGAACAAACGCAGACTCAATTATCCAGAGTGAGAACTAAGATAGAAAGCATCTATGTCTTGTTGACCAGATCTCAATGTCCTTTTTATCTCCTGTTACCAGGATTGATCACATCGTCCGTAATATCACTCCCTTAATACCCACTTGTGCTTCACTACTTTCTCTCTCACTTTCATCATCCCTTGCCTCCCATTTCGTCATATGTGTGTTTCTATTCATTTTTAGTCAGCTATCGCTTGTCCTGATGATGGTTTCTTATTCAAAACGTCGTATGTCTTTGCGTCTATTCGCTAGTATGTCGTGTGTATAAATATTGATAACATTTGTATCTTTATCCGTTTTTCCTTATATTGCACTGTGTTGCTCCAGCCCTCGTATTTCCAGCCGATGTGTTGTTCCCGGCACTAAAGATTAATTCCTATAGACTAGAAAAATCTTCATCTTTCCTCAAAGGATTCTATCGTATATCTTATGCGTCGCATAATTATTTTCTCCTTCTTCCTCGTTTTCCAGCTGGTCAGATGCCGATATAGAGTCCATCAAAGAACTGTTCTGTAGTTAGCAGCTCCAGTGCAGTAGTTAGACAGTGCAGTAGTTAGTGCAGTAGTTAGACAGTGCAGTAGTTAGACAGTGCAGTAGTTAGACAGTGCAGTAGTTAGTGCAGTAGTTAGACAGTGCAGTAGTTAGACAGTGCAGTAGTTAGTGCAGTAGTTAGACAGTGCAGTAGTTAGACAGTGCAGTAGTTAGACAGTGCAGTAGTTAGACAGTGCAGTAGTTAGACAGTGCAGTAGTTAGTGCAGTAGTTAGACAGTGCAGTAGTTAGTGCAGTAGTTAGACAGTGCAGTAGTTAGACAGTGCAGTAGTTAGACAGTGCAGTAGTTAGACAGTGCAGTAGTTAGTGCAGTAGTTAGAAAGTTAAGTAGCGCTTTCCGCCAGAGCTGTTTCAGATAGCCATCGTTTCCCCCTTGTTCTGTGATAAAGTGGGCAGTTTTGTAAAAAGAATAGAAGTATTCAAAAACATATTTTTGTGTCGCAGATCTGGAAGAATCTGCGCCATATTTTCATTTTTTGGTGCAATTACCCCCCTTCCTTCAAATATATAGCCCCAAACGTGGACCTAATTACATTTTGAGAACCACTGATCTTTATCTGATTCTTCTTTTTATGCGTTCGTCCTCAAACTCCTGTATGTTATCAGGATGTAATCCGGAGAATGGAATGTGGTATGTCATCATTTACATCGTGGTTGCGATATCTGCGCCTTTCGATCTAACACACCCTACTTAAGCATGACTTCAGGATAACATGATCCTCTAATAAAAAGGAGAGCCAACTCAACCCCCCCCCCCCAAAAAAAAAAAAAACACCTTCTTAGTCACATTTTACGATGTGCATGGTGGGCAACAATAACAGTACCACTGACTTTGCTTGATTTTTCCACACCACATTGGCACCACTGATCTAAACCACATTTACTGATCTAAACCACATATCACAGTAACCATGCAATGTTTGTGTTTTGGTTTTTCTTACTAGTCCTAATGTTGACATCTTAAGAGCAATCTTACTTTCGTGAACTGTGCTCACAAGATAGAAATAGGGCTCTGTTTACTGGAAGAAAACTTGACTATTGTGTCTTAGATAGTCACACTGACTAAACATAATGCTTCATTAATAAAATATAATTTAGTCACAGTAAACAGATAACTTCCCACTTTATAGAAGGTGGTTTTCACTTTATAGAAAGTGGTTTTACGTTTGCAATGAAGGGGAGATAATATGTACACTTGTGAACAGATTTGTTTTAATTAATTATTGTGTCAAAACAAAGTTGAAAAATCTATTCCTGATGTCCTTTCACTTTAAACTTGCATTTACCAATTAGTGTGTTCTTTTTTAAATTGTATACATCTGTCTAAAATATTTTTAAAAATTATTATGAAACTCTCACACTTAGACCGACACACTAAGTGTTTCTTATATACAAAAACGTGAAATATGAATTAGATCCCCTTATTCTATCAATTAAAAAAAATGTTAATTGCGTTTTTCAAGAGATGTCACAGCTTGTATATAAGATTGTATTAAACATAAACGTTCAAGTCGTAGGCTAAGGTCTAAAGAAAAATCAGCAAAATGTCCACCACCCCTAATGTGGAGACAGCGAAGGAGGGTCAACCAAATCCCCCAAAACAACAGACTATAATATATATATATATATGTCTGCGGAGAATGGCATGCAGAGAATGAGATCCCATACGATGCAAGAGAGTGCGGCTACAGAATCATGTACAAGAAGAGAACACGACGATTGATTGTATTTGATGGCAGATAACAGCAGTCAAATTGTTCGCCCTTGTCTATTATTGTTTGTACGAGAATGGTGTTTGCATGTTTTTAAGAGAGATAGACGCATATGGTTGCATTTGTGGGTCTCACCAATGGCTCACTAGACAAACCACCCATGCAACAGAAAACTTTAGTGGATGACATGCCTTTATATTGAGGTTATCTTCTTAGAGAAGCTTCATGGCACGTCATCTATACAATTATGCTTTTATTTTGTTGTTGAAATGTGTGTCATGTTTACCTGAATATATATGTACGCACCCTCTGTGGTTTGGAGGGAGCCAGATATGTACTGTGCAGCACTGGGGAGGAGGAAATGGACATCACTGTAGTTTCCTATGGCTGAGACCCATCATAGAGGCTCAGTGACTCAGGACGTGACAATCCTTTTGACTTGAACATTTGGTTGCATGCTTGGAGCAATAGAGAAGTTCGGCATAACCAGTAGTCAATTGGTGGCGGAGAATGAGCACAGCGAACCCTATCTTGGCTACAGTGGCTAGGAACAGTGCATAGGTTGAAACATACGTTCTTGGAGGTGTGATAGTTATTTTCTGGCTCTGTCCCAGAGTGGGCCGAAAATCCACAGATTTCCCACCAATATAATGCCATTTAATGGCATTAGGTCAAAGGGCATGAGCCCATGGACCGCTGGATCAGCAACCAACCAACGAACCAACCAAGAGAGATAGAAATAAAGACTTATGTATTTCTGACTGAAAAAAATACTGTTTAATTGTAACAGTTACTCTCCAGGCACCCGCCTTACATCTCAGAATTAAGAAATGGTACACCTATTTTATGACAGATTATACGGAGACTTTCAACAACATTCACATTCCAGGTGACACGCCAAAAGCCAGGGGAATAGCCTTTAGGATATTATTCAACATGACGCCTATTATAGGAAAACAAGCACGCAGACTAGAGCAGACGCCAAAATGTAAACTTTGCAGAAGAAACATCCCAGAAACAGAAGACCACATCTTTTACACATGCACTACAATCACTCCTACCAGAAACAGATTAAGAGACATAATAAAAACACACATACACAACACGGATATTTACAAAGCTATCATTTTGAACGTACTGCCTCAGACAACGGATGTACACAACAAACTGATCATCTTGCTATCCCAATACAGATACCTGATCTGGTCTTGTCGGATACGGGTAGTGTTTCACAATACAATATTTCAACCACATACAGTTTTACACATATTCAATCAGAGGACACAGCACATAATATAAACATGTACATCCAAATAGAGAACACAAATATAATACAAGTCACAGAGTTCAAGTACCTACGAAATATCTTCACAGAAGACGGACGAGTCAATTGAAAGATAGAAACAAGATGTCAAAATGTAAATATTGTGATATACCGGATGTCACTTTTGCTATAGCACCCAAAAAACAACATCGAAGTACAGAAACACATAAGTAAGATCATCTTTGTACCAACACAATGCTACCAATGTCAGACTTGGCAACTAACACCTACACATATGTAAGATCATCTTTGTACCAACACTATCTAAAATAAGCAATTAGGAAAACAGTTGGTATAATATCATATATCGAACATATTGAGAGACAGCAAGTAAAATGGTTCAGTCACCTTATGAGAATGAAGTCAAACCAAATACCAATAAGAGCATATAATACAAGAATATCCGGGCGTAAAGTCAAAGGTAGACCAAGAAAACGGTGGATAGAAAACATCAAGATAACCTTGAACAAACATGGACTAAATGCAACCTCGGCGACACATCTGGCCTTGAGGCGACAGATTAAGCTACCTCCCCTACGCTTAACGGTAAATGTGAATGCGATCAACAATCATTCACCTGGGGAAAGACAGTAGACAATAGACTATGCTACCAATGCCAGACTCGGCAACTAACACCTACACATAAGTAAGAGCATCTTTGTGCCAACACTATGCTACTAATGCAAGACTTGACAACTAACACCTACACATAAGTAAGATCATCTTTGTGCCAACACTATGCTACCAATGCCAGACTCGGCAACTAACACCTACACATAAGTAAGATCATCTTTGTGCCAACACTATGCTACCAATGCCAGTTTCGGCAACAAACACCTACACATAAGAGAAAGATAGAAACTTGCGAAATGTCTAAGTAAGGCTATTTGAGTCACGAGATTTGACAAGATGCGCAATTAGAACATCAGACGGATATTAAGTATAACATAGTGCATCAAGTATATAAACAACAGATAAAATTGTTTGGACGTCTTATGAGGATGAACGGTCCCATAAGAGCTTATAACAAGATTTAAATAATGATACAACGCCAAAAGCAGACCTAGGAAAAAAAAGATAGACAACATCAAGACCATCCTGAATAAACATGACTGCACTACAACCATAGCAAGACACCTGGCTCTGGAACACAGACTACATCTTCTGTACAAACCTCAACGTTCAGCGGCAAGCATGGACGTTATGACAATAGACAATTCTTATAAAAACGTCCGTATTAGTAATAGTTACTGAAATTTAAACCCCCTCCCTCCACTGTCCAAACTATTTTATCTGTTGTTTCTATATATATTCTATGCATGCTGTTTTATCTATTATCTTTCTGATGTTCTCATTGCACATTTTGGTTGAGTATGATGATTCCAATGGCCTTTTTCAGGCATTGCATTTTGCAAGTTTTGATCTTAAATAAATCAAAAATCCTGTACACCATTCAACATAACTGCAGAATGTTCACAGTGCTCAATAATTACATACTTGGGTTATACATTGTTCACTTTCTCCACCTTGGATTAACTGGACATTTATGGATCACATTTATGGATTTAGAAGTTATTCATCTGACATTGGACTATTCAACAATCTCAAAAACATTAATCTATTGTTTCTTTTGAACCCTGTGTTCGCTTTTATTGCGGCGTTCTTTGCCAGAGAAACTTCTACCATTTATTCATTTTAAGAGAGGTGGGAGAATTGTAAGGAATATAATTTTAACACAGGTGGGAGAGTTGTAAGGAATATAATTTTAACACAGGTGGGAGAGTTGTAAGGAATATAATTTTAACACAGGTGGAAGAGTTGTAAGGAATATAATTTTAACACAGGTAGGAGAGTTGTAAGGAATATAATTTTAACACAGGTGGGAGAGTTGTAAGGAATATAATTTTAACACAAGTGGGAGAGTTGTAAGGAATATAATTTTAACAGTGTGTTGTCTAGTATTATTATGTATAAGGGTTAGTCATGGTCGCTGTAATTTATTGAGTAATGGATGATAAGTTTGACTTTTCTGTAACGTGATACACATGACAAATTATCACTTTCATTTATTCCAAAGACAGTAAGTGAGAAAAGGAAGCGTGGATGTTAGAGTAGGAGGTCTAGGGCACCATCTTTGTCCTTAGGTTTGTTTATCTTAACATGACTTAGCTAGTCATGTTAAGCACCTGCGATTCAAAGTACACAAATTGAGTAAACTATAGCTTATAGAGACACCATATATATTGCTAGTTTTTTGCCATTCCTGCAATACGAAAGTTATGAATATATTTGTGAATATATAGTATATTCACAATTTACTGAAATAATCACCATTCTTCAGTTTTTCTTTTAAAAAATAAAGAAAGTATCTTATGGCGAGGTATGCGCCTTTCAGCCACAGCGAGGGGGGGGGAGAGGGGGGGGGGGGAAGGGGGGTTACTGTTACAGATAATTCAGTCACCATTTTTCCAATATTAACATTGCGATGACAAAAACGTATTAAATATATAACTCGGTGGTTATGGTTCTGCACCACTCCCTTAAATACATAGGCCTACTCTCGAACTCGTGGTGGCTGGATTACCAGAACTCTATTATTATTTTATGGTTAAAAACTATGATCTAACCAAATTGGCGCCCGTGTGTTGCCAGAGGACAGAAAAGGGGGGATAAAGAATTGCGACATTATTACTTGTCAATTATGTTGTAATAGGCGACTAAGCAGGTCTTGGGCTCCCATTGGTTGTTTCATCCTCAAAAAGGTCAAAGCAGTAGGATGTGTCAGACCGAAAAACGCAGATATCGCAGCTAAGATATAAGCTATGACACAATGCACTTCGTTCTCCGAACTACATAATGCTAATATTCAGGAATCTGAGAACGAACGCAGAAGAAGAGGAGAGAAATTGGACGGTGTCCGCTTTTGAAAGAAGCGCGCTTCACCATAATAGTACCTTAAATCAAATTAATTGTAATAGTACCATAGTTTGTGTTACCAACAAGGGTTAAGCAATAACGAAACATGAGGATGACAAAATAGAGATTTATTACATAAACATATTGTGATCAAAATTATTCCTTGATGACACACACATAAATTTACGTTTGTTGAGTTTAGTAAAGTTTAGTTTCATTCTTTGAAATTGTACTGTGATACTTCAGTTCATGAATTTAAAAAACAGAGTAATAATACTTAATTTCATGAAATTTAAAAACAGTAATAATACTTAATTTCATGAAATTTAAAAACAGAGTAATAATACTTAAGTTCATGAAATTTAAAAAACAGAGTAATAATACTTAAGTTCATGAAATTTAAAAACAGAGTAATAATACTTAAGTTCATGAAATTTAAAAACAGAGTAATAATACTTAAGTTCATGAAATTTAGAAACAGATTAATGTGTTCTGATATTAAATTAACTGGAGAAGATTTAAATGGGTGAGCAGTTGTAATGCAATAATCACTAGTTTCTAACATTGTGTACAAATGTCGGCTTTCACTGCCTCTGGGACAATCGATTTTCTCCTGTTATATTTTCGTTCTTGTAGTTCGGTGTAACATAATATAAAGTCATATAGAGACAAATCACAAGGTATAGAGATTCAGTTTTCAAAGTGATTGATTACTTTGTCTTCCTATAGGATAAACACGACACGTTTTCTGAGTAACATACGGAATTGTCAACACGCGTGTAATTCACAAGCATGAAAGAGAAGAACAAAAATATGAACATTGATTAAAGATTCACCGAGAGCGCTGTTCCCGCTTAGCTGCGCTACCGTGCGGTAGACACACATTTGTATCCCTTGACGCGCAGCAGTGTGAAATTGGCTCACAAGATTTACTGCGTATAGAAATATGTGTAAATGATCTTATAAAAATATAAATGATTGAAATAAAATTTGCTGTATAAGGTACAAGATTTGCCCAGAAATTGTTGTGTTCGAAATGTTTCCGTGGATAGAGATAGATTTTTGCTCAAAAGCACTATTGTCAGAGGAAAAGTTGAAATCGAAAGAAATTTTGCTGTCCCATTCGATAGGTCTAAGTGACATAGAAGCCATATTGAAGTAGGATGTTTAAGGCCGATGCACGCAGAAATCGCAGTTCAACTGTAAACCTTAACAAAACGCATTCCATTCTCTTGACTAAATCGTCTTAATAACTTTCGTTACTGCATGTTTTCCTGTGAAGGAGTGCAGGTAGACTTTCTATGGGCTGTGGAAATAAAGGCTGCTTTGCCATAGCAGACGTGTACAGGATGGATTTTGATTGTAAATCGTCTTAACCAATGGGAATTCGCTTCGAGAATGAACGAAGAAGAAAGAAACATATCGCGACAAATTCTTTACCGTTATATGCTGATAAAACACAACATGGAATTTTTACGGAGAATTTGAAATGATCGTTTAATACCTAAGTGCTCTCAAACTATAAGGCAAAACAATGTCAATACTTGATACTGCATGTTTCCCGCTAGGGTGTTGTAGGGAGACTGATTGTGGCTTGCGTAGTAATAGAAGTAGTAGTAGTACTAGATGTAGTAGTACTAGTAGTAGTAGTAGTAGTAGTAGTAGTAGTAGTAGTAGTAATAGAAGTAGTAGTAGTAGTAGTAGTACTAGTAGTAGTACTAGTAGTAGTAGTAGTAGTAGTAATAGAAGTAGTAGTAGTACTAGTAGTAGTAGTAGTAGTATTATTAGTAGTAGTAGTAGTAGTAGTAGTAGTAGTCGTAGTAGTATTAGTAGTAGTAGTAGTAGTAGTAGTAGTACTAGTAGTATTAGTAGTAGTAGTAGTACTAGTAGTAGTAGTAGTAGTAGTAGTAGTAGTAGTAGTAGTCGTAGTAGTATTAGTAGTAGTAGTGGTAGTAGTAGTAGTAGTAGGAGGAGAAGAAGTAGCAGATGAGTAATAATAGTAGTAGCACATACACTAAAACACATATATATGTATACCATACATCTCAAAATACAATGTCACAGATGTTAATAGTAGAATTAGCGTTAAAGGTATACAATGTCTCAGATGTTAATAGTAGAATTAGCGTTAAAGGTATACAATGTCTCAGATGTTAATAGTAGAATTAGCGTTAAAGGTATACAATGTCTCAGATGTTAATAGTAGAATTAACGTTAAAGGTATACACTGTCTCAGATGTTAATAGTAGAATTAACGTTAAAGGTATACAATGTCTCATATGTTAATAGTAGAATTAACGTTAAAGGTATACAATGTCACAGATGTCAATAGTAGAATTAACGTTAAAGGTATACAATGTCTCAGATGTTAATAGTAGAATTAGCGTTAAAGGTATACAATGTCTCAGATGTTAATAGTAGAATTAACGTTAAAGGTATACAATGTCACATATGTTAATAGTAGAATTAACGTTAAAGGTATACAATGTCTCAGATGTTAATAGTAGAATTAACGTTCTAGGTATACAATGTCACATATGTCAATAGTAGAATTAGCGGTAAATGTATACAATGTCTCAGATGTTAATAGTAGAATTAGCGTTAAAGGTAATGTTAAACCTCAATGTTCTATTGGAACATTATACTATTAAACCAATAATAACTATTCAGATGTAATATTTCATATTGACATAGAAATTCTGCAACAAGTTTGTATATTATCTTGATGACTTCTGGAATAACAGTGCAGGAATTTGCTTTCGCTATGAGCTGATGGAGGGCTATTCAATCTTAGTAGTTTGAAGGCTAAGACCAAAACTAAGACTGACATTGTTCGCGACCTCTTGTTCGCCGATGATTGTGCACTGAACGCTACCAGTCTGAAAGACTTGCAGGTCAGCTTGGATATCTTTTCTTTTGGCATGCTATGCGTTCGGTCTCAACATCAGTACCGCGAAGACATTAGTAATGTATCAACCAGCGCCAAGTGTCCGCTACACAGAACCAGTAATCACAGTAAAGGGACAAAAACTCAATACTGCCAATGAGTTTTCATATCTCGGTACCACCCTATCGCACACTGCGACAATTTACGAGGATGTTGCCCTGCGTTTTGCTCGTGCCAGTGCAGCATTCGGGAGTCTTCGTACCAACATCTGGATCAGGTGTGGTCTCAGTTTGACAACTACGCTGGACGTGTACCACGCAGAAATTCTACCAACACTGCTTTATGATGCGCCATCCTGGACTGTCTATGCGAGACACTATCCACAGCTTACTTCTTTCCACCTTTAAGTAACCTCAAGGGAGTACGTTGGCAGGATCGAGTACCTGACACAGACATCCTTCAAAGGTCCCGTATGCAAAGCATCCATTCCTTGTTGACTAGGTTCCAACTCCTCTACATTGGCCACATCGCCTTATGCTAGACAAGCAACTTCCAAAGAGATTATTCTATGGGGAGTTGCTCGATGGTTAACGTTCAAGCGTAGGGCAGAAAAATAGCTTTATGGATCACATAAAAAAAACTCAAGCTTCTGGAAGACTACAACCCTTGATCGCTCAGCTTGGCACACCCAGATCACTGCTGGTATCACTAAATTTGAAAAATAAACACTGCGAGCAATTTAAAAGCGATGGAAGTGGAAGGACGAATCCGAAATCTCTCCTACACCGAACCTTCTGCATATACTATAATAGAACATTCCCCTTAGTCTCAAGAATTTATTTTTTTTAAATTGTCCTCTGGCTTCCTACTTATATTTACTTGTATTAATAGAACTTACCTAGCACGAATCTGACTCATCGGGCATATACGAACTCACAAAACAAATTATACAATCACAAATTAAAAAAAAAAATTCCAACTAGTCATAGGAAATCTAACTAGTCACATATTCTTTGTATGTTAATGAAGATCGAGTTGCATCGACCTGGAACACAACAATTACTAGACTTTTCAAAGTCACAATCAATAACACATAAAGTTTGAATATTTCTGTATTTACTGATGCACATTAATATATTCTTCAGTTAAATCCTAATTGAATTTACATTAATGATAATAATAGTTTTGCAAATTTTAGAACCACTACATTAGAGACAATATACTAATCAATTAAAAAAAATAAAACAGGGAGCTTTAGATCGTAATTCGGTGGTAACTTTTCTGGTGGCCGTTTTAGACCTATATATGAAGTTAGACCGTCTCAAGTCATCATCATTTAGTGCCGTCTCCACAACGAAGGTTGGCTGCAAAGATCTACAATATCACCTGTCTCTTTTCTTGGTGGTGCACTTTGCTAGACTGTAACCTGTCCATATCTTGATGTTTATCTCCCACTTGTAGGATTCATGCACGCCTCACCTCGAGTTTACTCTCAAGTAAGGTCTGCAACAAGATGTCATGTCTTTTAATGTGTCAAAAATATTTTGTTTGTTCTTCATTTCCTTTAATAAATCTTTTGTCATACGACGTATTGTCAGAACCTCTGTGTTTATTTGTGTTCTCTTTCCGTGATGTTCTACCTATTCTACTATATAAAGTAAAGTAACCCATAGCATTTATTAATGCCTTAGGGGTGTGAGATGTTAGCGATCTCACATTTCAGAGGCTCATTTCTGGCACCACTCAAATTCGAAACCAGTGCGCTAACCACTGCGCTACGTGGCTCCCAATATATATATATATATATATATATATATATATATATATATATATATATATATATATATATATATATATATATATATATATCCACATTTCAATCGCATCAATTCTTAATTATAGTTGTTTGTTCATTGTCCATGTTTCTGAGCAATACAAGTTGTAGAATAGTTGCATAGAATATCGATTAGAATAGCTGTAGCCTTATTTAATTCTCACTTTACGCTTATTTGTAATTACATTAGATGTCAATATTTTGCTTATGTCAGTGAAATAACTTTTAGTCATTCCTATTCTCCTGTTAACTTCTTTTTCATATCTACCTTCATTTGTAATTATGTATTCAACATAATGGTGTGTGTATTTGTCCATCACCAATGATGATGACCATTAATTTACATGCACTTTTGAAAATTCAGTTAGAATTATGACCATGCATAATAGTTCGAAGATGGCTAATAAGCCCTATGCGAGCTGTAAATGTTTTTGGACACTTCGGACATGGAATGACCATTGTAGGAGGATTTTGGTCTATCCGTGAATGTCTAGCTACTCTCCGATGTTGGCCTGCAGCATTTCTCCTCTTTTCACAAGATGATGCGCTATTTTTGACTGTAGAGCGCCATGTAGATGTATTTTGTATAAGTTCTTCCCATGTGTCTTGGTCTATTTCAAACGCTTTCAGTGAGGTCTTTAACAAGTCCTTGTAGCGCTTTTTTTGGCCACCTTGAGATCGTTTATCCTTCTCCAGCTCATCATAGAGAAGTATCTTTGGCAGGCGATAGTCTGGCATACGTACCAAATGACCTGCCCAACGAATCCGTGTCTGCATCAGGATAGTGTCAATTCTGGGGATACCAGATCAAGGACACTGGTATCTGGAATCGTGTCTTGCCATCAGGTGATCATAACTATTCTGAGACATGTGTGAAAGTGATTCAGGTTCCTCACATGACGTCTATACACAGTCCATGTTTCGATGGCGTATAACAGCAGTAATAATGGTAATCTTCTACTCGTTCTAGTATCTTTGTACGTAATTTTATGCCTGGTACCTGCTCGCGTACAGAAATGTTAAAATGTCCACTTTTGCTATGAGCAGCACAAAAGCATGAGCTTCCTTTGAGCTTTACAAACCTTTGATCCCCATGAACAGTGGATTCTTTGATATTCGAGATAAAATATTATGAAACTCAAACAATAGCTAGTGTGATCATTTGTTGAAACATTTGTATCAATAAATTATGCTTTCTTAAATGAATTAATGTTGTTTGTATTTCTCAAAATTAACTAATAATGAATACTTTGTACATGGCGAGGCTTTTTTGAAAAATAAAATTAGCTCTGACTGTAATGCACCGTTTATATGTACAATTTTTGAGACCAACGGGAATTGAACCAATCCGCTGTTAGTGATTTTACATACATTGAAGATTCAAGTCATTTGAAATATATTGAATATGATAGTGATGTGACATACAATGAAGGATATGTTGATTTGACATACATTGAACATGACAGTAACTTGACATAAATTTGATGATGATAGTACTTTGACATATGAATATGACATATTTAAAGATTAGAACATCTTATCAAAACTGAATACAATCTGGCACACATCAATCATTCTTAGTCTTACTTGAGAGCTTGACCGTGGCTATCGACTATATTACAGGCCTTCTAACTGAATTAATGTTAACCCCGTTCGTTACGTTTTTGATTATTGTTGGGTTTTTATTGAGAGTTACTTACATGCTTGGAATCGTATGCCAAAAAAACCAAGGCCAACTAATATATTCACACAAATCGGAAACTAGTTCATGTTTACGTTTTAGTTGACAGGTCTTATAACTTGAAATCGGTCACGACTTGGCGATAGACAAAAGTGTCATTGCATATACAACACTTCATGACCTCTATTACAATATGCAATATGTTATAGTAGACATCTTTCCGTCCTTCCAGTAAGATAGTATTATTGTTTTGATGTAGGAAATAGAATCTACACTCCGATATGGATGTGACTCACAAAACCAATTTGAGCTACAGATTTCCAGGGAGTTTGTACAAGGAACCACGGGCACACTAGTACCATCTTGTAATGTCGTTTTTTTTTCTTTTGGACATGCAGTCCTTGAATTTCCTGCTATCACTCTCTCCCTTGATATATCGCATTCCTAATGTTTCCTTCAATTCAACACGATTCATAGAAACTTATTACAATAATATGAAATAACAAATGCGCTAACTCCCCTCGTACTCTCGTCCTTTCCTCGTACTTTTCACGATTATCTGTATGAAACAAATGACTTTTAGAAATCCAAAGACAGCAATCCTAAAACGATTAATACTCATTCAACGATAATCACAGATAATGTAAACTATACACGAGCTTACTGTTGATTGAAGATACAAGTACATACACATCTTGAAGCCATTAGAACTTTTTAGCCACCAGACAGTGTTATGCTTCCCTGCAGTGCCCAAGATTTTAGAAATTGGGCCGACACTTTCTTCTGTTTTATGTGAGACGAGAGTTTATCTTGGAATCACAGAAAACGAGTGCAACGACCCGACGCGGACACCGCTGTGCATGATTGACAATCAGTCAGTGTTTTGTTAAAAGTAACATTCATATTTTACTTTAAAGTATTTGTCAATATACTTCAGAAAAGTCGCAATCCAAAAAGATGCTAAATGTAGTCATAATAAAATGTCTGTTTTACGAAAATTTAGACTTTATTTGAGGGAGACATTGTATAGACATTATATTCATAAGAAATGTAGACATTGCATTCATAAGAAATGTAGACATTGCATTCGCTGTCTACATAGTTGGAACAATCTACAAGGAACTCGATGCAACTATATTAACGCTGGTAGATTTAACGCTGGTAGATTTAACGCTGGTAGTTTTAACGCTGGTAGTTTTAACGCTGGTAGTTTTAACACTGGTAGTTTTAACGCTGGTAGTTTTAACGCTGGTAGTTTTAACGCTGGTAGTTTTAACGATAGTAGCTTTAATGCATGTAAGCAGCCATTGTGTCATCAGCTCACGACAGGAGAAAAAAACAATAATAGTACTAATGTCACATTATATGCAGGGGTGCAAAGGGAACACCCTGCTCTCGGCGTACACGGGGTTAGCAGATAACCAAGATCCCAAATGTACCTCCTCGTTGTGCACCCTGGAAACATAAATACAGCGGTTCGTGCTGATTCTGGCCAAATCATTTGGGGATCGTGTCCTTAAATGTGGAGGTAGCAGATGGAAATAGATTTGACTGCAAAAAGACAGGCAATATCTCCGATACCTCTGCGCCAACACACGCAGCAGCACTGTCGACACACAGTGAAGCTAGTCAGTTCGGAAGAAGCATTGGAGGGGCGGCCAGTGCAGTTTCTATAAAGCAGGCAGAATCTAGGAGAAATGTAAAGAATTGGTGCATCAGACACCATATTAATAGCACAATGAGTACACTGAGAGGGAAGTACAGCGATAGAGGGCAGCGTCATGTGCAAAGAGAACTAAAAATGTTTCAAGGAAATTGGAACTAAAATGTTGTTTGCTCGAGACAAGATTCTAGTTACCGGTGATCCCAGCCCGGGCCCAACTCTACTGTCGAGTTTTTCCTATACCGGAAGCATGCTCATGGAGAGAAAAGGTTCAGTACCCAATGGACACAGGCACATCCGTCCAAGGTGACAAGCACTGTTCAGCTGGAGAACAAAACGCAATTCGCTAACGCTCCTAAATATCTGTGTAGACTCGGACTTGACGAGGGGCTCACGACAGTGGTGAGCAACGCTTCCGTTCAGAAGGCGAATTAGTCCGAACTCAACTCTTCTGTCGAGTTCATCCTAAACCGGAACCATGCTTGAGGATGAGAAAAGGTTCAGTACCCAATGGGCACGGGCACAATACGTCTAATTAAACGGGGCAAGCTCACTGGCTGCGGAACGCCTGGTGCAAGACAGACGTGAAGGACAGACGTGAAGGACAAACCGTCTCGGCGTAGAGTTAGTACACATTTGCTGCCTGGTGACAGATAGAAAGTCTGACACAGACTAGGGTAGCCCGCCCGAAATGTCAAGGCATGCCGAAATCGGATGTACTGGGCCTACAAGGCGCATAACAGTGGCACAACCTAACCACGCTCCCGGCGGAAATCGCACGAATTTCCGTGCTGATTACAATGGAGCGAACGCAAAACAAAATAAACATACATTATGTGCATGTCCTAAGTAGATTCTTTTCTCCGGACTAAGTCCTGCTAATTGGTAGGAGTTTGAGACCGAACGAAGAAGAATAAATCGTGCGAAATTAAATTCTTTGGCCACCAGGTGTAATCCCCACTCTATGATATCAGCTGTGATTAGGGTTGTCGAATGATACACAGTAAATTACAAGTTGGCTCCTCATCTATGATATGTGATGTAATTAGGACTGTCGAATGATACATGGGAATTCACTTGCATTTTCCTCACGCTATGATATGCACTGTGATTAGGAATGTAAAATGATAATTGCGAGTTAACTCCATTATCTACAGCATGTCACAGTTGTAAGAGAGACAGTGTAAGACAGACAGTGTAAGACAGACAGTGTAAAACAGACAGTGTAAGACAGACAGTGTAACCCACGTTGAATCCATTATCTGTCTCATGTCATCAGATTGCAAGAGAGATTCTAGTCTCCTCCAGAGCGCAATGTTTTCTAGCTCGTTGCATTGCATCTTTTAGTCATCATCAAGTATCGTATCCTGGACGACAAGATGTAGCAGTCATCCCAGACTCTCAAGATTCCTGTGTATCGTGAGCAAATATTTCCTTGAGTGTCATGATCGGGTTGGCGTTGATTGCATACACAGTCAAATTAATTTAAAAAAACTTCTAATACTTGCAAAGTTCTGGAAATCTGCCTCGTCAGAAAATAATTCCAGAGAAATACTAATCTGCAACTAAAAGTCCAACTCTAACAGCTGACATATGGAATGAGACATGCACAAATTCTACTACTTGATATAGGGAACATGACATGCATAATTTCTACTACTTGATATAGGGAACATTGCATGCGCACATTCAGCCACTTGATATAAGGAACATGACATAAACAAACTCTACCAGCTGACATAGAGAACATGGCATAAACAAACTCTACCAGCTGACATAGGGTACATGGCATAAACAAACTCTACCAGCTGACATAGGGAACATGGCATAAATAAGCTCTACCACCTTACTCATGGAACATGACATAAACAAACTCTACCAGTTGACACAGGGAACATGACATAAACAAACTCTGCCAGTTGACACAGGGAACATGACATAAACAAACTCTACCAGCTGACATAGGGAACATGGCATAAACAAACTCTACCAGCTGGCATAGGGTACATGGCATAAACAAACTCTACCAGCTGACATAGGGAACATGGCATAAACACGCTCTACCACCTGACTTAGGGAACATGACATAAACAAACTCTACCAGCTAACATAGGGAACATGGCATAAACAAGCTCTACCAGCTGACATAGGAACATGACATAAACAAACTCTACCAGCTGACATAGGGAAAATGACATAAACAAGCTCTACCAGCTGACATAGGGAACACGACATAAACACACTCTACCAGCTGACACAGGGAAAATGACATAAACAAACTCTACCAGCTGACATAGGCAACATGACATAAACAAACTATACCAGCTGACATAGGGAAAATGACATAAATAAACTCTACCAGCTGACATAGGGAACATGGTATAAACAAGCTCTACCAGCTGACATAGGGAACATGACACAAACAAACTCTACCAGCTGACATAGGGAACATGGCATAAACAAGCTCTACCAGCTGACATAGGGAACATGACACAAACAAACTCTACCAGCTGACATAGGGAACACGACATACACACACGAGGTGTATCATCACAAACAGCGACTAACAGCAAATGTAGCCCTACAATAAATATAATAATAATAATAATAATAATCTCTCAGGGCCGCAGTGGTGCCACACTGGATACATCAACACATAAATCTCACTAAACAACTCTATCCTATGCTGGCGCCGTAACAAAACAACTTAAAACAAATGCGCGCAGAAAAAGGTGCGCAGACATATGTGCACAACGACATAATCGCGCAGGAAAAATGCGCATGGAAAAGGCGCAAAACCTTAAAAAAGTTGGCTAAACATAAACGGTTTTATGAACTATAATCACCAAAATGCAAGAAAATACTCTTATAATGGGTCAAACGTAACGTGTTACTACAATCAAATCTCAAAATAACGTGTCAAAAAATTATATCTAAATAATGTTAGATAAATAAAATTAAAAGTGAATGTTGTGAGCCATGTCTCACAATTAATCCAATAATAACACTGCGCCATATGTTGGAACCGAAACTGTTCTGTGTCATCTACCGGAACATACGTCTTCCCAGCGGATGAATCAAAGGCAACAAAAACAACATGATGTTCCTTATGTTCCAGTAAATTCTCGCGCGAGTATTGCTATTCCAGATCAGCTTCAGCAAACAACAAGAAACGAAAATTTTCATGTTCTGAGATTCCGGTGCGGATGACGAAGAAAGAGTTCTAATGTTTGAAAGGATGACAAATCTCAAACTTCTTTAACTTCAGGATCACTGGTTTAACGATGGAGAACTCAAAGTACCACACAAAGGAGTACACAACAGGAGATTCATCAACAGAAATATCACACCGTACTGCACTGGCTGCTAACTCATTCAATAAACTATCAAATATCTGGCATTCAAAAACACTAAGAAATAACACAAAACTCAAAATCTTCAACTCCTGCATAATTCAAAAATTAACATATGGATGCGGAAGTTGGAAAGCAAAATTAAACTTAGAACACAGACTAAACACCTTTGAAAATAAATGTCTTAGAAGGCTACTAAACATACGTTGGTCAGACTTCAAATCAAAGACAGTTGTCAGACAAGAATCAAAACAAGAATATGTATCCATCTGTAGTAGAATGCGTTGCTGGAATTACATCGGACAGGCGCTACGAATGGATACCGAAAGACTCCCCTGTCAAGCTTTGATGTGTGGTCAGCAAAGGGGAAGAGAAAACGAGGATGACCAAAAGAAACTTTACGCAGAAATATTAAAAGAGAGCATTTCACCATCGGTATCAGAAACAATGAAGATCTAAAGCAAATTACATTGAAACGAGAGACAGAAATATGACATCCGCCCTATGTTCTGTCTTTGGCCCTAGAGGAATAACTACCTAACTCACTCAAAGTATCTGAAAATAATTGTTATCAAGTGTTTACGATGTATTCAATTAATGGTTCTGAATATCCTCTCATCTATGTCTTGTTGTTAAATTATAAGAAAGATACCTGCATGTCCTGCGTAAATTGAAAGATATACAGCCGACACTAAAACCGTCAAGTATCATAACGGTTTACGAAAAAGCCCGCTAGAATGCATGTGCGAACGTCTTCCCTGGGGCACAGATGAGCGGATGCCTGTTCCACCTCGGTCAGAATCTTTGGCGAAAAGTGCAGGAGTTTAACCTCGCTGCAGCATACCTTGACGACCTGAATGTGCGAATGCACGTGTAGATGATACTTGTGCTAAGCTTTGTTCAAGTAGCTGATGTGAATGCTGCCAAGAATTGGGGATACTTGTCCTCCTCTGATGGCACCATTGGTAAATTACAGGGAAGACACATACATTGGCAGGCAACGAAGTAACTGAAATGCGAATCCAAGGTTTTCCGTGCAACTGTGGAACGTGAGTGATCGCGTGATCGAGATCGTTCCTCGAACCAACAATTCAGTGGAAGCCTGGCATCGTTCTATTCTATTGTGAGCACCCATCGGTCTGCAAAGTGGTCGAGCAATTTCGTCGAAAACAGGATCATCATAAATTGAAAATCGAGAGGATTCGGGCAGGCTGTAGACATCCAAAGGCATCCAAGACAAAATACGTTCGCATTAAACGAAGTCTGCAGGCTTCGGTTCCAACATATGAGCAGTGCCGTTATTGGATTACTTGAGAAGAGTTGCTCATAACTTTAACATTTAATTTTATTTAGCTAACATTATTTAGATAACACTTTTTTACACGATATTTTGAAATTTGACTGCATTAACACGTTACGTTTGATCAATTACAATAGTGTTTTCTTGAATTTTTGTGGTTACAGTTTATTTTTAACCGACTTTTTAATGGTTTTGCGCACTTTTGGCCTAAGCGCATTTGTCCTGCGCTTTTGTCGGGTCACCCCTCCGCCATTAGGAGGAGTGTAGACAAATCAAACCCTAACTATTCCTTGATGGAATCGAAAACAGCGAACCATTGGAAGTTCAAATAAATATATAAAGTAAATTACTTTTCGACCAAAACGTTTTTATAAAATGCGCAACATAGCACACGAGGTGTAAGAGATGGCACTACCTATTGTCACATCCAACTAAGAACAGGCCACGCCCCTGTTAATAAACATCTGAACAGAATAAACTAACTACACGAACCAAATTGCAGACACTGCAGCGTACAAGAAGAGACTGTTGAAGACCTACTACTGCAGGGCCAAAAACTAACAGACATACGACAAGAACTACTACCACTACTTCCAGCTATACACAACACACTCTAAACAACTACACCACAACTAAGGAAAACCTGTGCATTCGCCAGAAGGGCTATGGGCTGTCAAGAGCTTCCTGCTCACAGCGAAAGGAATTGAATCATCATCATCATCATCATTGTCACATTATAATTTTAAATGAAGCAAAAATCAAAATTTAAATGTAGTAATTCTCAGTAATGTTTAGTGCAAACGTAATTCCATTTTTAAAATATTCAATAACAAAAATCATAAATGTTATCTACAACCAGCTAAGGACTAATAAGTTTGGAAGATTTCAATGTAACATTTCACAGCACGTAACTTACGTAATTTTACAGAGAAAAATACAACTGTATCGATTTATCTATCAAAATGTCTTCATTAAACGAATGATGCAATACACATTCAATTAAAAAAGAACAACGCACAGCTAATAACAGTGAATTCAGGCACGTTGATAATGTCGTTAATTACCCCACTCCCCCTCACCCCCAAACAAATCAGAACGTGACTTTTAACACTAGAAATGTAGCCACGGGTTGGGTAGAATCTCTCCCTTACCTTTAGCACTAGTAATGTAGCCACGGGTTGGGTAGAATCTCTCCCGTACTTTTAGCACTAGGAATGTAGCCACTGGTTGGGTAGAATCTCTCCCTTACTTTTAGCACTAGGAATGTAGCCACTGGTTGGGTAGAATCTCTCCGGTAGTTTTAGCACTAGGAATGTAGCCACGGGTTGGGTAGAATCTCTCCCTTACCTTTAGCACCAAGAAAGTAGCCAAAGGTGTGTAGAATTCATCCCTTACTTTTAGCACTAGCAATGTAGCCATAGAGAGAATAGAACCCCTCCTTACTTTTGGCACTAGGAATGTAGTCAAAGGTTGGGTAGAATCCCTCCCTTACTTTTAGCACCAGGAATGTAGTCGTAGGTTGGATAAAACCCCTCACTTAATGTTGGCACAAGGAATGTAGTCAAATGGTGAGTAGAATCCCTCCCGTACTAATATTTCGCCAAACATGCATCAAATTTCTCATAAACGTCAGGGAATTGCACACGGAAAAGGGCGAGTGACTTTTTTTAAAGTAAATATTACTCCTTGTTAAAAAAGTACCTACGACCCTGGATGAATGAATATAGACCAATGTGAAAAATGTTACTGAATTTAAAAGTAAACAAAAGTTTAGAATTCAAAATTAATAGAAATTAAGCGGCATCTAAACAAATTGGAATAGTATTTACACGAATAAAAAACATAGAAATAAAACCGAAACTGGAAACATAGTTGTTGGTCATGTTCTAGTTGGCGTGTGCAAGGCACACTCGCTGCAGATGGGACATTGGGTGGCCCCGTATCAATTAAAGGTCGAAATATTTCTCATAACCATTTCATGGTTATTGGTGTGGCCGGCAGGATTAAACAAGGAAACCATAGTAGACAAAGAAGAGAAGAAAAAGAAGGAGATGGTTGGTTATACCGCCAAGCACTGGGTTGACATCACAACAAACTTTGTGGAAACGGGTATATCAATATGGTGGTTCTATAGACAACGTTTGCGGAGAAGCTATCATATGATAGAAGATTCTGTCAGAACAAACAGTAGCTTCGGAGGCAATTATTTGCACGTTAATGTGAAAGTCTGCGAATTCATGCGTTCGTCTATTTACTGTCGGCCCTGACCTTACACGTCTGATATCCCACAGAAAGATTAAACCCTGTACATCGGATATAAAGGACCTCTTGACTAATTGTAAAGCACCTTTCTAAAATGATTCATTTGAGTTTACATGGATTTTTTTTCATTGGTCACTGCATCGACAGCCAGTGGAGATTGTGGGAAATGTCAAATGAGTTTTGGCCGAGAGATTAGAACATTGGTCTCACACCGGTGAGGTCATGAGTTCTGTCCCGGTAGGGGCTGGATTTTTTTTCTATCAGAGTGTAAATTTAAAAAAAAACTCACCATGAAAATGACGTGGCGACAGCAAAGGCATACGACCATATATATACAAGCAGTATGAAAGGGGATCTCCCAGTCGTAAAGGTTAAGCCATTTGTCGTGTGCTCAAGAGATCGTGGGTTCAATCCCGTATAGTTATCTCTTGTGCACAAGACACTTTAAGAGGTATCTGCAGATTATAGCTTGAAGCAAGATAGTTGTTATACGAGTTGCACGTAATAGGGAAATCCGAATACATTGAAGTAAATTCTCTACGTCTATTAAGCTCTTATTGTAATTAGATTCCTTATCTTCTGAAAACTTCAGAGCATTCCGAGATCACAAGCTCAGTACATTCAAAAGTGTATTACACACGCCACTTGAAAACTCCCTGTAACTCCCTAACGAGAATAATATTGCATGACAGTTTATAATTTTTTTTTTAAATGGGTCATTTTTAGAACATTTTCCAATTCGTGGCGACAGCAAGAGCATGCGGCCTTTATCACACAGCTACACAATCCCTACCTGCGACTCCTTAACGGGAAATATGCAGTATTTGACAGTTTTATTTGACAGTTTTCCAATTAGCCCATATTGAAGATTGGTCACGGCAGAACAAATTTATTGCTAGATCTGGATAGTCGCGACTTTGCACTCAAGATAACTTTTGAATGTACCGAGATTGTGATCTCAGAATGCTCTGAAGTGCTCAGAAGATAAGGAAGGTAATTACAATAATAGCTTAATAGACGTAGAGAATTTACTTCAATGTATTTGGATTCCCCTATTACGCGCAACTCATATAACAACTATCTTGCTTCAAGCTATAATCTGCAAGTACCTCTAAAAGTGATTTGTACACAAGAGATAGCTACACGGGATTGAACCCACGATCTCTTGAGCACACGACAAATGGCTTAACCATTACGACTGTGAGATCCCCTTTCACATTTCTTGTATATATATATATATATATATATATACCGTGGTACATATTATAATACACATTAATTAAGTGGATTAAGTAAAAGGACTGCAAGATAAACAGTTGAAAGAAACTGAGGAGGACACAGATGGTAATCGATAAATAATATTCTTCTTCATCTTCTTTCTTTCACTTGAAACATGTCTTAATCTGTAATAAATCTGTAATAATCTGTCTCCTTAATAAAACTCACTGTCTTTTGTAGTTCATAAAGCGGCCCATAGAGCTTTGATTCCGGTGTTGTTTCCTCAGGCCAATATGTCTGCCTCAGTGTTTCATGCTCAGAACACTCTTGAAGTATATGTTTGGCACTCTGAGCTGCCTGTCCACATGTACACATGGTCGTGTTGCCAATCTTGAACTTTGTGTACATGTGATTGCGGAGTCGGTTGTGTCCTGTTCTGAGGCGTAGAATTACAACTTGTTCTGGTCTATTCATAATGTGATAGTCATCTTGTGTTTGTGGCTAATTTATTGACTTGATCATCTGGGTTTTTTTCTGATTTTAGGTGATTGGTTATCTGGTTTGTCTTCGGCAGTACCTTCCTTAGCCAGTTGGTCTGCTTTTTCATTTCCTGGTATTCCACAGTGAGAGGGTATCCACTACATGATAGACAATATGAAAGACTGGCCGGGTGAAGATTTTTCCCCCACTCATCCGCATAGCTGAGGGTAGAAATCGCTAGAGGACTCTCTGTTGACAAATTCAATCTGGTACAGGGGTACAACCCTGTACTTTACGATCAATACAGGTTGGGTGTTTAAACATGAATTTGACCATACTTATAAGACCTCTGCACATAATTAATTAGGCCCCCCATTCGTTACGTTTTTAAAATTAGTGTTGTGATTTTGGCTGGTCACTATTTACAAACTTGGAGTCAGTCTATCCATCCATCCATCCATCCATCCATCCATCCATCCATCCATCCATCCATCCATCCATCCATCCATCCATCCATCCATCCATCCATCCATCCATCCATCCATCCATCCATCCATCCATCTATCTATCTATCCATCCATCTATCTATCTATCTAAATGCTGTTCCATTTTTGCCTTGCGCTGTCAGGTCAGGTGTAGTATAGTTCTCTGCAAATGGCTTTCCCATGCCCTATATATTTATATTGAGGACTCACTGCTTGCCTTATTTAATTGGTCCAACGTTTTGTGGCCTACCCCTTAATCTATATCCGTTGCATCTGTGTAGCATCATTTGTTAGAGAAACACTGTCTGCTGGTAGTCTACTGATGTGTGAAAACCATTTGATCTGTTGTCTTTTAATATAGGGCCTATTCTAGTACAAACTTGGAGTCGTCTTGACTATTTATGGTATGAGACTTAAAATATAAATATTGACAGCAACCAAAATACAGCACTGGCGTAGTGTTCGCTTTGTGTTCAAGAGGTCACGGTTTCAAATCCGGCTCGTGTCGTCTTGTTTATAAGGTGGAATTTTTTCGGAGATCACTGTGGATTATCACATGAAGCTACGGAGTTACGTGCTATGACTGGTATTCTCGGCAGGTGGTGTGCCGTTTCATTAGAGGGACGAAGTACATATGGGAAACCGAGTACAGTGAAGTCAATCTTCTACGGCTTTTAAACCCCTTTGTAAACGGCAATAATTTTTTTTAAATAACGGAGGGGTGCCTAATTAATTCTGTTGCATGGTCTCTAACAGGAAACGGTCATTGTTTAATGAAAGGTGGATAATATATACTTGGTGTTTACAGAGTCAACGTGCAGCCATTTACATTCGTGGCGACATTACGTCATACCAACTGTAAAGTGTGACATCAGTGTACATTTACTGCATCATCATTATCATCAAACCCACAACAATCCAGGGTTGAAGGGTTGCCACTCTAGACACATCAACACAAAAATTTCGCCATGCCTTTTTCTTACCAGTTCTTTGTTTAAGTGCGCATCTCTGTGACATCGGTGTATATCCACTTTATATACGCCCTTTAAACACATACATACGCTCTTCTGGTGTCTCCGATACTATCTCCTCCGTATTATATCTAACTGCTCTATCTGTTGAGGACACAACTATGTACCATGTATTATGATTTACGCACTTCTGATGTTAATGAATACTCACGTATTTGTGAAAAAAATACATCAAAACATTAAACAATGATGCACATTATTATCTAAGTGGAAACACTGTTTAAAAAAATTATGATAACGCCACGAGAAAGCTAACTGGCTCTGCTTCGTCTAGATCAGCGGAACTAAAAACCCGTTTCTATATTTCAGGAATTTACAGTAAATCAATACAAGCACAACATGGAAGGAGGCTTTTTTGTGTAACGGGTTTATATGCTCGCTGAAGTTAATGTCACCGCGGGTATATTTGTTGCATAAGCAAGCAGTTTACTGACAGATATGGTAATCGCTGACTGGTATTGCTTACTCACGAAACAAAAATATGTAAAGCGTCAGGAGTAAAGCGTCAGAAGTTAAGTGTCAGGAGTAAAGCTCAGAAGTAAAGCATCAGGAGTTAAGCGTCAGGAGTAAAGCTCAGGGGTAAAGCGTCAGGAGTTAAGTGTCAGGAGTAAAGCTCAGGTGTAAAGCGTCAGGAGTAAAGCTTTAGTAATTCAATCTCTCTCTCACCCTCTCTCTCGCTCGCTCTATCTCCCTCCCTTTTCGCGTTAAAACATGTGATATATCCGATCAACCGTTATATCGAGACATGTCTTGTTCTTCATTTTTCATTTTCATTTAACGCTAAAGTTAGCACATAGGGAAGAAATCAGATCTCTTCAATTTTGTGTGTTCAAAGCTATTCTATGCAGTTCTTGAATAGTATGTATATTTGTTGTTTTAATTTCTCAAACTATTGTTCTTCTAAGTGTTTCCTTTGGTCTACCCCTGGCTCTTCTGCCTGTAGGTTCAAGAGATTTGTGAAGTATACTGTTATTGTCTGAGCGTAAGATATGTCCGATGTAGGACCAACGGCGTTTTCTAATAACATCTGTGATGTAGTTTTGATGTGTCTCTTCTCTGATTTTTATCATTCGATTTGAATGCGCTCCAGTGGATGTTAGTTTTCGAAACTCAGTAATTTGTTTTCTGAAGAAAAAGAACTTTTCTATCTTTCACATCCATATAACAGCACTGGAATGACGCAGAAATTAAATAAGCTCATTTTCGTGAGTGTGCTGATTGACTTTGACCTCCAGATATTAGACAGTTTATTAAAGACACTTTATGCTAATGCAGTACGAGTTATAATTTCTGACATGACATCACCGTCGAGTGTTAATTTGTTTACTAAATAGGAACATTTATGTACTTTTTAAGTTGTTGTCCATTTAAATTAATTGCGTTAGTACTTGCGAGATATAATTACTGTCCTTTGTTAAGACACAGAACATAACAGGTTTAACTGTCACACTCTACTCCATCTAAATAATATACTATCTTTAATATATGTTTTATGTCTACGTTTGCTATGCGTTTCTTTAATATGTGTTTTATGTCTACGTTTGTTATGCGTTCTTTAATATATGTTGTATGTCTACGTTTGCTATGCGTTTCTTTAATATGTATTGTATGTCTACGTTTGTTATGTGTTTTATGTCTACGTTTGCTATGCGTTTCTTTAATATGTGTTGTATGTCTACGTTTGTTATGCGTTCTTTAATATATGTTGTATGTCTACGTTTGCTATGCGTTTCTTTAATATGTATTGTATGTCTACGTTTGCTATGGGTTCTTTACTATATGTTGTATGTCTACATTTGCTATGCGTTTATTTGTTGTAGTATAACCAATGTGTTTTCTCTTTCTGATTTAGTCACAAGGATCACGCAATCGGCACCTGACCGGGGCTCTGAGTCTACATATACTGGGATGGCTGCTGGAACGTAGGGCGTGGCACATTTGGGAGTGCCCCACGTGCTGTGAAATAGTTTCTAATCAAGAATCAAGAATCTTAATTGGTTCAAATAAAGGTAACAAAGTTGCGCTATAGTTTATACAACAAGTTGCAATATTTTCCACCATTAAGCCACAGAACACGTATATAATGTTATTCCGCTAAAATGTCCTAGCGAGGCAAATTGTATGCTCTGTTTACAGGGCAGTTTATGTTTAACCTCTTAGTTTTGAATGTCTACGTTTCGTAATCATATCCCTTTTATAATGAACACTTGTCGTATTAATTTCCAATAATGGCTCTCTCGACGGACCTTTGGTATATGAGCTGTTTGCATCTGTTTCTATGTAGCAGTGTTGTGCTCTAAAGTAACATGCAATATTTTGTATGATAACAGTCCGGAAAATGGCCACGAATTCATTGTTTTGGACATTCAAGTAGAACGCATGAGGATAAATTAACATAATTCATACAGCTAACGAGATACTTGTATGGGATGTTCGTTGATGTTGTAAAAGTCCTTGTCTTGATTGGTCCGTTCTCAGTGACTTGAGTTCACAGGTTGAATGTCTTGACGAGATCACATCTTTTATGGGGATGTGGTTAGTTAATACGAAAAATCTGGTTACTTAAGTTTCAAGGGGATTCGGTGCCGCTAGAGCGGACCTGGTTCAATTCCCGTCAGCTGTAAGAATTGTTTGGGCAATGAGAGGTTTACGTCTGATGTCTCATATTCACACACCAGCATTGGGCATTGAGAGGTTTACGTCTGATGTCTCATATTCACACACCAGCATTGGGCATTGAGAGGTTTACGTCTGATGTCTCATATTCACACACCAGCATTGGGCATTGAGAGGTTTACGTCTGATGTCTCATATTCACACACCAGCATTGGGCATTGAGAGGTTTACGTCTGATGTCTCATATTCACACACCAGCATTGGGCATTGAGAGGTTTACGTCTGATGTCTCATATTCACACACCAGCATTGGGCATTGAGAATCTGATGGATAATTGGGAGGATGGCGTGTATGTTTTTGATGAGAGGAGGATGGCGTGTATGTTTAAGATGAGAAGTGGATGGCGTGTATGTTTAAGATGAGAAGTGGATGGCGTGTATGTTTATGATAAGAACTCAAGCACTTATACATCTAGTAATCGGTCAATAATGTAGACTTTATTTCTTACAACATATCGCACCAAATCTTCTAAGCGCCTACCTTTCATCCAGGAAAAGGGCAACTGGCATTGCCTTCTGGGAAATAAAACGCTTCTGAGAAAGAATAATCCAGATTTCTGTATACACGGGCGCAGTGGATAAACAAATAGGATACATCTGTACTGAGGCAACTCTCAGACATCTTCTTTAATGTTATTCTTAATGATTACAGTTTTATTTTATACCTTTTGAAAGTATTATTATTATTCTATTTTTATTATTGTTTTGTTATTATTATTATTGTACTGTTATCACTGTTATTATTTCTAAGCTTGCCTTGTGGCTGAAATATAACAGATGTGAAAGATTTTTAACAACAGATATACCTAGTTCCATGTCAGATGAAGGTAAACGAACATCTTATTATAAAGCAATGACAACTTATTTAATGTAAAAATTGTCTAGAAAATCACGGTGTGTGTGAGAAATCTTGGCGAGCACTATCATATAGGCCTAACATCATACAATTCAAATATTGAATAAGCGGAAATCTTGTAAAATTGTACACCAACTGGTAAAGAAATATATAAAATATATATATATATATATACAAATTATTAAATAATAGTTTTATGTGGAACCATACAAGGAAGCGACATTTCGACCAAAAAGTCCTTATCAAGTTAAGGATAAACAAACACAGAATATGAACTACCAAATCCTGTGAAGATCACATGTCAGCCTTCTGGGAACTGATAGGACCGGAACGCAACAAAAAGATAATGAAAGCGAGAACGGCGGGAATGTGAGTGGTTGCATGTAGAGAAAATACAGTAGAAATAGAAGACAAGCTTATAAACAGTGATAATAAAATACAACTTTGTTCTCTGAATCAGTAACAGACTATCGAACGCGGAATCTGTATATCTATTTATATATCTGTATATTTATAGATCTGTATATTTATATATCTGTATATTGTCATTTCCACTTTTGTTGCTAAGCGTCATGAGGTAAAGTTTGGCGTTGTTTGTCTTTTGCCATTTGCTTAGCCTGTGTCTCTTCACGGTTTGTTTGATTATCTCTACCCATCTAGTTCTTGGTCTTTCCCATGCCCTGTCTTCTGCTGGTGTATGCACGAAGGGTTGATTGCATTATTTCCATTCTCCTGACGTGACCTAACCACCTGGTTTGCTGTGTTCAATGTAGTCTTGACTTGCGATGGTCTTGTTTTATTTCCTGATTGGACGCGTAATGGCTGGAGAAAATGAAGTCTGAAGACCGGAATGTAAAGACACGTGAGTTCAGGCTAGGACCATCAGATCAAAAAACTAGGAGAATACATGGACCAACGAACTGAAAACGACGAGGGAAAAGAGAGAAAGGGGTACACAAAAGTACTAGAGCGAGCGAAGATATAGATGGAGCTATCAAACGAATTCATACATTCGCAATAAACTCGATTGATGTTACTCTATACCTCTTGACATTCTATACCTATCTCTTTTTTGGTTATTCGGTCCACACCTTCTCCTAGTTTTTATAACTGCTGACCCTAACCGGATCTCACGTGTCACTAGTTGCCTTATTTACATTCCGGTATTACGTCCGGCTTCCTTTTCTTCAGCAATTACGCGTCCAATAATCTGCACCCGATTAAGATAGGAGTTTTACTTTATTTTACTATCCTTGTTTATAATTGTTGACATTTTGTATTTTCCTTGTATACTCTACTTTCACTACATATAGCCACTCACATTCCTGTCCTTCTTGCCTAACTTGTTGTTTTTTTTAATTGCATTCCTGAATTGTGAGTTCACACATGGCTGGCATGTGGTCTTCGCTTTATTTAGTGGTTCATATGCTGTGTTTATTTGTATTTTGTGTGTGCTAATTTCTACAGTATGACAACCCTAGGACTCTGACGTGTTTATGGGGGTTATTATTATTGCTATTACTCTGTGTTTCTTTATTTTTATCTTGATAAAGACCTATTTGATCGAAACGTCGATTCTGTATACTGTTCCGCATACAACTATACACTGATATGTATGAATTTATATATTTGTTTGTTATATTTTATTACCAACATTATATCAGTAGAAATATTATGCAAAACAAACAGTGTAATATGAAGAATGTATGTTAAATTTACACAATAATTTTTAGAGGGCAATGATACGTAAAATGATGAGAATCATTGCGCCGCACAACATATTCACAAATAGGAGAGATAAAAGTTCTCGATCGATACATAGCTCAGCCAAACGGTGATCACATCTGTTCGAGACATTCACTAACGGCTGACCACCAGGTCACTCTGATCCTAATGCATTGCTCACGGGCAGACCACAATGGACCCATATGTCAACTTTCATTGAAACCAGTTCTGGGAAACGCTACGCTCTCTGGAGGCGAACTCTAATATCAGCTGAAATTGGCTTTCTTTGAAAAATTAGTTTATGGAACTAGAAACTCAGCTTGGATGTAATTGCTTCCACAATTTTACAGCAAAGGATAAGTAAACAACTTAGATAAAATGATGAGACGCGAAGGAAAAAAACACAATACATAACAACATGAATCAAACGCGGATACATCGATTTTTTTAAACAACCAAATTTTTTCATGGTATGCCAAAACTAAATAATTAATTAATTATTACCTAAGATTATCATTTACCCAAAATTGGAGAGTGGCGAAATAAGAGTCCTTCGTGTAGTAAACAGTCCAGTGCACTCATCGTGGATCATCATTTAAAAAATTACGTTATTTTACTTTTTCCGTTATTTTCATTGGTCACTTAGTCTATGCCTTGTTTCGACAGCTAATTATAAGCATCGGAATAGTCAAATAGCATCACTTTTTTAAGGATGATGTCGATGAATCCACATGGCTGTATACAGACAAGGGACTCGGACAGAATGCACACACGGAATCCCGAGTATAAATGAAGACATTCCTCTGCAACTTTTGAGTCCTATTTAAGGCGTATGTATAGGACAATTCTTCTCAATTATTGTTCCGTCCATGCTATACCGGACACACGGGGGGGGGCAAATAATAGCAACATAGTTACCTTTCATGCATGTCGTAAGAGGTCACTAAAGAGGTTTAGGAGTGGGGTTGGCTGTCCCATCTCATATAGGGTCAAAGAGATCCATAGCCACTCTGAAGCCGCATGTGTCAGGCCGAAAGGTGCAGATATCACAGCAGTGCTGTAAACCATGACAAAACGCATTCCATTCTACGGAGTCTTCTTCTTCTTCTTTCCTTCCTCTTTTACCCTTTACGGGTATCGATGGAGATACAATGTTCTTGTTCTCGCTTTTATGGCAGCTTCAGATAATCTTATTTGGTGTTCATGTAATGTCTCTTTGATGTTGTCGATCCAGCGTACTCTAGGCCTATTCTTGGCTCTTCTTTCTGCTTCTCCTTCGTTCTACGGAGTACACCCTGCTAATCTTCATGAGCTTTAGGACGAACACAGAAAAAGCGAATTCAATTTCTAAACACTTTTTATCAAATGCACCAACTGAGTAGAAAGTCTCGATAAAACCCGAGCACCTGAATCCGGCTTATGTTCAAGAAATCAGAAATATGTAACATTTGCTAATATCATTGATAGAGAGGGCAATATAAATACAAAATGACATGTACTTGTGCTTCAAAGATTATAGTAAAGTATTTGACAAGGTGAAGCATTCAGAAATTATAAAAATGTTAGAAAAACTATATTTTGAAGAGAAAAATCTAAATATAGTAAGAAACGTGCATTTCAAACAAACAGCTGCGATGAGGGTTGACAGTAACGTAAAAGAATTTCAAAAGATAGAGATGGGAGTCAGACAAGGATGTTTAAAGTCACCAGATCGTTATTCCATGTATACAGATGATATTATGCGAAACATAGAAAGCATGCCAGGAATAGCAGTTGGAGGTTACAATCTGAATAATCTAAGATATGCTGACCATACAGTTCTGATTGAAGGGAGTGAACAAGAACTTGAAGCCCTGTTAGATATGGTAGTACACGAAAGTGAAAACAAAGGTCTCAGTCTAAACAAGAAGAAAACAGAAGTAATGGATGTTTCAAAGAAATACACACTGTAAAAATGCAGTATTACTATTAATGATGCAAAATGAAATTAAGCGGATAAAGTCAAGTATTTTGGCACCGATTTAAAAAAAAATGGCAGATTATCCAATGAGATCGCCCGTGTGTTGCCTGGGCCCGAAAGTGGAGCAAATAATAGCAACACTGTTTACCTTCCACACGTGTCGTAAAAGGCGAATAAGGAGGTTATGGGATGGAGTTGGCTGTCCCATCCCATATAGAGTCAGTGACCCAAAGCCATGCTGAAGTTCGATGTGTCATGCCGAATGGCGCAGATATCGCAGCAATGCTGTAAACCATGACACACGAATTCCATTCTCCAGACTACATTCTGCTAACCTGCAGGAGTTTGAGAACGAACGCAGAAGTAGAAGAAGAATCCATTGAGATCAAGAACATGATAACAGTCCAATTCAACTTTTCAAAAAGTGAGAAATGTTTATGCAATGGAGTAATATAAATGCATACACGAGATCTAGTGCTAGGATGTTATTTTGATCTAATCCTTTATGGAAGCTAAGCATGAACAGAAAACAAAGTTTCCAGGATAGGCTAGAGGCTAATAACGTGATTTGTAATAACAATGAGGATAATGCCATGCCTATGCAAGACAATTAATGTAGGAATTTTCAAAGATGCTGGATTAAAACAACAATTATAGCAAAAAATTAGAAAATGAAAATCAAGATGTGTATGGCATGTGATGAGAAACGTAAAACTTGAATACTTAGTAGTCACCGGAAAGATCAAGGGAAGAAGAGACAAAGGAAGACAAAGATAAATTTCTGGATGAGTTGCCACTGTGGCACATTAAGATGTCAGCAACTGACCTTATTAACAACACAAGAGACAGAGAGTTGTGGAGAAGCATGATCGCCTACGCTACTCGGCATGTCACTTGTATGATTCTTTCTTTCCTTCATTGTTCATTCTCAAACTCCCTCTGGATCTCTCTTGTAGCAGGACAATTGTCCAGCTAGATTTCCAACAGGACATAGTCCATAAAATGTAAATGCGTTGTGTCGCAGTTTTATTTGCGCCACTGGTCCCACACATCCGTCTTCGGCGGTTTCAACGTCGAAGTTTTTACCTCGAGACACAAACATATTGATGTAATGTTTCTATATACAGGAATTACAAGCAATGGAGCTCTTAATCCCTAGGTCCAACGGGAAGTTTCCCCAGAATAATCTTTGATATCTAGAAAACACATTCAGCGCTAAGCACTGTTTTGAGAGAAAATATTCACACTGAAAGTATATTTGTATGTATAAGAAAAATTCTTTCCATCATTATCTATATATACATCAAATTTCATGTAATACTGCAACCCGTTTATTTTATCAATGTTAGACACTTGTGATTAAACAGTCCATATTTGGTGTTATCAATGTTAGACACTTGTGATCAAACAGTCCATATTTGGTGTTATCAATGTTAGACACTTGTGATCAAACAGTCCATATTTGGTGTTATCAATGTTAGACACTTGTGATCAAACAGTCCATATTTGGTGTTATTATTGTTAGACACTTGTGATCAAACAGTCCATATTTGGTGTTATCAATGTTATACACTTGTGATCAAACAGTCCAAATTTGGTGTTATCAATGTTAGACACTTGTGATCAAACAGTCCATATTTGGTGTTATCAATGTTAGACACTTGTGATCAAACAGTCCATATTTGGTGTTATCAATGTTAGACACTTGTGATCAAACAGTCCATATTTGGTGTTATTATTGTTAGACACTTGTGATCAAACAGTCCATATTTGGTGTTATTATTGTTAGACACTTGTGATCACACAGTCCATATTTGGTGTTATCAATGTTAGACACTTGTGATCAAACAGTCCATATTTGGTGTTATTATTGTTAGACACTGATAATACCCTAACACTAAACAGTCGACCTATTCGACGCCCTCGTAAAAGGTGGATAGATAGTGTATTAGAGACACTCGGAAATATAATAACAGATGAGGAAAATAGAAGGGCAAAAGACCGGACACTCACTCTTCCCTCAACACCGAAAGGTACATGAGGACAGAAAGAAGAAGAAGAAGATTGTTAGACACCTGTGATCACACAGTCCATATTTGGTGTTATCAATGTTAGACACTTGTGATCAAACAGTCCATATTTGGTGTTATCAATGTTAGACACTTGTGATCACACATTCCATATTTGGTGTTATCAATGTTAGATACACAGAACGATATGGGATTAAAGCATCTTGCTGATGCACGCACTCTCAAATTAAGACAGGAGACTATATTGGTTATATCTGATCGAGTTTGTTTTTATCTTATTGTAATCTTATGTTCTGGGAGAAGTTTGACTTGTAGTGCGTGTGAGACAGTAAATCAGTACACGATCTATATAATCTACACTCTATCGGGGCATCTTGAATCAGTTCACAATCAATATAGTCTACACTCTATCGGGGAATCTACACTCTATCGGGGAATCTGGAATCAGTTCACGATCAATCTAATCTACACTCTATCGGGGAATCTACACTCTATCGGGGAATCTACACTCTATCGGGGCATCTTGAATCAGTTCACGATCAATATAATCTACACTCTATCGGGGAATCTACACTCTATCGGGGCATCTTGAATCAGTTCACGATCAATATAATCTACACTCTATCGAGAAATCTACACTCTATCGGGGAATCTACACTCTATCGGGGCATCTTGAATCAGTTCACGATCAATATAATCTACACTCTATCGGGGAATCTACACTCTATCGGGGCATCTTGAATCAGTTCACAATCAATATAATCTACACTCCATCAGGGCATCTTGAAAACGAACATGTTGTTTGGACATGGAGTAAAAATGGAAGACATTACACTGATAAATAATCTATACAAATAACTTACAGGAAAGAAGAACACGGGGAAGACTCGCAAGAATAAATATTACGGAAGGATAATACAGAGAATGGAATAAAAACGGCTGAAGACAGATTGTATCTGACATAAACATGGCAAACAGTGCCAAGAGGAGAAGAGATGGGAGTCTGGTTTCACTTACAGTTATGTCGACTGGAGAACATTCTCTTTCCTCATCAGGATCAAGATATGATAAAGTTTACAAACCTGTTGTTTAACCCCTCAAATATGTTAACACACCGACTATCCTAGAAAATCACATTATTTTTGGCTGTTTTTTTATATTTTCCAATATTCTTCAATCCTCTTATCGCATTCATTTCCGTGCTGACCAAGAAATGTGTCCGGGGCAATAAGAGAGTATGGCGAGCTCTGCCACTGTATGGAGTAGTAGGACAATGTATTACACAGATATTCTGAAATCCTTACGAGAAACAACACAGATAAATTACATAAGTGAAGATAAATAATGATTTTTGTCCAAGTCTAGAATAAAGGATTGGGACGGCCCGTGTGATGACAGGGCCTGAAAGGTAAATAATAGCGACACAGTTAACCGACACACATGTCGTAAGAAGCGGCAAAAAAGGTTTTGGGGATGAGGTTGCCTGTCATCCCAAATTCTTCTTCTTCTTCTGCGTTCATTCTCAAACTCCTGCAGATTAGCACGATGTAGTCCGGAGAACGGAATGCGTTGTGTCATGGTTTACAGCATTGCTGCGATATCTGGGTCTTTCGGCCTGACACATCCGACATCAGCATGGCTTTGGGTCACTGGCCCTATATTGGATGGGACAGCCAACCTCATCCCATTACCTCCTTAGTCGCCTTTTACGACATGCGTGGAAGGTAAACAGTGTTGCTATTCTTTGCTCCCCATACGGGCCCAGGCAACACACGGGGCTGTTGTTCATCCCAACACATCTGTTGTTCAACACATCTGTTGTTCATCCCAAAAAGTGTCAAAGGGACCTAGAAGTTATGATGAATTCGTGATTGTCAGGTCGAAAGGCGCAGATACCACAGCCAAGTTGCAAACCGTGATAAAACGTATTCCGCTTTCTCAACCACGGGGTGCTAATCTGCTAATGTTTGAGACCACCCAACGAGGACGAAGAAAAGAAAAGATGGAATGTAAAATGTCGTGGACACAGGAAAAAAACACACCTCATTATCGATTGAGAAAATCTTCACTAATCAGTGGAGAATTGAAAGTGTCAGTCGTCGTGTAATTACGGATATACTCACGGGAAGTTCCAAGCATCTATAGGAATTTATTGAATGCTATGATAATGATTTGTAAACTAACTAACTAATTAGATAACTAAGAAACGAGGTGACGAATCAATTAACGAAGTCACTCAATAATAACTAACTTATTAAGTAATACTCCCTTATTTTAGTCATGGAACAAGAAATAGATTATCAAATATTAATAAGAAGAACGTATTATTTTTCTTTAAAAAAAACACACACACAAACTGGCCAAACCTGTGATGTGAAAATTACTATATTTTACAATATAGTGGTACAATTATCGTCTGTGACGGCCAAGGTACTGGGTTCGAAACCCGCCACAGGCAATTGAGATAGGGCATGTCAGAAATCAAAAGGTAAACTACTGAACGTATTTAAATTACCTAGAAAATCACTACATCCAAAAATGTATGGGTTGATGCATATCCTGAATAGGATACTCTATCTCTTCTTTTTTAACTGGTCAGACTGGTGTACAACTGTATAACAATAAAACACATTTCAATCGGCGTGGCATGCATTAAGAGTAGGGAGTCGAAACATTTAAACTGTCTTGTACATTTATTTGTATTTGGTGTATTCTCATATCCTGATGGTTTGTGCGTTCATTATAAAGCTAATCGACTGTGTATTAAGTACTGAGTACCTAAGTACTGTTATTGTCTTTCTGCAGTGTTCTCAATGATGAAATACTATTATTGCCTTTCTACGGTGTTCTCAATGAGGAAATACTATTATTGCCTTTCTACGGTGTTCTCAATGATGAAGTACTATTATTGCCTTTCTACGGTGTTCTCAATGATGAAGTACTATTATTGCCTTTCTACGGTGTTCTCAATGATGAAATACTATTATTGCCTTTCTACGGTGTTCTCAATGATGAAATACTATTATTGCCTTTCTACGGTGTTCTCAATGATGAAGTACTATTATTGCCTTTCTACGGTGTTCTCAATGATGAAATACTATTATTGCCTTTCTACGGTGTTTTCAATGATGAAATACTATTAACATTTTCTGGTTCACTCGTTTAGTTAGTTAGTTTCCATTTGGGCCATAGATTGTAGATAGGGCAGTAGTTATTTCTTTCTATGTTTAGTGTCTGGTTGCAAGCTGATGTAACTCTTGTGTATTTCATATTCTTGTGTGCCACTAGGTGTTATGGGGAGTCGAAGTCTTCATTCTTTAGCTAACTGTGATGACGCTGCCATAGTGCAGCATTGGTGTTCTAGTATTTCTCTGATGTCATCTATCCATCTTCGTCTTGGTCTTGCTCTGCTTCTTTCAGATGGTCTTTTTATTGAACGTTATCGATGGAAAGTGATCTGCTTTCATTCTGATAAGGTGACCAAACCATTTCACCTTTTGTGTGTTTATATATGTTTTGCACGATATTGTTTACATCAGATTTCTTTTAGTGTCATTGTTTATTCTATCTCTTTTTGTTACCCCCAGTGCTGTTCTCAGGCATTTCATTTCACGTACTGCGAGTTTTTGTTCTAGTTTCTTTGTCAGGGTTCAGGTCTGGAATTGTAACACAGTGTCGACATTAACACTGTGTTTATTAACGTTCTTTTGGAGATCAAGTCGATGTTCTAGTGTTTCAGCAGTGGTATTGCTTGTGTATTGCTTATGCACAATGTTGAGCTTTATCTGTTAACTGTTCTACGTTGTGTTTATATGGGATGACACACTTTCCTTTATCCTTCTGTCTTCCACATGATGGTCTGCTTAGGAAGTGTATTTTCATCCCAAGGCCGATGTACTTTCCAGCGTCTTATTCTTATAAATCTAGACACACATTCTTGGTTTAATTCTTCCCTCGGTGAATTACTTGTTTTAAAATCTGCCCATTTGCACGTTTGATCTTATCTTAGAAGTAATGTACATTAGAATTTCAACGTCATTACTCTTAATGAATGCCACACTGATGCAAATAAGAATATTTATATAGAAATAACATGTAGTATTACTTGTTTTCTAAATTACCAAGAAATTTGTCCTTTTATATTTTGCAGATTGCTGCTCATGCTAGCTTGTAAATGTGAATACATAATAGCTTGTAAATGTGAATACATGATAGCTTGTAAATGTAAATACATGATAGCTTGTAAATGTGAATACATGATAGCTTGTAAATGTGAATAAATGATAGCTTGTAAATGTGAATACATGATAGCTTGTAAATATAAATACATGATAGCTTGTAAATGTGAATACATGATAGCTTGTAAATATAAATACATGATAGCTTGTAAATGTGAATACATGATAGCTTGTAAATGTAAATACATGATAGCTTGTAAATGTGAATACATGATAGCTTGTAAATGTGAATACATGATAGCTTGTAAATGTGAATACATGATAGCTTGTAAATGTGAATACATGATAGCTTGTAAATGTGAATACATGATAGCTTGTAAATGTGAATACATGATAGCTTGTAAATGTGAATACATGATAACTTCTAAATATGATTGTATGTTGGAAATCTGTATATTTTTCTCTTGTTAGCAAAGCTTACTAATATGACAGTAGCGGTTTTCTTTATGATCATTATTATTCCGTATATTACAATAGGGGGTTTATCATATAAGGTATATACCACGTCAGGGTCGTAGACGTGCCGCACTGGAGACATTAGCAGGACAAGCACAGCGAGCATCTCCTTTCCCCTTCATTCGAATGGGTGTAGTAAAATAATGGCGGGATCATTCTTTGATGCTGTACATCCAGGATTTTTTTTTCTTCTCGCCTCTTTTTGTCCAATTTACCCCCCCCCCCCCCAATCAACAACTACCAAGAATTCAGAGATCACCGTACTAAATTATATCCAAATATTTTAACCCTAAACTTTTTAACAAAAAAGCTGTAACTGAAGAATAACAATAAAATATGAAACATTTTCAGATGTATATAAGTGTATTAGAAGTGTATTAGAAGTTTATTAGAAGTGTATTAGAAGTTTATCAAAAGTTTATTAGAAGTGTATTAGAAGTTTATTAGAAGTGTATTAGAAGTGTATTAGAAGTGTATTAGAAGTGTTTTAGAAGTGTATTAGAAGTGTGTAAGATGTTAGAATGCCGTTCTCAGACCCTTGAGGTCTCGGGTTCAATCCATGGTTGAGACAGAATTGAATCTTACAAAGGATCAAAATCCTTCTTGTGCATGTGCGGCGTTGTACGTATGCAAAGCTGTCTTTATTTCCACAGCCCATAGAAAGCCAAGCCTCCCTGCACTCATTCACTGGAATACATGCAGTAACGAAAGTGGTTTAAAAAAAAAAATAAACAACACAATTTCACATTCTGGTGCAAATCTGTGAAGATTTTGGAAAGAAAACAGGAATGTTGACATATTAGGAGATTTTGTCAATTTTTGTCACACCCCTTCCCACTTGTCAACTACTAATACAATTATTTTAGGTCCAACTCCACTTACCATTCCACGTAATTTTTGACGTAGTTTATGGAATTTTAATCTATAACTGTGCAGACATCATGCAGCACCCCCCTCCATCCCCCCTCCCAACAAAATAAATGCAAACTTATACTGGAATATTATTTGATATGAAGTCCCTTTTGTTGGGCGCCCGAATTCTTGAACCAGTATATATTTTAACCTCAACAAATTCTAGAAGTGGTATAGATTTTAACCTCAACAAATTCATGAACCACTCTATATTTTAACCTCAACAATTTCGTGAACCAGTCCAGATTTTAACCTCAATCAATTCTAGAAACAGTATAGATTTTAACCTAGAAAATTATTGATTCAGTCCAGAGTTTAACCTCAACACATTCTAGAAGCAGTATAGATTTTAACCTCAACGAATTATAGAACCGTTTCAGATTGAAAATTTTTTTAAAAATCTGGTTGCAGTCCAGATTTTAACATCAACAATTCTAGAACCAGTCCAGATTTTAACAACAACAATTCTAGAACCAGTCCAGATTTTAACATCAACAATTCTAGAATCAATCCAGATTTTAACATCAACAATTCTAGAACAAATCCAGATTTTAACATCTACAATTCTAGAACCAGTCCAGATTTTAACATCAACAATTCTAGAACCAATCCAGATTTTAGCATCAACAATTCTAGAACCAGTCCAGATTTTAACATCAACAATTCTAGAACCAATCCAGATTTTAACATCAACAAATTTATTTGAGAAAGGTTGAAATCACGTTTTTATTACGCAAATACTAGCAGAACGATTCTGTTTAATCTCATTTACTTGGACTGCAATCAAGACAGTAACCATATTGTTGCTTTCAAAATAGAATACATTTTGTAACACGTTGAAGTTATCCCTCCTTTTTCTTACATTAGGCTCTGTGAAATTATTCAGACAAATGTCTCTTTCTCTTTCTTACATTGGCTTCTGTGAAGATTCTGAGACAAAATTGTTCATCTTATTTCTTACATCGGGCTCTGTCAAGATTCTACAGTGAAATTGTTACTCCTCTTCCTTACATCGGGATATGTGAAGATAGTAAGGTGAAGTTGTTACTACTCTCCTTACATCGGGCTATGTGAAGATAGTAAGGTGAAGTTGTTACTACTCTCCTTACATCGGGATATGTGAAGATAGTAAAGTGAAGTTGTTACTACTCTCCTTACATCGGGATATGTGAAGATAGTAAGGTGAAGTTGTCACTCCTCTTCCTTACATGAGGCTCTGTAAACATATGCCATTGATATTAAACTAGTGTTGAAGTGTTAGGCGACACGAATTCATTCTATCTTATCTTATCCCCAGTACAGTATAGTATAGATGGTCAGCGTGACATTCAACATTTCAGGAGGGAAAGCTTTTTCATCGAAAGAGTCTAGAGAAACACGAATATGCAACTCAGAATTACAATTTTCCGACACCTGTCACAGACAATAAAAATGATAATCTACCATCCTAGTCAGTATCATCCATCATCATCCTAGTCAGTATCATCCATCATCATCCTAGTCAGTATCATCCATCATAATCATGCACCTCGTCAGTATCATCGATCACAAGCATGATTCCCAGCAGTAACATCCATGAAAATCATAATTCTCGTCAGTATCATCCATTATCATCCTCGTCAGAATCATTCATCATTATCCTCGTCACTATCATCTAGCATCATCCTCGTCAGTATCATCCACCATCATCCTCGTCACTATCATCCACCATCATCCTCGTCAGTATTATCCACCATCATCCTTGTCAGTATCATCCACCATCATCCTTGTCAGTATCATCCATCATCATCCTCGTCAGTATCATCCTTTATCAACCTGTCAGTATCAACCATCATCATCCTCGTCAGTATCATCCTTTATCAACCTGTCAGTATCATCCATCATCATCCTCGTCAGTATCATCCATTATCAACCTGTCAGTATCAACCATCTTCATCCTTGTCAGTATCATTCTTGAACATCCTCTTCAGCATCAACCATCTTCATCCTTGTCAGTATCATCCATCATACTCATTCTACTTTCTCATGCATATCAAACACAGATTCGTTCTCTGCATCTACTTTACAATTAAATCCTGTCAACTTTTTTGTGTTTCTGCCACTACCTTTTCTTGTGTTCTTCTTCTTCTTTCTGTCCTCATGTACCTTTCGGTGTTGGGGGAGAGTGAGTGTACGGTCTTTTGCCCTTCTATTTGCCTCTTCTGCTGTTATATTTCCGAGTGTCTCTAATACACTATCTATCCACCTTTTACGAGGGCGTCCAATAGGTCGACTGTTTTCGTATCGTTTGTTACGTGTTTTTTGGATAATACTTTGCTCTTTCTGTCTGGCTATGTGGCCGTACCATTTAACTTGTTGTTTCTGTATGTATTCTATTGTTGACTTGATCCCTAATTGTTTCCTTAGTGCTTCATTCTTGATTTTGTCTCTCAAGCTAACTCCAATCATACGTCTCACACATTTCATTTCAGTGGTGTTAATCTTATGTATTGTTCTAGAATCTAATGTCCAAGTTTGACACTGATAACACAATGTTGGTAGGAAAATGGTGTTGAAAAACGCTTTCTTTGTTTCTAGTGTAATATCTTTGTTTCTTAGTAAATGTGTTAATTGACCAATGACCTGACAGGCCTTATTACATCTTGTGTTTATTTCCTTTCTTGTGTGATTATGTTAATTTATTTTTAAACTTACTTGTGTGTTTCTAGACTGAATATTTTTAGTTATTACCAAAGAATTACCACTTTTGTCTATAAGTATGTAAATTATTTTATCTCAATGGAAGTCAAGATGAAATATACATTACGAGAAAATACTATATCTTCAAACTATAATATCTCCGCCGAAGACGGATGCGTCGAACCTTTGGCGCGAATAAAACGGCCGCAACGCATTTCCATTCTCTGACTGAGAAGGAGAAACAGACACATCTGCTGGAGGTCTAGTAGGATCAGTCCTGCCACAGGAGAGATCCAGCAGAAGTGAGAGAATGAACTTAGAAGGAGAAGAAGTAGTATAAACCTCTTATAAGTATACATACTTAATTAATCAAGTAGAATGTAGCACTATCACAAGTAGAATGTAGCACTAGTATAAGTAAACTGTAGCACTAGAACATGTAGAATATAATACTAGAACAAGCAGAATGTAGCATTAGAACATGTAGAATATAATACTAGAACAAGCAGAATGTAGCATTAGAACATGTAGAATATAATACTAGAACAACCAGAATGTAGCACTAGAACATGTAGAATATAATACTAGAACAAGCAGAATGTAGCATTAGAACATGTAGAATATACGAGTAGCACTAGAACATGTAGAATATAATACTAGAACAAGCAGAATGTAGCATTAGAACATGTAGAATATAATACTAGAACAACCAGAATGTAGCATTAGAACATGTAGAATATAATACTAGAACAACCAGAATGTAGCACTAGAACATGTAGAATATAATACTAGAACAAGCAGAATGTAGCATTAGAACATGTAGAATATAATACTAGAACAACCAGAATGTAGCATTAGAACATGTAGAATATAATACTAGAACAAGCAGAATGTAGCACTAGAACAAGTAGAATGTAGCACTAGAACAAGCAGAATGTAGCACTAGAACACGTAGAATGTAATAGTAGAACACAGTAGAATGTAGCACTAGAACAAGAAAAACAGTTTATAAGTCACCAGAAACACAGACACATAAAAATATAAATAAAATGATAGTATTCCTTTAAAAAACATTACAAAAACAAAGAGTACATGTCATATTAACAATATAAATATCAACGATATTATTATCCAATGTATGTTTAGATTTTATATTGTCAGCAGAATTGAAATATTCTGCCTTCGCTTCCTGTTAGTTTTCGTCGTGAATTATGCATCATGTTGCGTCAAACTTCTGTTGTTATTATTCTTGTGATTTAGCTTCAGAATTCAGTTTACAATATGAATTACGTATTGTATTAACTTTTTACATATTGTTTAACGAGACATTAATTGAGAAATTCTTAAAGTTAAACTGGTTTATCTTACGAGTAATGTTACGACTTATGGCGTATCTTACAACTTATAACTTATGTTAGACGTATGTTACAGTTATGTTAGACTTATGTTACAGTTATGTTAGACTTGAAGTTGAGACATTAATTGAGAAATACTAAAAGTTACGACTTATGACCTATCTTACAACTTATGACTTATGTTAGACGTATGTTACAGTTATGTTAGGCTTGAAGTATAACATTCTAAGATAAGTGAGATATCTTCTTCTTCTTCTTCTTCTGCATTCAACGTCAGACTTCTGTAGATTAAGAGGACACAGTCTGGAGAACGGAGTGCGTTGGATCATGGTTAATAGCACTGTTGCGATATCTACGTTGTTCGGTCTGACACATACGTCTTTAGTTCACTTTAACTATATATGGGAGGGAAGCCAACCCCACCAATAACCTACTTAATCGCTTCTTACGACATTCATTGAAGTAAACAGCGTTGTTATTCTTTGCTCCCTCCTCGGACCAAAGCAACACATAAGAGAACAAAGATATAATAAATGAAATGTTGTTCTTGCTTTTACTTTCCTTTCAGTGCATACTCACGCAGTTCTACAATGGACATCATAACAAGAAAGCAGAACGCTGTTGGTCATCTAATGAGACATAACAACATGGAAAGACTAATAGCAGAAAGCAGAATAAACGGCAGCAGAGGAAGAGCCCACCCAAGACGACGATGGACAAATGATATATTTTGACTGTTTAAACAAATCCACGGAGAAGACAAGTCAACTCGACCAGGATCGCGAAGTGTTCAGAAGGTCCATAAAGAAGACCACGTCCTGGAAAGAATATGTCACATGATGATGAATACAATGGATAATACTCTCCGTTATAGGGAAATTGAATATCGTTGCCGAAAACAGAAAACATGTGCAATATTATTTACATATACATATTTACATTTCATTATTTGGCAGTAGTGATCTTTACTCATTTTTTTGCTCAATCGGTGGTCATTACTGCTGAATGGTCTGGAAGATAAATTTTGTACAACTGGAATTAATCTAAGCATCATGTCGTGAAAGATTCACTTACCAATGTGTCTACAAAATCACTGTGCACTTAATTACACCGATGTTCCTACAAAGGAACATGAATTGCGAGTCTTTAGTTCGAATCTGTGTGATGTCCCTTTACAGCGATTTTATTTACATTATATACCTCTCAACTTTAGGGCCTTGAATATAGCAACAGACACAATTTTTGCAGTGAAGAAGGGAGAGAGACAGCGAAGATTCATATAAGGCCTTGAATATAGCAACAGACACTATTGCTGCAAAGAAAAAAAGGAAAGAAACGGAGAAGATTCACAACTGGATGAAGCAACAGAGTTAATAAACATTATCAAATAGCAATATATGAAATAATGTAGACAAAATCACTAGCAACAAAATAATAATAATTATACAACGGTACAAATCTGTTAATTGACCGAATTAATTTGTGATTAAGATCGAAGGGAAACAACATGTGACTGGTTTACAGAATGTAACAGCTGATTAACAGTTAATATTCAGTTATGTATACATTACATAAGTTCTACACGATGTATATATCGTATACATGTTGTCACATTTTTTCTATTTTTTTTTTAAATATTAAATAATGAGCATACAAAAATTACTTCTAACCTTGAACATAAATCCCATTTTGTTTGTATCGATTATTATTTGCACACAAAAAATACTTTAAAAAAATACTTAAAATATACATTAAATACTACTAAATCAACTTGAAACCTACGTTAAGAACTATCAAACACTTCGTAACATCTATGTAAATATTATAAAACAAACTTCCGATAATCATCAAATACTCTTACTAATAAATCAAACTAACAAACACTATTTGAAATATACGTTCAGTACTTGCAAACACTACATAAAACCTACGTCAATACTTGCAAACACTACATAAAACCTACGTTCAATACTTGCAAACACTACATAAAACCTACGTTCAATACTTGCAAACACTACATAAAACCTACGTCAATACTTGCAAACACTACATAAAACCTACGTCAATACTTGCAAACATTACATAAAGCCTACGTCAATACTTGCAAACACTACATAAAACCTACGTCAATACTTGCAAACACTACATAAAACCTACGTCAATACTTGCAAACACTACATAAAACCTACGTTCAATACTTGCAAACACTACATAAAACCTACGTCAATTCTTGCAAACACTACATAAAACCTACGTCAATACTTGCAAACACTACATAAAGCCTACGTCAATACTTGCAAACACTACATAAAACCTACGTCAATACTTGCAAACACTACATAAAACCTACGTCAATACTTGCAAACACTACATAAAACCTACGTCAATACTTGCAAACACTACATAAAACCTACGTCAATACTTGCAAACACTACATAAAACCTACGTCAATACTTGCAAACACTACATAAAACCTACGTCAATACTTGCAAACACTACATAAAACCTACGTCAATACTTGCAAACACTACATAAACCTACGTCAATACTTGCAAACACTACATAAAACCTACGTCCAATACTTGCAAACACTACATAAAACCTACGTTCAATACTTGCAAACACTACATAAAATCTACGTTCAATACTTGCAAACACTACATAAAACCTACGTCAATACTTGCAAACACTACATAAAACCTACGTTCAATACTTGCAAACACTACATAAAACCTACGTTCAATACTTGCAAACAATACATAAAACCTACGTTCAATACTTGCAAACACTACATAAAACCTACGTTCAATACTTGCAAACACTACATAAAACCTACGTCAATACAAAAAGACAACGAAAGATAATCATAAAATACTTGTACTAATAGATCGCATTAAAACCAGAAACAAATCAGTAAAAGAAATAAAAAAAAGGAAAGTAACCCATAGCATTTATTAATGCCGTAGGGGTGTGAGATGTTCGCGATCTCACATTTCAGAGGCTCTGCAAATGAGGGCGGTAGCCATCTCCTCTACCTCGCAGTCTTTAAATTAGTAGCAAATTAGTAGCACACAGACAATGTGACGAATAAATTGGAATGTGAAAATACAATTAAGTCATAATAATAATTAACTACAAAGAAACGTACGTGACACAGGACAAGCAACAGCTATACGTAGTCAATAAGAAAACACTGTAGTAAATGATCTTAAATCTTACCGTAGCAGATGTGAATCCTTCCTACAATGCCACGGGTTAGTCTCGTGTCCTCTATAATTTTTCTTTAATAATGGTGCACACAATTTGTTGCCCATGTTTCTCACAGTTGAATTGCACGAGATCTCATTGTAGACATGCCATTACATTCCTTCCTTCATCTTTAAAGCACATTTGCTCGTGAATAAAATCTTTAACCGAGCACAGATAAGGAACAAATGACACGAAACTGTCTCACACTGTGAAGTCAGATTTCATCCTGATGTATAAGAAAGAAAATCAATAACCAATTTTGGAAACATGCGCTCTAGTGCATTCACTTATCTACAAATTTGATCATCTACGTGAATATATCTACCTAAATATTACATCTATTTCACAGCATAAGGTATCCAAATCTAATCTATGTTGCAACCCTACGTCAAGAAGTCCAAATTAATTATTTAACTCGAATTTAAATGTGAAAAATAAATAAACCATCGTCAACATCTTGAAGCGATTTTATCTTTATTGTTTTTAAACGTATATATCCATCATCATCATGTGCCGTGTTATGCAGTGCAGGCGATTGTTGATATAAATAAACATGTTTGTTTATTTGTTTGAGAGCCCCATGAATTGCGAGCGATTAGCTCTTACTTCCTATGTGCGATGGGGAGATTTATGACCTTTCTTTCATACCCAGTGAACGCTCGTGTATAGTCGGGGTCCGAAAGCGGAGCAAAGAATAGAAACAATGTATACCTTCAATGCATGTCGTACGGGGTGACTAAGGAGGTTGTGGGATGGAGTTGTCTGTCCCATCCCATATAGGGTCAGTAACCCAAAGCCATGCTGAAGTCGGATGTGTCAGGAGGAAAGGCGCATATATCGCAGCAATGTTTTAAACTATGACACAACGCATTCCGTTCTCCGGTCTACATCCTGCTGATCTGCAGGAGTTTGAGAACGAACGCAGAAGACGAAGAAGAAGAAGATTACCCAGTGCAGCAACAAAAATAAAGATGGAATCGCTTCAAGATGTTAACAATAACACTATTGGTCAGTTTTGCTGCTGACTCTCTACCATGCCATGATGTTTAAATAACCGGTGTCTTGCTCTCTTTAGCACCCTGTCTCTTTGTCCTTCTGTATTACTGGTAACGTTGCTGAAATTTTTTTCTATTATTTCGGGCTTTGGAAACACATCGGTGATATTTATTATTATTGACAATAATAACTCTTCATGACGTTGATAGTGGTGATATCATATATCAATGCGTGTTATATTGAAGTTGATAATGTGATATATCAAAGCGTGTTATATTGAAGTTGATAATGTGATATATCAATGCGTGTTATATTGAAGTTGATAATGTGATATATCAATGCGTGTTATATTGAAGTTTATAATGTGATATATCAATGCGTGTTATATTGAAGTCTATAATGTGATATATCAATGCGTGTTATATTGAAGTCTATAATGTGATATATCAATGCGTGTTATATTGAAGTTGATAATGTGATATATCAATGCGTGTTATATTGAAGTTGATGTGATATATCAATGCGTGTTATATTGAAGACTTTCACACACAAGGTAATGTTATTACCATTCACAGGCCTGGAGCTCAACTAAAGAGAGATAGGAAATTCCAAAGGAGAAACGAACTGATCAATGCATAATATAAAATAATATTCTAATTTTGGGTGAGGGGGGCAATTGCCACAAGGTGGACAAATATGTCCCATTCAGAGACGCCTACTATAGAAGACTAAGAGATTAGTATTTTAACTACAAGTTCCAAGTGTCGGAAACTAGTAGTGGCAAGATTACCTGCTGCACAACCTCAATTATTTTCAATAGCCAACAACCCTGATACAACCAAACCGTGCTAAAGTCTGCGGTTGACATACTTATAAATCATCATAAGAATTAATTTTTATGTAGGTGTTCCCTGACAACTAAACACAACAATATTTCGTCCCAGATTTAAAATAGGAAACAATTATTTGAGTAGGTCTTATTTAAAGTCATTGTTCAATTATATATATTTTTTCTTTTGATGTATAATATGTTGTTTGTGAGTGTAAATTTGATTGTATTTTGTTCGTTTACCAGAGATATCTTAATGTGTTTATGATATTTTGTTGTAGTGTGACTCCCTACAATGTAAAACTTATTGGCTAATGGAAAACTGGCCTTCTAAAATGGCTCATTTGACTATTCCCTTTGTTGTCATTCGCTGTCTCCTCGCAAAGTATAACGATACAACCATAAAGTATAGGCTGTCGCAACACCAAAGTGATATTTAATAAACAAATATGTGTTACAAATAATACCTCTACGACAACTAACATCATTTTTTATATAATTGTTTTCTTATTATTATGTGTTCATTCTCATGAAGATATTAGATCAAAAGGTCATCCATTTTCGCCCTTATTCATTTTACTATAATTGTTCAACTCTTTATTAGTACTTATAGGTATTTGTAACAAAAATTTACGTATTCAATATTATTACATATAGTAATGTAAAACTGTTGTGGGTATACATTTTGTTACTTATGAATTCGATGTTCTACAAGTGAGCTTTAGTTCTTCTTTACACTTTTCGTTATCTGTACGTGTAAATGTGTCCATCTTGTGTGTGGGATTGATTTGTCTGTGTGCTCGGTTTCATGTTCACTTGTGCTCGTTAAAAGTGAAACATTCTTTCTTATGTTTCTTTGATTTTAATTAATTTATTGTAATTCTCCCGGGCGTAGGGGTTAAGTCATTTGCACTGTATTGGACCCAAAAGGTGGCATGTTCTAATCCAGCTTGAGACGTCTTATTTGTTTGTTCGTTTGAGAACCCTAGGAATTGCAGACGATTAGCTCTTACTTCCCATGTGCAGTGAGGTGGTTTTTCTGAGCTTTCTTTCACACTCAGGAGAGTGACCCCAACTTTTGGCTTAGTGCAATGCCTATTGAAAGAGCCTTTTACTCAGAGGGGGGTATATAATTGTATAGATGACATGCTACAAACCTTTCATGAGAGAACCTCAATATAACATGTCATCTACTACGGTTTTCTGTTGTATGGATGGTTTGTCTACTGGGCCACTGGTGAGACCCACAGACGCAACCGCATGCGTAAGACATCTAATTTAGAAAGTTAGTTTTTATCGGAGCTTCCAGGGGATAACAGTTTGAAGCTACAGAGATACGCACTGTGAGTGGCACCCTGCCACGTACGACATTTTGAAGCTACGGATTTACATTCTTTGAGTGACACCCTCGACTGACGACGTGCCGTTTCGTTGAAAAAGACAGCGCATATATGAAGACATCCGTGTACATTGCAATCAATCCTCTACGACGTTTTACAGCTAATTTTAGTTTCATTCGATTCTATATTGTTTCTTTTGTCTTTCATACTTTCATACATGACAGACTTAAGAAGATTCTATATAGTTTCTTTTGTCATTCATACTGACATGACAGACTTAAGAAGATTCTATATAGTTTCTTTTGTCACTCATACTGACATGACAGACTTAAGACGATTCGTATAATTTCTTTTGCCTTTCATACTGACATGACAGATTTAAGACGATTCGTATTATTTCTTTTGCCTTTCATACTGACATGACAGACTTAAGACGGTTCGTATTATTTCTTTTGTCTTTCATACTGACATGACAGACTTAAGACGATTCTTAGCTTTCCTTTCTGTAATCTTTCTCTCTCACTTTTTCACAAACGCACTTCATTGCCCTTTCTTATTTCTTACTATATTTTCTTTATTAACGTTTCATTAATTGCATAAAATGACATGTGAATAGAGATTCCATTAACACTTGGTGATACACCGTTTCTCACTTAATCAAGGAAGCAATTCTACGTTGAGTATCCCAGAATGTTAACAGATAATCGATAAGTATTTCACACTATACGAATGTCTCTATAAGAGTGTGTATATAATGTCTAATAAAGAATTATGTCGGTTCACTATCTACCTGCTCTGTTTCCACTCTCTCTTATCTTTCACTATTTCTCGCGTTCTCTCTCACTCACTCTCATTATTTTTACCTCTCGCCCTAACTCTTCCTCACACTCGTTCATCTTTCATTTTTTTTCTTTTTTTTCGAATTCTCTCTCAACGCTTCTTTTACATTAGCTACACTCTCACTCCCACTCTTTCTCACACATTATCAATCCCACTCTTTCTCACATACTCTCACTCCCACTCTTTCTCACACACTCTCACTCCCACTCTTTCTCACACACTCTCACTCCCACTCTTTCTCACATACTCTCACTCCACTCTTTCTCACATACTCTCACTCCCACACTTTTCTCACACACTCTCACTCCCACTCTTTCTCACACACTCTCACTCCTACTCTTTCTCACATACTCTCACTGCCACTCTTTCTCAAACACTCTCACTCCCACACTTTTCTCACACACTCTCACTCATTTTATCATACTCCTTCAAGATGGAGTACAGTTCTTACACAGTATCTTTAGTATGAAACACACCCTCTCTCCCTCTCTAACGAATGTCCATGTTTGACAACAGGCTACCTCATCACAAGATTTACACATTAAATGACCAATGACTAACTCTAACTCAAGCGTTCCTACAATCATGATTAACACTTTCCAATCACAATCTTTTAATCTTGCTATCTCACTCACTCTCTCCCACGCTATATACTATTTATGCATACTCCAATTACATAATTCACTCGCACCAAAACTCTCTCTGCATTCAAACTCTCACTCAATCACACATTCATTTATATTACTCATTCACTAATTGAACTTTCCCTTCTTGTGAACACACTCATCCTTTCATTGAATTCACACACTTATTAACCTCACTCATTCTCTGTATACACTCACTCACTCTTCCACTAAAAATATCTCAGAACTTACTCTGTGAACTAATTAATTTAAATCATACAATCATAGAACTCTGAACGTATTGTCCCTCTCACTGACTTCATTCACTGACCCTCTCACAGACTTCATTCAATGACCCTCTCACAGACTTCATTCAATGACCCTCTCACAGACTTCGTTCAATGACCCTCTCACAGACTTCATTCAATGACCCTCTCACAGACTTCATTCAATGACCCTCTCACAGACTTCATTCATTGACCCTCTCATTGACTTCACTCACTAAATTCACCGTCCCTATTACTGACTTCACTAACTAAATTCACCATCCCTCTCACTGACTTCACTCACTAAATTCGCCATCGCTTTCACTGACTTCACTCACTAAATTCGCCATCCATCTCACTGACTTCACTCACTAAATTCACTGTCCCTATCACTGACTTCACTCACTAAATTCACCGTCCCTCTTACTGACTTCACTAACTAAATTCACCATCCCTCTCACTGACTTCACTCACTAAATTCACCGTCCCTCTTACTGACTTCACTAACTAAATTCACCATCCCTCTCAATGACTTCACTCACTAAATTCACCGTCCCTCTTACTGACTTCACTAACTAAATTCACCATCCCTCTCACTGACTTCACTCACTACATTCGCCATCCATCTCACTGACTTCACTCACTAAATTCACTGTCCCTCTCACTGACTTCACTCATTGAATTCACCGTCCCTCTAACTTACTTCACGCACTGAATTCACCATTCCTCTCACTGACTTCACCCACTGAATTCACCATCCCTCTCACTGATTTCACTCACGTAACTCACTCAACACCCAAATGAACTCACTCAAACTTTCACTGAACTCCCCCTTCTCTTCCTGAACTCGCATATCATTTCATTTAACTCATTCACCTTCTCACAGAACTCATACACCCCCTCTATCAATCACCCTTCCTCCGAATTCGCTCATTCTCCACTGAACTCTCTCATTCAACCCCCTCACACTGTTTTACATTCTCACACTCCCATTTACATATAATCATTCTCTGCTATATTCACTCAATCTCTTTCTCATTTCTTCTCTCTATCACCTCATCCCCTCCTCTCTGACCTGCTATCACTCTTTCTTTCTCTCCCCTACATATATTCGCCTGTCATCAACAGATGAAGATTACGCTGTCTAGCCAGATTTAGAGTTCTATTTCCTCACATTTTCCACACAAATTCCGGATCATGTCTGGAACTACAGGAAATTATTTTGCATAACTAATCCTATTTTTGTGACACTTCTTGCTTTTTTTGTGTGTACATCGTGTGCCATGCTCTCTCCTTCTTCCCATTCTCTTGTTTTTTCGCTAGAATGCAACATTTCTAAAACATCTCCATTTCTGTCCGGAGATCAGCATGCTCTTAATTCCGATTCAGTTCGCTATTCGTGAATGTAATATCTTCATTTTAAAATGTAAAGTCTCCATTTGTGAATGTGACGTCTTCCTTTATCATACTGGTGCAATTATCTCATTCCAGTATAGGAGGTTTTCATTTGTGAATGTGGTATCCTCATTCTTAATGTGAAGTTTTTATTTGTGAATGTGTCATCATCATTCCTTAATGCAAAGTTTTAATTTGTGAATGTTACCATCAGAAAAAACAGATGATCAAGTCAATAAGAAAGCCACAAACACCAACACAAGATGACTATCACATTATGAACAGATCAGAACAAGTTATGATTCTACGTCTCAGAACAGGACACAACCGACTCCGCAGTCACATGCACCCAAAGTTCAAGATTGGCAAAACGGCCATGTGTACATGTGGATAGGCAGCACAGAATGTGAAACTTATACTTCACGAGTGTTCTGAGCATGAAACGCTAAGGCAGACATATTGGCCAGATAAAACAACACTGGAATCAAAGCTCTATGGGACACTGTATGAACTACAAAAGACAGTGAGTTTTATTAAGGAGACAGAATTACAGATATAGACATGTTTCAAGTGAACGAAAGTAGAAGAAGAAATTTGTGAATGTGCCATCCTAATTTCTTAATGCGAGATTTTTATTTCCGAATATGGAAGTCTGATTATTTAATGAAAAAGTGTTTTCATTGTGGATGTTAGACCAGTAAAGAATATGGACTAAATATAAATATTTTTTTAAAACTATAATAATAATCAACAAAATTCCAGAAGAACGAGCTAAACATTAAATACATGGAGAGAAACTACAACAAGTAAAACAGTATCAATATCTAGGACACATAGTCACAAATGACGACAGATGTGAAACAAAAGTTAAAAGGAGAATAGGAATGGCTAAATGACATGAGGAAAATATTAACATCTAAACAAATTACAAACAAGCTAAAAACGAAAATTATCAAATTTATTCTATACTAATGTATGGCTCAGAAAAAAGGAGAAAACAATTAATAGATAGAATTGATACATTTAAAATGTGGATCTATAGAAGAATAGGGAGAACTTCATGAAAGGTGGAAAAAAACGGTGAGGTTCTAACAACACAAAGTATAAAATAAAAGAACTATTAAAAGAAATAAAGCTCCAATAAATATTTGGGACATATTAAAAGAAACGATACAATGTTGAAAACCTTACTTGAGGGTAAGGTCGAGAAGAGATGAGAAAGAGTAAGGCAAAGATACAAGTGGAAGAGAAACTTTCTGAGATGGACAGATTACAGTCTGACAGAGTGCACCATCAAAGCAAGAGTCAGGGAATGTTGAAAGTCCGTTGCAACCAACCTTCATTGCAGAGACGGCACTAAATGATAATGATCAAGCTATTCTTTATGAAAGGGAAGCATGGACAGTAAACAAAAGTACCCAAGACAAGCTGGTGGCAACAGAGATGTGGTTCTTAAGAAGAATGATGATAATCCCATTATGAACAACCAAGAAAACTAATGTAGGAGATCTCAGGGATGCTGGAGTAAAACGACAAATTACAGTGAAAATTATAAACAGACAATCAATATATTTAGTGAACGTGATGACGAAAGTAAAACTTGAACATTTAGTAATCACCATAAAATCAAAGAGAGAAGAGACACAGGAAGGCAAAGAAAGAAATTTATGGATATGTTGTAACTGTGGCACAAAAAAAAGTCATAAAATGAACCTATTAACAACACAACAGACAGAGGATTGTGGAGAAGCATGATCGCCTGCGCCACTCGGCATGATACTTGATTTATTGATCCACCAAGTATAGTCTAGGGAAGTTATAGAGCCTATTTTCTTGCACAATAAAACCAAAACATATTTTATCTTTAATACGTTATAACTAGTTCCTGTGTAGCAAGTGCTTGTAAAATAATGAAACTGCGCATACTCATCAGGCATCGGTCTCCGGACCGTTCAGAAAGCACAGAACTCTATTCCAAGAAGGTACCTACCTCTATACACGAATTTTATTTTTATGTTACCTGATCGATACCTTGATTAACAGGATACGTTATCAACTGCAGAAGTTGAAAACATGGTAACTTCGTTTCTGAAATTTTAAAAATGCGCACCAGGGTTAAGTTAAACCACCAATTTTGTGCCATGAGCGAGCACTCTACTATCTAAGCCACTTGGAGGTCTAACGTTTCCTGCTGTGATTATCATACAAGTGTTACGTTTACAGTGAAAAATTATATCACAATGTCATGAACCATCATCTAAATAGTGCAAATGGCTATTGTTTCCTTTATTGCAACATAAAAATTAAAATATTTGATTTAAAATCATATGTTGTTATGTTATGTTATGTTCCTCCAGGGCCATAGGCACTATATATAACCATAGCTTCCCATTTCTGTCTTTGTGTTGCCAGGTCTTTCAATTCTTGTGTGTTGTTTAGGTTCATTGACATGCCTTCTCTATTAACGGTTCTTCGTAGAGTTTCTCTAGGTCTCCCTCTTCCTGCTTCTGTTATTGTCATGTTCAGAAGGTCTTTGATGTGCGTTCATATTCTTCTTGGTCTGCCGCATGTCCGTCTCCCTGGCATCATCCCCTTCATTATGATCTTCTCTAGGATGTCATAGTGTTTGATATGGCCAAAATATTGCAGTTTTCTGAAAAGAACCATGCTGTTTAGCTAGTTTTCTTTTATATTCATTTCTCTCAGGATGACTACATTGGTGATCTTTTTGTTCCATGGTATTCTGCGGATTGTCTGTAACATTTTGTTTCAAATACTGCTATTTTATTTTTCACTTTGTTGATAATTGTCTATGATTTTCGCCCATATATTGTCCTTATAAATATGCAAGCTCTTAGGAATGTTAGTTTTGTTGGTTTGCAGCAGCTCAGCCATATGTTTATCATTTGTATCAGTTCCATTGACGCGACAGCCAACCTCCTTCTGACATCTTCATAGCAAATCACCATTACTGTTGATAAGATAACCAAGGTATTCAAAACTGATGACTTTTTCTAATTCGCTGTTGTTGATACTGATTAAGAACTTGCTAGTCGATTTGTCGCTTGTCATAAAGTTGATTTTGTGTACATTCAGAAATATGTTTTGTTTTTCACTATGTTCTTTAATGGCGTTTATGAAGTGTTGGAGACCTGCTTGATTGTGTGCCAATAATGTATCGTCAGCATATCGGAGTTCTGGTCTCTCGTGACATTCGATATTGAGTGAGTCGAAGTTGTTTCTCTGTTGCTCATTTCTTACATTTCTCATTATGTCATCTCCATAAATGTTGAAGAGGTATGATGATATGGTACATCCTTGTTTGACTCCTTTCCCCACACTAAATCAATCAAATGTTTCACTATTTACTCTCACCGCTGATTGCTGGTCTTCATTCTTCTTCTTCTTCTTATGCGTTCGTTCTCAAACTCCTGCAAATTAGCAGGATGTAGTCAGGAGAACGGAATGCGTTATGTCATGGTTTACAGCATTGCCGCGATGTCTGCGCCTTTAGGCCTGACACATCCGACTTCAGCATGGCTTTGGGTCACTGACAAAATATGGGATGGGACAGCCAACTCCATCTCATAACCTCCTTAGTCGCCGCTTACGACATGCATGGAAGATAACAGTGTTGATATTCTTTGCTCCCCTTTCGGGCCCCGGCAACACACGGGCAGCTGGTCTTCATATAATGTTTTTATGAAGCGGATAAACCCATGTTGTGTAGCGAGAAACCCATGTTGTGTAGCGAGAAACCCATGTTGTGTAGCGAGAAACCCATGTTGTGTAGCGACAAACTCATGTTATGTAGCGAGAAACCCATGTTGTGTAGCGACAAACCCATTTCCTTCATGATATTCCAAAGTTGTTGATGTTGTACTCAATCGAATGCTTTGGTGTAGTCAATAAATCATGTGTAGATGTCGACAACTCTGCACTTCTCTATGATGTTCTGCATACTGAAAATATGGTCTCTGGTGCCTCTGCCTGGTCTGAAACCTGCCTGTGCTTCATTTAACTCTTCTTCCAGCTTATGTTTTAGTCTTTTTATGATTATATCAAGCAATATTTTTCTGGTGTGACTGATCAGTGAAATGGTTCTGTAGTTGGTGTATAGTGTTAGATTTCCCTTCTTGTGTAGTGGTATATATACTGATGATATCCATTTCTTGGTCCAAACTTGTCCAGATCTTGGTGCAGAATGTGTGATAGATCGTAATAGTGGTTTCTCCTGCCTCGATAATTTCAGCAGTTATATTATCACACCCTGGAGATTTCCCTCTCCTCGAGTTTTTAATAGCCCATCTGACTTCATCTAAATTGGATTCTGGTTCTATTTCACTTCTATTGTGGGTGTTATTATTAGTGATTTTGTGGATTTCTTCATGCATTTTCTTATAGTATTCTTTCCACCTTTCCAGGATATCTTAATTTTCTCTCAATTTGTTACCATGTTTGTCTTGAATGATATTTAGTGCTGGTTTTAAATCGCCTGTTAGAGTTCTCATCTCTTTGAACATACTATCACTGTTCTAAACAGCAACTGAGAAAAATATGGTCTCAATAGATAAACTGTTCTAGAAATATCTACGTATACAGACACAATTGGACACACGGACAACAAAATGAACTCTTTTTCATATGCATATATATATATATATATATATATATATATATATATATATATATATATATATATATATATATATATATATATATATATATATATATATATATATATATATATATATATATCATTGCCCAAAAGGAATTCATATATATATATATATATATAGTTCTTTCCTTTGGGCCAAGATTTTCACATTTCATGTTGAGTTCCTCGTTGCAAGCTGCTGTAGTTCTTGCATAAAGTAAAGTAAAGTAAAGTAAAGTAAAGTAAAGTAAAGTAAAGTAAAGTAAAGTAAAGTAAAGTAAAGTAAAGTAAAGTAAAGTAAAGTTAACCCATATAATTTATTAATGTCGTTGTGGTGTGAGATGCTAGCGATCTCACGTTTTAGTGATATGAGGGCGGTAGCCATCTACTCTCCTTTCAGTCTTTACTTCCCGGATTAATTCATTAGCCAATTTAGGCGGGGTCGACCCGGGAGCCGTTGCGATCTGAAAATCATTTAGGCCTCAATTTGGAAATGAACATAGGACCATATGCGAAGTCCGTTTGCTAACCACTACGCTACAGCTTATGCTCAATATTTAACTTTATGTATTGTTTATTTTGGGAAGAGTATCTTTTTGGCGATGAACAAGTATTTTTCTGTCTCCCACGTGATCGTTTGTTTATGAAGCTCCATTCAAGTACTTGAGCGATGTAATTCCAGCGTTTTCTTATAGAATTTGATATATATTCCTGGTGTATTTATTCTCTCAGCTAATTGCTTGTTTTAAATCTAGTCATTTTATGTTCCATAGTCTACGATGGCAATTGTTCTCAAATGGGAGTGTCTATTGCTTGTGTAGATCTCCAACACTCGCATCTGTATTACAGTTAGTATACACGAATTAAACAGTCTAGATTTGTTCGTTTGTTAGTCTTGTGAGAGGAGCGTGGTAGCATAGTAGATAGCTTGCATGCTACCACCGGGTTACAGCGCGTCAGGTTCGAAACCACGCCCGGACAAGCACACAATTCCGGGTTGTGATTTCTCATTTGACACTACCACTACTCCAGTCGAATTAGTTGTAAATGAGCACCCGACGCATGTGTTAGGGAAGATAAAGACAACAAGGAAAAGAAAAATACTTGATGTTGCCTAGTACATAAAGATATTTTTCATCCCCGTAGCACGTTGATGCCATGGAACCTACCTTTACTTTTGAAAGCGCCATATATTTAAAAACTTGTTAAATGCACCTGCTGCCAGTTAAGCGGGTTGATATCTCTTGCTATCACCATCGTGTGGTAACATTCTCCCCAAATAGTTGAGTTTCAACTTTCTCTAGCAAGATCGTTGAGTTTGATATCGCTTGTTTTGTTTATGAAATCTTATATTTTTGCTTTAGTTGATTTGATGGTTAGACCGATTGGTTTTGAGAAATTCTGAAAAATATATACATATTTTCTGGATTATCTAGGGAGGTTGCGAATAAAAAGACATAAATGGAACTCACGGACTCGATCCATGTGCTATAGAAAGGTAAAAATATAACTGTTATTTATTTGGACAATATATACAATAGAAAATAAATTATATAACTGCACGAACAAAAAATGAACAGTTGTTTGTTAAAGTCCACGAGGAATGGAATTGGGGAAGAGAACAACTATTTCATTTGAATGTGGATCGAGAGAAAAGAAAAGGTTGAGAACCGATAATTTAGCACTTATATGTACCAGTGAATCTGACATAATGTAATGGTGCATACACATCGCATATACATAGACCTTATCCGGTAATGTCAAAACGTACACGTTTGCAATAAAAATGTCACTCCTTTGGAATACCAACTTTGAGACCATTGCCCAGACATACGTATAGAACCATAACCTATATGTCTAAAAATCTGGAGGAAAAAATCAAGAAAAAATGAATCTAAGTTTCGACCAGAAAGTCTTTATCATTGGTAAAAAAAGACAAAGGCGACACATTGATTCAATCTATTTTGTAACTGTTAACCATATTTTTCATGTGCTTCAGTCTGTTTTGTGAAATTTCTTTATTAGGTTGTTCTTCTATTTCTTTATGCCAGTACACATTTTTACTGCTTTTCTACGAATATGAATCATGTACACATAAATTTGTAGTGAGGTGATAATTTTAGATCTCAAAAGAAAAAAAAATTTATATATAATATTCTTACATTTTTATTTTCTACTGAAATTTCCAGCTTGAATACTATTTCACTCTCATTCATCGACTTCATATTCATTCATACTTTATTCTCATTTTTCATTTCACATCTAATCATTTCAGCTGTAATCAAGTTCTCAGTGGGAAGCTTTAAGTGCCGAAATAGATCTTGCCTAGAAATCTCGACATTTTATCAGAAACAAAGATCGAACAGGCATATAAGAGAACAGGATGCAAATAAGCCATGAAGATTTCGCTACTGATTGCAAATTCAAAATGACTGAGATCAATTGAAGACAGGCTTGGAAGTAGAGAAGATTCTTCATGAGATATTCAAGACAGATGTCAAAGAATATTTATAAACTTAACACAGGATACATTTACTTCACGACTAGATATTGGAAAATTTGTTAAAACTTACGTTTCTACATTTGTAAAATTTACCAAAAGTCCCGAGTGCCTGTGGTTAATATTGAAGCGTCGGAAACTATTGTGACATTTACAACATCTTATTCTTCTTCTTCTTCTTCGTTCGTTCTCAAACTCCTGCAGATTAGCAGAATGTAATCCGGAGAACGGAATGCGTTGTGTCATGGTTTACAGCATTGATGCGATATCTGAGCTTTTCGGCCTGATACATCCGACTTCAGCATGGCTTTGGGTCACTGACCATAAATGGAATGGGACAGCCAACTCCATCTCATAACCTCCTTAGTCGCCTTTTACGACATGCGTGGAAGGTAAACAGTGTTGCTATTCTTTGCTCCCCTTTCGTGCACTGGCAACACACGGAAGTACAACATTTATAGATGAGTTTCCACATTCTTGAAAATATTACTACGATATAATCGTATATCATATCCATATAAAAATAATCGTGGATAGTAACAATGTTTCCATGTGAACAACAACATTTCAACTGTAAAGGGAACACAAGATCGTTAGCACTCGCGAACACTTTTTAACTCACATAACGCGAGCATCGCATGTCATTAAGAGAGCATCGCGTGTCATTAAGAGAGCATCGTTCATTGGTACAAAACGGGTTGAACCTCGTCCAAAGCAGCTTCAGAGACGGAGAAATCTGCAACCTATCTATTTAGAATAATTGAAGTCGATAACGTGAGCTACACTTGGAGAGATCATTAAGAGGCATCGCATGTCATTAAGAGAGCATCGCGTGTCATTAAGAGAGCATCGCATGTCATTAAGAGAGCATCGCGTGTCATTAAGAGAGCATCGCATGTCATTAAGAGAGCATCGCGTGTCATTAAGAGAGCACCAGGGTGCTCGCGAGCAACGTGTTGAGAAAACCTGATATAAACGAACATCTCGTTGGAAATCATAGTTTTTCAAAGTCGTAGAGAATTTACTTCACTGTACTCGGTTTCCCATATGTACTAAAGCACCACTCTAACCCAGTATGTCGCCCGTGTGTTGCCGGTGTCCGAAACGGGAGCAAAGAATAACAACGCTGTTTATCTTCCATGCATGTTGTAAGATACAACTAAGGAGGTTATGGGATGGGGTTGGCTGTCCCATCCCATATAGGGTCAGTGACCCAAAGTCATACTGAAATCGGATATGTCAGGCCGACAGGTGGAGATATCGCAGCAATGCTGTAAACCATGACACAACGCATTCCGTTCTCCGGACTACATCCTGCTAATCTGCAGGAGTTTGAGAAATAACGCTGAAGAAGAAGAACCCAGTATGTAACTTAATAGCTTCAAGCGATAATCCACAGGAATCTCCGAAAAAATCCACCTTACAAACAAGACGACAGGTGCCGGATTCAAACCAATGAACTCTTGAACACAATGCAAACAGCTTAATCCCTATGCTATGGAGATCCCCGTTAAAAAAGAGATCCAGTGGAGGTTTGAGAACGAACACCAAAACATCCAGTTAATAATTCGTTCATTAGTACAAAACGGGTTGAACCTCGTCCAAAGCAGCTTCAGAGACGGAGAAATCTGCAACCTATCTATTTAGAATAATTGAAGTCGATAACGTGAGCTACACTTGGAGAGATAGAGTCAGTGCGACAACGAGATAGAGTCAGTGCGACAACGAGATAGAGTCAGTGCGACAACGAGATAGAGTCAGTGCGACAACGAGATAGAGTCAGTGCGACAACGAGATAGAGTCAGTGCGACAACGAGATAGAGTCAGTGCGACAACGAGATAGAGTCAGTGCGACAACGAGATAGAGTCAGTGCGACAACGAGATAGAGTCAGTGCGACAACGAGATAGAGTCAGTGCGACAACGAGATAGAGTCAGTGCGACAACGAGATAGAGTCAGTGCGACAACGAGATAGAGTCAGTGCGACAACGAGATAGAGTCAGTGCGACAACGAGATAGAGTCAGTGCGACAACGAGATAGAGTCAGTGCGACAACGAGATAGAGTCAGTGCGACAACGAGATAGAGTCAGTGCGACAACGAGATAGAGTCAGTGCGACAACGAGATAGAGTCAGTGCGACAACGAGATAGAGTCAGTGCGACAACGAGATAGAGTCAGTGCGACAACGAGATAGAGTCAGTGCGACAACGAGATAGAGTCAGTGCGACAACGAGATAGAGTCAGTGCGACAACGAGATAGAGTCAGTGCGACAACGAGATAGAGTCAGTGCGACAACGAGATAGAGTCAGTGCGACAACGAGATAGAGTCAGTGCGACAACGAGATAGAGTCAGTGCGACAACGAGATAGAGTCAGTGCGACAACGAGATAGAGTCAGTGCGACAACGAGATAGAGTCAGTGCGACAACGAGATAGAGTCAGTGCGACAACGAGATAGAGTCAGTGCGACAACGAGATAGAGTCAGTGCGACAACGAGATAGAGTCAGTGCGACAACGAGATAGAGTCAGTGCGACAACGAGATAGAGTCAGTGCGACAACGAGATAGAGTCAGTGCGGCCTACAAGGCGCATAACGGTGGCACAATGTAATCACGCTCCCGGCGGAAATCGCATGCACACCCGTGATGGTTACATTGGAGCGAACACAAAACAAACAAACAAATAATATATAAAGTGATGGGTGTCTTTTTATCTGTCTATTTGAAATTGTGCTTTACGTGAAATATAAGTCCCACACATGTAAATACCTACCTGTAACAAATTATCCCCTGAAACCTGTGACAAAAAATACATCGAACTCATGACTTACTGAGTACAAGATCATTGCCATACTCACTATGTCACTAAGATTCATATTCATAAATATATCTTTGTAGATTTCTGTCTATGTAGATAAATATGCACCTACTGCAGCAAAACTGAAATTCAATAATCAAAGTTTAGAGCAGCGTTATGAAGTGTTGCGTGTTTCCAGGGATTAGCTAAACTGCATTACTCTGTTCCAAACTTTGACATACGGTTGTGTCTGTTGATCTCACCAATTGTTCACTAGACTAACCACCCATGCAACAGAAAACTTTAGTAGATGACATGCCTTTATATTAAGGTTATCTTCTTATAGAAGCTTCATGGCACGTCATCTATACAATCCCGTAGTCGTAACCTTCGATAACAGTTACCATGTTGTTCCGACAGGCCGATATTGTGCTTGAACTAGTTACGGGCACGGCCTTGGTGGGCGGAACAACAAAGAAACCTGTCGCAAGGGTCAGAGTTGTGCCCTGATGTCGATGTCTTTTTCGGCGGCATTAGACTCGAAACACCATCGAGTCGAATGGCTGCTGGAACAGAGGGCGGAGCACTTTTTGGGAATGCCCCACGTGCTGTGAGGCCAGTTTTCTAATCAAGAATCAAGAAGCTTTAACTGCATGGATAATATGTAAAGTATAACAATAATCATAGTGTTTAAAAACAATAATCATATTGCTATAGACGTGATGTCATGTTTGTAAACAAAGTTGGATGTAGATTTTTATATGAAATTGAAAATTGAATCCTAAGAAAACATCATAATTCTTCACGTTTAAAAAAACACAGAACAAAATCAATAGATTTTATATAATGTCTGTAATGAGATATTTAGGCATACGTCGCCCCAGAGACATAACGAATAACATTTCCGGATCAGATCAGATGGCAGATAAAGCTAATTTTCAAATATAAAATGAAAAAATTTCAGTTTTTATTGTGACAAGTACGTGACAAGTATTTATGTCAACATTCATCATAAATATTACACAAGATTAATTGCGAGATAAGATGAAAGCTAAACGTATATTAGAATAATATCACGAAGATAAACATAGATTAATCTTGCCACGAAGATGAACCGAGATTAAGACATACGACCATTATAATCATAGATTAAAAAATATTGTCAAGATCAAATTTGATTAGGAGATACTGTTAAGATAAACATGGATTAAGACATACCACGACTATACCTTCCACGCAAGTCGTAAAAGGCGAATAAGGATGTTATGGGAGGGAATTGGCTGTCCCACCTCATATAAGGGCAGTGACCCAAAGCCATGCTGAAGTCGGATGTGTCAGGTCGAAATGCGCAGATATCGCAGCAATGTTGTACACCATGACACAACGCATTCCGTTCTCCGGACTAAATCCTGCTAATCTGCAGGAGTCTGAGAACGAACGCAGAAGAAGAAGAAGATTAGGAGATACTATAAAGACAAACTTGAATTAATAAAAACCACGACTATGAATCTAGATTAGGAGCTACAACAAAGATAAAAACAAATTACACGACACCGTGAAGATAATCCAAATGAGGTTTTCTTTCTGGTTATAAGGCAAGTGGAACTTAAATTTCTAACAATATTAAGATTGGTGACAATTACTCGCTTCCGTGGATTCTATACTCCAGACATTTAACAGAAGGTGTAAGTCAGGAGGGTCTTAGAAGAAAAGGTAATGTGGCAGAAAATTCTTTGCGTGAAAGATCCATAATAGAAAGTTCTAGAACACATCATCTGCTTCACACACTACAGTAATTGGTGTGAAGCCATGGATGAATTATTCATGGGCCAAAACTTGTCATACCCACCACATTCACTGGATTGGATTAGTTTTGGGTCAAGCGGAAGATGCAGTTTGGGGAATTATCTGAGAAAAAGAAGTAGGAATAAAACAGAAGCAAAACCGAGACAATGTTCTCACAAAATTTAGAATGATTATTGTTGTGTGGTGTCACCTTGTGTTGCCGAGGCCCGACTGGGGATTAAAGAATAATAACAGTGTTCCCTGCTATGCCATAATTGATCTTTCTCTGGGATATTCAAGAAATATACGCATAGATTCATTTTCTATCTTATCAAGTCTATACGCATAGATTCATTTTCTATTCTATCAAGTTTATACGTCTGTGTTGTGCTACGATTGGACGCCAGAGTTGATTAATGCTGTAACAAGCTGATATAATAAAATATCAATATTATAAAAACAGAAACAGGAACAACCATCAAATCAACGGCATACTCCTCGACTGATAGAGCCAACTCACGATATAACAATGGCATCCATGGCACACCCTGCCACTGAAAGGATATTCCATTGATATAACAGTGAAATCCACTGACAGGGCTAGCTTTTGTTATCACAGTACAAATACAACAAAACCAGCAACCATAAATCTCATCCCTGTCAACCCTTTTTCCGCTTTTATGATTGTGTAATTTATGTGCTCACAGAAACACAAATATCAGTCGAACAACTATCCCAGACATGCATGTCGTATGAGGCGACTAAGGGTGATTGTGGGTGGAGTTGACTCAGTTCTATCCCGTATAAGGATAGAACTCATATGCTCTATCCCGTTATCCCGTATGCTCCCGTAAGGGAGCACTAGCGGCAGAAGAATTCAGACAAGAAACTGCAAGACAGAAGCGGACACGTAGAAAAGAAAAAACATCTCAACCTCACACAGATACCTTCTATTGTTGTCAATTCTGTAAAAGAACATTTTGTGCGCGCATTGGACTTGCTAGTCATTTAAAAACGCACTATTAACTTTATTATTTTATTATTTATTGTTATTATTATTATGGTTGAGTTTTTGGTCATCGTCGATCACGACGGACGAACATCATCATCATCCCGTATAGGGTCTAAGTGACTCAGAAGCCATGCCGAATTTTGATGTGCCAGGCAAATATTGCAGCGAAACTGTAAACAATGACAGAACGCATTATGTTATCCGGAATACATCTTGTAAATATGCAGGCTTTTGAGAGCGAACGCAGAAGAAGAATAGGACTGTGTGGTGCATGAAAGATAAATTACATTTTATGCAGTTTCAAGACAGTGGATGAGAAAGAGGCGCAGGTGACAAATGACAGAGAAGTGACTTGTAAAGCAGTGATATAATCTTAATTTTGATTTTGTTTTTTGGTACAATACAAGTAGACGCCACCACATAGTCGAGTTATTTTACTTGTTTATGTTTGTAAATTTCATGTTCATCGTTTAATAATTTAAATAGTTATTTATTTTAGTGTTTGTGTTAGAGTTATGGTTAGGATAGTTGCGTTTTACAAAACTAACACTAACCCCAACCCTACATAAATAAATATTTCAACTAGTATGGTTAACATGAAATTTATAAACATAGACAAGGGAAATAATAAAACATGTGGTGGCGTCTACTTGTATTGTAACTTATTTTTGTGTTAGTTTGTTCCAACTAGTATTCATTGTAATCTTCTCTATCCTTGTGCAGTGGATCAGCGTAATAGGAAACGTTCTACCATTATCATAAGACAACAGCCGTAGAGGATACACCCAATATTGGTGAGATGGACCTATGCAACTGTGGATTGAGCCAAAAAGTATTAAACACATTCTTCATGCATGCGAACTCTTGACATAAAAAGGAACACAAAAATATATGATCTTATATGATTTGAGACGATATTACTTTCGAGTCTTTGGAGTTCTATGACGATCTGAAGCGAATCACACAATTCATTGAAGCTATTGGTGTTGATATCTGATGACTGATTGAAGAACGCTGAATAAAAAGAATAAAGAGGTTATTCCAAGTGTTCTTCAAATCATTCTTTCATTCCTTGAAGACAACAAATTTAAAGGGTATAAATAATTTATTTTTTAAGAGGAAGACTACTAGATTATGTAACGCTTCTGTACTAGATTTAGTAACAATTCTGTACTAGATATACATAACAATTATGTACTAGATATACATAACAATTCTGTACTAGATATACATAACAATTCTGTACTAGATGTACGTAACGCTTCTGTACTAGATGTACGTAACGCTTCTGTACTAGATGTACGTAACGCTTCTGTACTAGATGTACGTAACGCTTCTTTAATAGATGTACATAACACTTCTGTACTAGACATACGCTTCTGTACTAGATGTACATAACGCTTCTGTACTAGATGTATGTAACGCTTCTGTACTAGATGCACGTAACGCTTCTGTACTAGATGTACGTAACGCTTCTGTACTAGATGTACGTAACGCTTCTGTACTAGATGTACGTAACGCTTCTGTACTAGATGTACGTAACGCTTCTGTACTAGATGCACGTAACACTTCTGTACTAGATGTACGTAACACTTCTGTACTAGATGTACGTAACACTTCTGTACTAGATGTACTTAACACTTCTGTACTAGATGTACGTATTCTCTAATTTCAATGATATGTGCTGGCAAAGATGCGATACGAATTGGAGTCCTCTGAGTGAACGAAGTTAAAATCTCCTTTTATACCTTCCGAAAAATAAAGATAAAAGTAATTGAGGCATGAATTATTGTCATATCACATGATTTTACCAGAACATGTTCAGATGCCTTGCAAGAAATTGACATGTAACTGTCTAACTAGTGTGACTTTCATGAGATGCTTTTTGCATGCCTATAGGTTCCATTCAACAAAATGACCAGACTATATGTTCTGGTACTTATAGTGGCGCATGGTTGAGAGGTTAGAGCGTTGGTCTCACACTAGTGAGGTCTATAGTTCCAGGGAAAGGCTGGTTTTTTTCTGTCTGGGGGGGGGGGTACATTAAAAAACTCACCCTGTACATGACGTGGCGACAGCTAGAGAATGCAGCTTTCATCACACAATTACAAAATCCCTCCCTGCAACACCTTAACTGGAAACATGCAGTATTTCTTTTCTTTCTTTCAGCGTTCATTCTCAAACTCCCGCTGGATCTCTCTTGTAACAGGACAATGGTCCTACTAGATTTCCAGCAGGGTGTAGTCCAGAGAATGGAAATGCGTTGTGTCACCATTTATTTGCGCCAATGGACCGACACATCGGTCTTCGGCGGAATGCAGTATTTGACAGTTGACTTATCTTATAGAGAGTAGACTAATAACATAAGTTTTTTAATTGCTACGACCACGAGTGACAACGTGAACTATAGAGTGTTTCAGTAACTTTTCCTTCAAACAAATGTAACTATCTCGGAAACCGCCGAACGTATTAAATGCAAATTTTTTGCATAGGATGTTATTTTTGGTTATTTTAGACTCATAAATTTATACTTTAAATTGGTGCATCTTGTTCAGTTTTTGCGCACGAATGAAATCCTTTGATCTTTCTCGGCATACTAATCGTTGTGTCTGGAAAAAAGTTTTTCCGCTGCAGACGTTACTGGATACAATCTTGAACCCCGTCTGTCTTGTGTTCGAGAGAACAAAATTGCCACTTTTCACGCTTACATAATTCCAAATGTATGATCAATAAATCATGTGTAAATAACGTCATATAATTGATTGCAAACACCCTAATTTTTGTATATCTTCTACTTCTGCGTTCGTTCTCAAACTCTTGCAGATTAGCAGGATGTAGTCCGGAGAACGGAATGCGTTGTGTCATGGTTTACAGCATTGCTGCGATATCTGCTCCTTTCGGCCTGACACATCCGACTTTAGCATGGCTTTGTGTCACTGGCCCTATATGGGATGGGGCAGCCAACTCCATCCCATAACCTCTTTAGTCGCCTTTTACGACATGCATGAAAGGTAAACAGGGTTGCTATTCCTTGCTCCCCTTTCGGGCTCCGGCAACACAAGGGCGATATTTGTATATGAGATTTGTGGTGACAAGTATACCTTTAATCTATATCGCAAATACGCGAAAATTGTAACAAATTATTGAAATTTAATGGAAAAAGATTAGTTCATAGTGTCAAAACCATTTTCAATTTACACACAAAACTTTAATTAAATGTGTTATATATTTGTTGATATACTTGATTTTAAAGTCTGGAAAAGCTAGTGTAACGTGCGGTAGAACCCAACCCCCCCCCCCCACCCTAAGTTGTGAGCTCTTTTCACTGCGAGCATGGCCACGACAGAGTACGTGACCTCTGACATAGACACGCACATTGCAAGGAAGTTTACATTTTCGCGATGTTCATCGTTCCCAGACTTTGAACCCTTAATCACCCGTGTGTTGCCGGGGTCCGAAAGGGTAACACAGAATAGCAACACGGTTCACCTTCCATGCATGTCGCAAGAGGCGACTAAGGAGGTTTAGGGATGGATTGGCTGTTCCATCCCATATAGGGTCAGTGACCCAAAGCCATGCAGAAGTCGGATGTATCATGTCGAAATGCGCAGATTACGCAGCAATGCTGTAAACCATGACACAACGAATTCAGTTCTCCGGACTACATCCTGCTAATCTGCAAGAGTTTGAGAACGAACGCAGAAGAAGAAGAAGAAGAAAAGCCCTTAATTATGAAGAGTGCATCTCGCAGAAATCATCACCTCAAACATTGCACATGCTTTGTAACTGCGTCAATTGTGTATGCCTGCAACTCTCAAATAGAGAAGTTATTTTTTTCTTGGACCATGCTTCCGGCAAACAAACATCGTCTATCGAAACCCAAATCGATTACAACTTTTTCTTGATGACAAAGATACTCAGCGTTATTGTAACATGAAAGATGTATATGTGCTCCGTCTATTTTACTATATCTTTCAAGCTACCATCTATCTTTGGTTTAGCATTTTAGCTACTATGATCGTAGTCCAACTCCCGTTTTCATTCTTGTTTCCCATTACCTACGTAATTTATGGTTAACTTATCTAAATATTATATCAATAAAAAATCAACAATTAATTGAAATATTCATTTATTTAGGATTGGGGTTAGGTGTTAGGGTTAGTTATGTTTTACATTACTAATGCTAACCCTAAATATATATTCTTTCCAGAACGTTGTCTTCGTTGTGAATACTCTAAATGCATCTCTGTTCCGGGCAAGCAGGCCCGCATTGGTCAGAAAAGTTCACGCTGAGTTAACATAGATAGATCTATATATAGAGAGTAAAAACAGATAGTTTAGACTTGAAAAAGCTTATCTAGGAATACTGATATTTCGTGCTCAATCAAAGAGTCTGACAGGAGAAATACCAATCTTCTTCTTCTTCAGCGTTAATTCTCAAACTCCTGCCGGATCTCTATTGCAGTAGGACAATGGCCCTATTAGATTTCCAGCAGGATATAGTCCAGAGAATGGAAATGTGTTGTGTCGCCGTTTTATTTGCGCCAATGGCCTGACACATCCGTCTTCGGCGGGAAATACCAATCATAAGTAGAAAATAAAGCTCAACATTTTGACTCGTTGATCAAGATGGACGAATTCATATTATCGTGTTCTTTTCCTTCAATCAATCAATATGCATGCCTAAGACCTAGATCACTCCCTCTGCACAAATTTTCTACGGTCCCCAATGCCTAAGTTGATAACTGACAGAGTCCTGTTTTCATAATAGAATGTTCACGGAATAAGAATAGCACCAAAAAAAAATACTTTCAGTGACATGAGTAAAATATAAACACTGAAAACAATTCCAAACAAACCAAAAAGGAGAATTATAAAATACTAAATACATTTTGCATTAATTTTTTGCTATTTTTGTTTACTAAATATATTTTGCAATTCAGAAAAATAGATAATGTACAGCCAGACAGAAAACAAAATTGATGTCTCTGAGATACATAACGGAATAATGAGAATAAAGAGATATCATTGAAAGAAAAGAATACACGTAATGAAGTGTTGACAAAATTGCGTATGAAAAAAAGACCAACTAAATTAACAGCAATGTTTGTTTGTTTTGCGTTTGCTCCATTGTAATCAGCGTGGATATCCGTGCGATTTCCGCCGGGAGCGTCTTTACGTTGTGCTACCGTTATGCGCATTGTAGGCCTAGCACATCCGATTTCGGCATGCCTTGACAATTCGGGTGGCTACCCTAGCCTGTGACAGCCTCCCTATCTGTCGTCAGGCACGCGTGTGTGTGGTGACTCTTCGCGCAGACGATTTTTTGCTCACTTCTGTCTCGCACGAGGTGTTCCACTGTCTATGAACTTGCCTCGTGTAATTGGACGTACTATGCCTGTGCCCATCGGGTACTAAACCGTTTCTCATCCGTGAGCCTGGTTCCTTAAGAGGAAGAACTCAACAGAAGAGTTGGACCCTGGCTCTTTCGCCCTCTTAGCCGAGGTGTCATTCACCGACATCGTGAACCCCTCGCCGAAGTTTGAGTCTCACACCACGCGATTGAGAGCAAGGCGTTCTCTAGCTGAGTGACCTTGTCCCTATAGCGCCTGAGCCCATGAGCTATTGAACTCTTTCTCTTTGCCAGTGTATTTCCGGTATAGGAGAACCTGACAGTAGAGTTGGGCCAGGACTAAAATCGTTGTCTCTTTTGTGCCTGAGCCCATCGGGTACGGAACACTTTCTCTCTGCAAGAGTATTTCCAGTATAGGAAAGCTTGACAGTAGAGTTGGGCCAGGACTGCTATCTTTGTTTATTTTTTTTGCCTGAGCCTACCCGTTACGGCACCCTTTCTCTTTGCGAGCATTTTTCCGGTATAGGAAGACTCGACATTAGAGTTAGGCCAGGTCATTTTGCTTTGCTGGACGCCCATTATTGGGTATGGGTCTCTGCCTATAAGGAAATCAAGTAACTAGAAGCTCGTCACGAGCAAACAGAGCTTGTAGTTCCCATTTCCGTAATCGTTTTCATTTTCTATTTGCAGTTGGCGCTGCCCTCTAGCGCTGTTCTGCCCTTTCAATTTTCATAATACTCAGTATGAAATCTATCTGTCTGTCGCCATGCATCCACCTTTTCATGCTTTTCCATTGGCCGCCCCTCCAATGTTCGGACTGGACTAACTAGCTTCACTGTATGTCGACAGTGCCGCTGGTGATGTCGGAGATATTGTCTGTCTCTTTTGCAGTCAAATCTCTTTGCATCTGCTACCTCCACACTCTCGGACACGATCCCCAAATGGTTTGGCTAGAATCAGCTCGAACTGCTGTTTTCTGTTACCAGAGTGCACCGCGAGGAGGTACATTTGGGATCTTGGTTATCTGTTAACCCTTGGGTCCGCCTAGAGCAATGCGGTCCCTTTGCACCCCAGAAACAGCAATCAAACATTTTCAATAGTTGGGACATATTAAAGAACATGACACCTTGTTGAAGACATTTCTTAAGATTGAATGGATTGCCAGAGATCAAGATGTAGCCATAACATACGGTTTGAAGGGAAACATCATGAGGTGGACATGTCAGTCTAGCAGAGTGCATTACCACGACAAGAGATAAAGAATAGAGATCCATTGCAGCTAATATTTGCTGCGTAGACTATACCTAATCATGACGATGATGTTCCTAATTGGTCGTCGATCCAGTGTATGGAATACAACTCCACATATTACATAGTAGGTAGTTTTCCTACACGAGTTTCTATTTCCCGCCCATTCTATTAATTTCTCGGTACTATAATCGCAGTTCAACCCCCGCTGCGCCAATTAGTGCCTACCTGTGTTATTATTTTCTTGCCTATGTTTATCAGTTTATTTTTATGATTTATTAATTTAAATATAATTATATTTAGGGTTAGGATTCGTTATGTAAAACATAACACATTATGTAAATATAATTATATTTAGTTTTAGGATTCGTTATGTAAAAAATAAAACATAACTAACCCTAACCCCAAAAAAATGAATATTTCAATTAATTATTGATTATTTCTTGATATAATATCTAAATCAATTGACATCACACTTCGTAAGTAGATACTAATGGGAAACAAGAACGATAACGAGGGTTGGACTGTGATAATATTACCAATTTTTCCGTGTCTTTTATCCTCCCAACATTTCATCTTACACATCACTATCTCCCTTCGTCACTGACAACGATGCTAAAAGCAGCTTAAATGGACGAAGGTCAAGGGCGACTCTTCTATTTCAAAGTCAATAAAGACTATGTTCAAATTATTCATCGAATTCCGTTCAAGATGGAAGTATTTTTTTCCTGGTCTCAAACGGCTCTAGTTCAGACATCAACAATTCACATTTAGAAAAGCAATCCCTCACAAAAAAATGTTTGCTGAAACATAACAACTATAATACAGTTTAACGCGTACAGTTACTCGAAACGTTCATGCTCTGTCGCTCAAACCACAATAATACTCGCACTGAGTAAGAGCCAGAGCGTACGAAGACACATTGTGTCAAAACGAGGTTGTGTTCGTCTGAAAACTTTTCTTGAAGACTGAAGACTGTACTTGATGGATCAATCAATCAAGTGCCATGCCGAGTGGCGTAGGCGATCATGTTTCTCCGCAGCATTCTGTCTCCTGTGTTAAAATGTTCAGTTGAGGATTTATTTGTGTGCAACAGTGACAACCAAGTGGTGGAACACATCATCTTCTTCTTCTTCTGCGTTCGTTCTCAAACTCCTGCAGATTAGCAGGATGTAGTCCGGAGAACGGAATGCGCCGTGTCATGGTTTACAGCATTGCTGCGATATCTGCGCCTTTCGGCCTGACACTTCCGACTTCAGCATGGCTTTGGGTCACTGACCCTATATGGGATGGGACAGCCAACTCCATCCCATAACATCCTTAGTCGCCTTTTACGACATGCGTGGAAAGTAAAAATGTGTTGCTATTCTTTGCTCCCCTTTCGGGCCCCGGCAACACACGGGAACACATCAAAAGACAACAGATCAAGTGGTTTTCACACGCTTCCAGAATATCAACAGACAGCATGCCACAGATGGCCATGACACATAGACATAACGGCTATAGAGCCAGAGCCAGACCATGTAAAAGATGGATAACAGAAATCAAAGAAGCCACAGGAACAAGCTTACAAACAGCGCATTGAAAGGCCCTCTCCAGCGAACTCATCTACACCTGACGCCGCAAAGCAAACAAGGACCACAGAGTATAGATAGATAAAGTGACAACACATCCAGAAATTTCTCTCGCCATCTTTCTCTGTCTCTTCACCCCTTTATCTTTCCGGTGGTTGCTAAATGTTCAAATTTTACTTTTCTGATCACGTTATAAAAAATCATGTTTGTCTATTTCTAATTTTCGCTATAATTTCTTGTTTTACTTTAGTATAAAAAATCCTATTTGTCTATTTCTAATTTTCGCTATAATTTCTTGTTTTACTTTAATATAAAAAATCATGTTTGTCTATTTCTAATTTTCGCTATAATTTCTTGTTTTACTTTAGTATAAAAAATCATGTTTGTCTATTTCTAATTTTCGCTATAATTTCTTGTTTTACTTTAGTATATTTCTAATTTTCGCTATAATTTCTTGTTCTACTTTAGTATATTTCTAATTTTCGCTATAATTTCTTGTTTTACTTTAGTATATCTGATAACTTCTGCATTAGTTTACTTGCCTGTCCATGAAATTTACCTCAATTAATTATCTATAATATAGTACAACATTCAGTAAAGGAGAATGGTAACAGAGAAAGGATGAGGAAAGACGTTGACGTACGTCCATAGCGGTATGTTTCACTTTCACACTAGCAACCATTAAAACTGCAACAGTATATGTTTTACATTTGCCACTGCACGTGCTTTTAATTAAAATTAAATGCATTTGTTTCAAATTTATGAACCATTTGGTGAATCAAATCTGCAGTGTTTTACAATATAAAATCGTTCGGGAACCGGATAGTAAGCAGCTGCCTACCTTTGGCATAAAAACATATTTTTCAACAACTATCATCATGTCACAGTCGTCAATAATATTGCATGTGTCCCCCAGCAGCAGCATCAATAAAAGATTGGCATCGACGTCTCAGGCTATTGCAGAGTATCTTTAAAAAAATTTGGAGTACGGTGTTCCGTTCACTAATGACTGCTCACTCGAGTTTATTCACTTTGTTGAAGACTTGCTGCCGAGACTTTCTGTTCAATTCATCCAAAGCGTAGTCACTCGGGTTCATGTCAGGAGAGTTTCAAGACAATCTAATACAAAAAAAGGTCGCTGGGCTAAGAAATTCCTGGTTACATTATCAGTGTGAGGTCGTGATGAGATATTCCCACATTTTTTGGTAATTTTGGAGCCAGTCACAATCATAGGTCGCATTGTTTCATTAACGTAAACATGGGCGGTTACATTAACTGTGAAAACATAACAGGAAGTACGGTCCTTCTGGAAGAATCCACTTCAAACATGTACACTTGCTCCTCCATAACTTTTATACTGGACTATACACACAACAGCATATCAATCTCCAGGACGACACCAGACTCGATTTATCTTATCAGCAAATCAGACATTAAACCGTTATCATCAGAGAGTATCGTCGATCTCGATTCCGTCATTGGACAATGAATATTTTGTTAAGCTCACGCCATTCTATTGCTCCAGCGGCGTCTAGTAAGGATAAAACTCAATGTTAGGACTTCCTTTGTGCAAGCCAGAGGAGTGAAGTCTCCTTTTCACAGTGTTTGTATTAGTAAACCACGCACTTCCACGTACATACACCGATCTTTGAATTGCTTCTTGTATGTGGTTCCGGAGATGCATCAGTGCAATATGACAATTTTGGGCTAGTATTGTTACACAAGGTTGACCAGGTCTAGCACGGTCATTAGTGATCCTATCCCCAGGAGCACCAATCGCCAGGAATCGTTCGAGAAACCTGACTATAGTGGACATCATAAATGAAATGTCTGGTAATTTTTCTGGTCGTCACTCCACTGAAAATCATACAAGCAGCTTGCAGCTCTTGTAGCGTAGTGGAGGCATGAGAAAAACAGAAATATACCTTCCTTTGATAAAAACCAGATACTATGTTTTACTTGCCTAAACTTTATTTATGTGTGTGCCAAATGTCAACTTCATTCGACTTTTAAAAAGCTCAGAGTTTATTTATTTGCTGTTTTCCATGTGAAGCATGACAAATGCGAAAGAAACATCACATCAACATAAAAATGGGACTGCACAAACTTCATGTTCACGCGTTCTAGGTTGACAATCACCTACTAATAAACATTTTTATAGTGAAAACAAATCACGTTTTTGACACGTCTTTAATAGTTGCTAGATAAACCAGGATCTCACAACCTGGACAACATGGACCATCTTAGATTCAATTTACTAGTCCTTATAAATAATGAATGAATCAATCAAGTGATATGACGACTAGAGTAATCGATCATGTTTCTCTACAAATCTCTTGTCTCTTGTATTGTTAATAAGCTCAGTAGGCGATAATCAACTATGCCACAATGATAATGCATCCAACAACCTCTCTTTATCTTAATCTTTCTTTTTATCTCTTTCTCCTTCTGGTGGCTACTAAATGTTCCAATTTGGTTCTTCTCGTCATATCCTCTTTACATTTTTTACAGTCTGTATCTAATTTTTGATATAATTTGTGGTTTTACTACAACATTTCTAAGTACTTCTATATTCGTTGTCTTAGCTGCCCGTGTATCATCTTTCTACTCGAATCACCTATTAATTCTTACAGCGATGATCACAAATTACCGAAGAACATCGCTGTACCGTTAAATTACTGAAATTAATGATCACACACGTTTCCTATCTATTAATTTCGTTTCTTCATCAGCTTGGTGATGAGGAAGTATTATCGATTAACATCGAAGTCTGTCAAATCAATCTGATTTAGCTTTAATAAATCATTCTACACTGAAAATCGTATTGAGACACAATAAATCATTCTATACTGAAAGTCTTACCCGAGACAGAGCTTAGTAGAGACTTGGCATGGAGAGTATTGAAGAAGATTTATAGTTAGTAATTGAACTTCTGATAAATCCTTACAACGAGGTGACACATTTTGTTCTATGTATTCTCTTGTCTTTTCCACAAATGCCGTCAAGCGTCGTGGAGAGTTGCAGTTTTCTGTCTTTGACCATTTTTGTTACGCTTGCAATGGTAATGCCGTAGTTTTTATTTTAACAAGCTCTCTGATTGAATCTTCCCATCTTGTTCGTGGGCCCCCTTTTGCCTTGTAGCCGTCCTTTCTAATGCTGTACGCCTGGATGGTTGTGATGGTTTTATTCGAATAAGGTGTCCGAACCAGTTGATCTACAATCTTCCTATATATTGTTTGCATGATATGGTCTTTACTATCTTTCTGATGTCTTCATTTATCATTCCGTGTCTTCTGGTGATGTTTATTGCATTTCTCATGCAGTTCATCTCGCATGTTGTAATATTTCTCATTAGTGTTTTTGTCACGGGCTATGTCTGGCACTGGTAACATAACATTGGAATAAAGGTGGTGTTTATAATCTGTCGTTTGGTCGCCATGTTGATCGTTCAAACTTTAAGCAGCAGTGACAGTTGGTATATTACAGCGTTTGGTTTTTGGCATTTCACCTCAATTTCTTTATCAATTTTTCCGTCTTCTGTAACATCACTTCCTAGATATTTAAATTCCTATGTCTAACAAAACTGTCTGACATTTTTGTTAAAGAAGACTGGAAAATACCTAGATGTATTTGACTATATGTATTTGACTATATGTATTTGACTATATGTATTTGACTATATGTATGATGGTCGTGGTATAGACTGAGACAATTTTGACGCCATCATCATACAGATGGTATAATTACTATACAGTAATACAAGTAGTGCTGAATTAATACATAATACCATCGGGGAAGCAGCATATCCAAACTATGTTTTATCAGAACATGCGTATTGTCAGTGGCAATATACGCTTGTGAGGTATGGACATTAAACAAAATAATAGAAATGAGAATCGTTGCTATCGAAATAAGATGCTACAGATGAATTTTACGTAAACCATGGACAGCTACAAAGACAGATCAATAAGTGTTAAGATCAGAAACGTCGAAGAGGGTTAACAACATCGTAACAAGATAACTGATGTTTTTTGTTTGTTTGTTTGTTGTTTTTTTTGGTTTTGTTTTGGTTTTTGGTCATATAAAGAGACATAACAGAGTGGAACGAATAATAGCTGAAGGCAGAGTTAACGGCAACAGGGGAAGAGGGTACCCAAGACGACGATGGTGCAGTGACATGATAGATTGCTTAAATATGTCTCTAACTGCGGCAGGTCAACTCGCCCAGAATCGCGGAGTGTTCAGAGAATCCATAAGGAAGACCACGCTCTGGAAAAAATATTTCACATGATGACTACCATTGAGGAGTAATTTAGAAACGTTTTGAGAGTCCGGCAGGGATGCACTATTTTCCAGTACGTTTGAACATATACCAGGAACACGTAATACAAGAGTTCCTTCAGTTATTATAATACATCTACTGATTGGAGGTCACCTTACTGTAATTTCGCTTCATTGACAACAATGATATTATATCTGGCTCAAAACACAAACTTACAGATTTCATAGCAATATTAGAAAAAGTTACCTGGAAGTATGCAATAGAAATCGTTACAGAAGAGAACACTTGAAGAAATGAATAATTGTAAATATCTAATATTAACATGTGCAATAAAGGATGACATAGAAGGGGGCAGAAATAATATCCAATCACTTGACCATGAAACAATGTACTCCGTTCTCTGGACTACATCCTGCTTATCTATAACGAATGTTAGAACGAACGAAGGAGAAGTTATATATATTTGTTCCAATCGGAACAACTTTTTACGATGATTCTGATCAATAATATGCATTCAAATTTCTAAAAAAACATATCGCACACGTTATCTGGAAGTTATTGTTATCATCATCATTCAATAATAATGGTAATTCTACTCAGTTACTATTTAGTTAACATTGCTTGTGCTAACTTTCTTTCTAATTTTCATTACTGCGTGTTTTCCTGCTAAGGAAAGCAGGGAGGCTGTTACGGCTTGTGCTAACTTTCTAACTTCCATTATTGCGTGTTTTCCTGCTAAGGAAAGCAGGGAGGCTGTTAAGGCTTGTGCTAACTTTCTAGCTTTCATTACTGCGTGTTTTCCTGCTACGGAAAGCAGGGAGGCTGTTAAGGCTTGTGCTAACTTTCTAACTTTCATTACTGCTTGTTTTCCTGCTAAGGAAAGCAGGGAGGCTGTTAAGGCTTGTGCTAACTTTCTAACTTTCATTACTGCGTGTTTTCCTGCTAAGGAAAGCAGGGAGGCTGTTAAGGCTTGTGCTAACTTTCTAACTTTCATTACCGCGTGTTTTCCTACTAAAGAAAGCAGGGAGGCTGTTAAGGCTTGTGCTAATTTTCTAACTTTCATTACTGCGTGTTTTCCTGCTAAGGAAAGCAGGGAGGCTGTTAAGGCTTGTGCTAACTTTCTAACTTTCATTACCGCGTGTTTTCCTACTAAGGAAAGCAGGGAGGCTGTTAAGGCTTGTGCTAACTTTCTAACTTTCATTACCGCGTGTTTTCCTGCTAAGGAAAGCAGGGAGGCTGTTAAGGCTTGTGCTAACTGTATGTTGAATATTAGTTCTGTTATTGGCTGAATATTTTCTAACACGCTTATTTGCACATTTAGCTCATATAAAAGCCAATTACACTGATTGAATTCTCATAGTATTATTTCAAAATATCGCTAGACAAGAGATGCTTACGTAACAGAGAAACATCTCTGATTTAGAAAAATGCAGAAGACTTCATTAATGAAGTTTCTGAATGAAGATCAATTAGAAACTCAGTTTGTATTTGGAGAATTCGTTAATTTGTTTATTTGAAGAGGTAAAATTACTCCATTTTGATAGTAAAACAACATTTTTCTAGAAATATATTTTTTTAACGCCGACAATTAGATAGCATGCATTGATGTTTATGTTGTATCCTATTTGTGATTTTTTTTCTCTCTTTTACAAGTGCAGAAACTAAATTAAAAATATGTTTAATATAGCTGGGAAATACAAACATATAAAAATAAATATAAATATTTTATATTTATACAAAAATATGTACACACATAAATATTTAACTCAGGTCCACACAAAAAATAAACTTGCAAATTGGAAGGAGATAAGAAATTAACAGTACTGAAAATTCCGTTGCGCCAATTAGTGCCTACCTGTGTAATTATTTCCCTTGCCTATGTTTATCAGTTTCAGTCTATCATTTATTAATTTGAATATAAGTTTGGGGTTAGGGTTAGGATTAGTACTGTAAAACATAACTAACCCTAACCCGTATAACCGTGACCCTAAGAAATCAATATTTCAATTGATTATTGATTATTTATTGATATAATATTTAAATCAATTAATCACAAAATACTTAGGACGGAACTAATGGGAAACAAGAACGAAAACGGGGGTTGGACTGCGATCATAGTAACGAATGTTCTTTCCGGAAAGAAGGAATCAAATTATGACGTGTCCATGTTTATGTAGAAATGAGGATCACACATGTGTTGTTGGTCTACGTAACAGAAAGTAGTATTGTGGTGGGAAGTTAAAAAAATGGTAGTTTGTGGCAAGTGCAAACAGTAATGTAAATTAAGTTAAACATTATTTTTGTGTCCAGATATAGAAATTAGTAATGTTATTAAAGTTTTAAATTATTGTCGTGTTGAGAGATAGAAATTAAATGTTATTTTATTTTTTTTTTAAATTATTTGTGTGTCGAGACGTTATTTGTGATGTTATTTGGGATGTTATTTGAACATAAAAATCGTTTGTGTGCCGAGAAATATAAGTTAGTGATATTATTTAAGCTAAAAATGATTTGATAGCTAGATATAAATTTGTGCCGTTATTTAAGCTAAAGATTATTTATTTGTAGAACATGGATATTAGTTATGTTATTTCATCTAAAACTTATGTATGTGTCGAGAAATGGAAAATAGTGGTGTTAATTAAGTTAAATATAATTTGTGTCTCAAAAGATATAATTTATTATTGTTATAGTTTTCACACATAAATTAAAACTATCTGTCTGTCTATAAATGGAAAGGTAACTATTTGAATCATATTTATTAAGATATATAGTAACAATACTTCAGAATAATCAATATGCTGTCTTGTAAGGTTACAGGGTGGAAGGACAGGAAGACAAATGATTCCACAAGGGAGTCACGTAATAAACAAATGTTGTAATAAAAGGACACTCTTTAGTTTATTTCCTTTCTGTAAGACAGAAAAATCCAGGTTGTTTTGTTTCTCGATGGCACGACCACTTCTATAGTCGGCTCTGCTGTAAATGAGTACTAGACGCATGAGTTAGGGGAGGTAAAGACAGCAAGGATAGAAACTGGCTAGACCTAATAGTTTCTGCGGAAGAATGAAGCTGGTACACGAAGCGTTATCTTCATCCCCGACGGCAGGTTGCTGCCATGCGACATACCTTTACCTTTTTACCTTTTAAGACATAAAGTCTGACTCTGTGGTTGAGAGATACAAAGCGTGTATAGGAAGTTCAAGGTACAGATTCAAACCCCGCCGTAGACAAATGTGTATCTGGACCGTTCGGAAAGCAATGATAATCTACTTAAAGCATTTATATTATCAATAAAATTACTTCAGGCAACAAACGCTGTGCTGGTCGTTACGTAACGAATACTAATACCGTTTTTAAAAAAATAAATAAATAGTAAAATAAAATGGTATTCACGATCAACTGATACGTGTGGGTAAAAAATTGTTGAAAATAGAAGAAAAAAATTAATATGTTGACAAGTTGTGGAGGACATCGTGAATTATTTACCAGGCATCCCAGGCAGCGCCCAGTCGTGTTGATAGAGCAGTGTTTATAGAATATAATTATTTCGGGTATTTGTCAGTGCTTGTGTATGAGTGAGAGAATATGTGAGTGAATGAACAGGAAAGCCAGAGAGTGAGAGAGAGAGATGGAGAGAGAGAGAGAGAGAGATGAAAGAGAGTTGGTTAAAAGTTGATTATGGGTGGTGTGCTCATGAGTGGCTGGTAGAATTTCATATGTTTCGCCCGTCTGAGAACCGTGGAGTTGACATAATCTTCAATATCGACATTTCCCTTTTCACCAACGATATTTTCCACTATACTATCGACATTTCCCTTTTCATCAAAGACATTTTCCTTTTCACTAACGATAGTTATCACTATACTATCGACATTTCCCTTTTCACTAACGATATTTATCACTATACTATCGACATTTCCCTTTTCACTAACGATATTTATCACTATACTATCGACATTTCCCTTTTCACTAACGATAGTTATCACTATACTATCGACATTTCCCTTTTCACTAACGATATTTATCACTATACTATCGACATTTCCCTTTTCACTAACGATATTTTTCACTATACTAGCGACATTTCCCTTTCCATCAAAGATATTTCCCTCTTCACTAACGATAATTTCCACTATTTCAACGACATTTCCGTTTTCATCAAACACATTTCCCTTTCTATCACAGACATTTCCCTCTTCATCAGCTACATTTATTGTTTTACCAACTACCTATCTTTCTCATCAGCAATATTTCCTTCTTTACCAGTAACATTTCCCTCTTTACCAGTGGCATTTCACTCTTCATCAACGACATTTCCCTTTTCATTAAACAACATTTCACTCTTCGTCAAACGACCTTTCCTTCTTCACTAAAGACATTTCCCTCTTTACTGCACGACATGTCCATCTACACCGAAAGACATTTTTCTCTTTCATCAAAAACATTTCCCATCTTCATCACACATTTCCCTCTTCATCACGGACATTTTTCAAACTTAAACAATCGACGTTTCATAGCAGTATTACCGTATATTGTTTCTTTAACACGAACGAAATTTTCCTCTTTTACAAGCGACAATTCTTTCTTTAACAAACATTTCCCTCTTGATTAACTGCTTTTTCATTTTACCAGCCATACATCTCTCTTCACTATCGATATTTTCCTCTTCACCAGCGACATCTCCTCTTTCATCAGCAATAATTTCCTCTTTATCCACATTGTAAGCTACTTAGTTGTACCTTATTATAAACATTGCCAGAGAGAATGGTTCTATTCTTTGCTCCAATGCTTATCCGATGTTTCTCCAACGCTGTTTATTGGATGGCAACTCAAATCACACGCAAAACGAGAAATTATCAGCTACATCAGCCAAGTTGAGTGACCCTGTGTGAGACCAGCATACAGGAATATTTCGGAGAAGGACCTGATAATATTGTACAAGATATATATGCTATTTTATGTAAAAAACCAACTCTTTCTGTGACGCAGTGGTGTCATTTTTATTCGTAGTCTTTTGATGTTTTGTGCGTATCTTGATAAGGTCTTATGGTCGAAACGTTGATTATGTCATGTGTATTGTTATTTGTATGATTTTATCTTGTTTTCCGTTGTGTGTATTATTTCACGTGAGTTTCCTAAAGTGATAGTGTGTTAGTCATCGTGCAGTAAAACTTCAACACCTGTTTTCTACGTAATTACTATTTTCATACAGTTTTACTAGCAGTGTTACCTTTTATTGATTGTTCGGAAACACCTGGATTATTTATTCAGGTAGTGTAGTCTGTCTATCAATGAGTCGATGATGTACGTGGTGTAACAGTAGAGATAAAACGTGAGTGTTATGTGTGCGTGCAGTAACTGAACGAATTAAGGAGGTTGTTTTCTTTAAATAGGTGATTGAATAGTTAGATATAAACTCATGCGTTACTGATTGTTCAATGAATGAATGAATGAGTGAATTACTTAGTTAATTGATCATTTAATTAATTAATTAATTAATTAGTATTTTATCAGGTAGAGTAGCTAATATGTATCAATTTATATGTGAAAGGCGGAGAGAATGAATGAATGAATCTGTGAGTAAATGAGTTGATTATTAGTAAGCGACTGAATGAATATTTTGTCAGGAGATTGAGTGGATTAATGTGTACCTAGGTGAACATACATTATTTTGATTCCGTTGTTACCGATGCCTAAAGAAAGAAGAAAGAATAACAACACTGTGACCTTCCATGTATCTCATAACAGGCGACTAAGGCGGTTTCGAGAGTTGAGTTGGTCGTGCACCCCACTGATCAACGGCACGAATATTTTTTTGTGCGAATGGTCGTTTATAACATTATTCGCGGGCTATACGAAATTATTAGTTAAAAAATTCATCATCATCAGGTAGCATATCCTGAACAGGATGTATCAGTCATTACAGCTTTTCGAAACGCATGTATAACTTGAGCCAGTCTTCCTGCTTCTGTTATTGTCATGTTCAGGTGATCTTTGATGTCTTGTTTGATCTTCTTCTTGGTCTTCCTCTTGTTCGTTACCCTGGCATCATTCCCCACCCCCACCCCCCAGTATGGTCTTCTCTAGGCTGTCATGGAGTTTGATATGGCCAAAATATTGTAGTTTTCTGGAAAGAACCATGCTGTTTAGCCATTTTTCTTTTACATTCATTTCTCTTAGGATGGATACATTGGTGTTCCTTTTGCTCCATTCTTTCTTGTATTTGGTCTATCTATCTATCTATCTATTAGCTGAAACCCTTTGTTGCCTTTCGGCGTCAGGGGTAGAAGAGTTTTCTGGAGACGGTCCTCTTGTGTGCTGAGTATATTGTGGAATTTGTCGCCTCATTTATTTCAGTAGTCCATCGTTTTCTTGATCGGCCTCTAGGTCTGCCTTCGCTGTATCTGTGTAGCATAGCTTGCTGTGGTATGCTGTCTGATGGTAGTCTGCTGATGTGTGGAAACCACTTGATCTGTTGTCTCTTAATGTATTCTAAGATTGGGGTGGTGCCGGTTCTTTGTCTAATGTCCTCATTCATCACCCTGTCTCTTGATATTCCTAGGATTCTGCGTAAGCACGCCATTTCAGCTGTTACAAGTTTACGTTTGTCTTTCGCTGTCGATGTCCATGTTTGGCTTTGGTAGCACAGCGTTGATATAATCATCGTTTTGAATAGTGTTATTTTGGTGTTTAAATCTACGTATTTGTTTCTTTTTAAGATTGGTGTTATTTGCCCTAGGGTATGCTTTACTACATCTATTGTGTATTTCTTTGCTGCTCTTGCTGTCTGTTGTTATATTACTTCCTAAATATGTGAATTCTGTCACTTGGTTAAGTCTGTTCTTTTCCATATATATATATATATATTGGTATTTCTTTTTGTTTTTCCTATCTTCATTACTTTGGTCTTTTCTATATTTATCCTCATGTTAAAGGTATGGTATGATCTATCTATTTGTCTTTGTAGTTCTTCTTCTGATGATGCCACTAGTGCTTCGTCATCTGCAAATAGAAACTCATTTAAGTTATCCTTCAGATTGTTTTCTTCCGTTGTCTTTGCTATTTTATAGATGTGGTATATGTATGTTATGAACTGTAGGAGGGGGGATAGTACACATCCCTGTCTCACACCCGTGTGAATTTGAAATTTATCGGATGTACCTGCGATTGTTCTTACTGAGCATTGACTATTGGCGTATATGCTTAGGTTTATCAGATGTTGAGGGACTTGTATTTGGTATTCTGATGATTTTTCAGCAACATTTTGTTTCAATTCCAGCTATTTTATTTTTCACTTTGTTGGTGATTGTCCAGGATTCACACCCACATATTACCACTGGGAATATGCATGCTATTAGGAATATTAGTTTTGTTGTTTTGCAGCAACTCAGCAATATGTTTTTCATTTGTATGATCTTCTTTGACCTGATAGCTAACCTCCATCTTACTTCATCATAACAATCACCGTAACTATTGATATGAGAACGAATGTTTAAAAACTGGTAACTTTCTAATTCGCTGTTGTTGATTTAAAAATTAGCATGAAATATTTTTTTAAACATTTAAATAATTCAATTCTAACGTGATGATTGAACTTCTTCTCTTTGCTGTAGCGTATGATGTTAGCTATGTCTTCAGAGCCTCTATTCCGTGATGACATATTGACACCAAATAACCAAATCCTGATTAGCTATATTTTCAGAACCTCTAGTTCGTGATGACATATTGACACCAAATACCCAAATCCTTGTTAGCCATATCTTCAGCACCTCTAATCCGTGATGCCATATTGACACCAATTAACCAAATCCTAACATTTGTCATTAATTAATGAGTTAAAATTAATAATGAACCCTTCGATGCGAAGAGTTAAGGAATATTTTTTTTGTCATGATGTCTCTAAGAATTCTGCACATTCAAATGTGTTGTGGCAAGCAATGGAAAATAATACTCACGTGTAAGACAGGTAATGCAAGCGTGAATTCAATGACATATATTGTATATGCTTCAATTTCAATATGGTGTTAACCATGAACTCGGTGCACTGTACCTATCCAACCATAATGAAACTTATTATGCACGTATTATTATGATTCACTTAATGTACATTTATATTGCTGTGCAACATAATGCTGTGCAACATAATGCTGTGCAACATAATGCTGTGCAACACGCTCCTTGAGTTAAACACTTTTTTAGTTCAGTCTCTGTTGTCTTCGGCGCGTCAAACAAAATCACCCCTAGGCCATAAATAGTTCGCGGGGAAGAGGTTGTGTTTTCCACTACAGAAGTCATGCTGAAGTAAGATGTGACGCGTCGAAAGGCGCAAACATCGCAGCTAATATGTAAACATTGACACACCTATTTCTGTTCTCCGGACTACATCTTGCTGATCTACAGGAATTTGAGAAAAACACATTTGCAGGAATGTCCAAGCAAATGAGTAAGTAAAATATTTAGTTAGTAAGCGCTTAAAGGGTCAAAGCGGTAATAGAGCTGATGATAGTAAGCTCGCCTCTCAAACCCAATTCGTCGAACTGGGTGGTTCGAAAGCCGGTCATCTACATTGTACTGGCGATACGATACTAGTGGGGACTCAAGATTCAAACAATAGTAGAATGGCAACGTCTATTATTGTTTATTTTAGCACTTAAAGAGTTTCCTGATAATTGGATGACAGAAGACAGTTCTTAAAAGCGCTTTAAATTTGTAGAGGATTGACTTATTGTGTACGGATTTTGGCATATTCACTTATTCTCTTTCATGGAAGCGACCTGCCGCCTGGTTAGAGAACAATTATAACACGTGAATCAGTAATTTTATGCGATGACCCCCGGGGTCTACGAAAAGTGAAACTTCCAAACATGACGTCACTATTCGGGATCGAACAGTTGAGATATTGAGCTTACACACATTTTTGTGTGTGGATTTCTTCCTAGTTCCTTAGGGATTTTCGTTTGGAGCTACGAAGTTACGTGCTATGAGTGTACTCTCTGAAAGCGGTGTACCACCTAGTTGAGAGGGACAGAGTACACAGTACATATAGAGAAACCCAAGTGCAATGAAGTCAATCCTCTACTTATTTTTGAACCCATCTTTTTAACATTTATGACAATGAGAGTTGCCCTGAGTAATTGAGTGATTGAACGATTATCTGGAATATTCATTAGTAAAATAGACAGTAAATATGTGAGTTAATGAGTGGGAGGTGGGTAATCTTGTTAACGGATGAGTGGGAGTCACGGAGTATGTACACAACTGCAGGACAATTAAATAAATACCTGTCTGCAAGAATTAATTATCCTGCACGGTATTTATAATTTCACTGAATCTATAACAAGTGCGTTTATGAATAGATAACATTGATAAATACGGTGAAAGGAAAAACGCCGGGGATAGAAATATTTCTAGTTGACAATTATCTACTTTTATGTAGGACTATTAAATATACTTTATTAACTACGAGATCATTATAGCGTGAATCCACGTAAGAAGCACTTTTATGTAATTTTATAGAATTACTTCTACCAGCGATTCTCAACCTGGCTTTTTGGGGGGTTTCTAACAAGCCTTTCATATCGGTCGCCACAGACCGTCGGTAAAGACATATTATGGAGTAGCATCGAAAATAATATTATGGTTGGGGTCACCACATCATGATGAACTGTATTAAAGAGTCGCGGCATTAGGAAGGTTGATAACCACTGTAAATCTACATCATGCATAACAAGAGAGAGAGAGAGAGAGAGAGCTTTGTCTGTTAATTCATTTGTAAAATAAACCAAGACAGTGGTGACAATGTTATTGGTTGGTGCGTGTATTTTGTTCAAAACAAATTATGAAAATGTTTTTAAAAAATTTGAATTCGTTCTTAAACTTCCATCAGATCTCACTTGCAGCAGGATATACCTACTAGAGCTGCATTCGTTCTTAAACTCCCAGCATATCTCACTTGCAGCAGGATATACCTACTGGATTTGCATTCGTTCTTAAACTCCCATCAGATCTCACTTGCAGCAAGATATACCTACTAGATTTGCATTCGTTCCTAAACTCCCATCAGATCTCACTTGCAGCAGAATATACCTATTAGATTTGCATTTGCTCTTAAAATCTTCATCAGATCTGACTTTTTGCAGGATTAGATTTCGACTTGCTACTAGATTTCGAGCAAGACGTAGTCCAGAGACCGGAAATGCGTTGTATCGTCGTTTTATCTGCGCTAATAGAGTGACACATTTGACGTCTGCGTTGAAAATATATACATGTAGTTTTTGTAAGGCGAATGAGTACATTACGGTCTAATGTTTTCCTTTTTACGAAATAAACCATTCATTATTTAACGAAATGAGCTTTCGCTAAAGGCACAGATCCATCTATATATGTGCAACGCACTGAAAGGCCTTCCTTAATCCCATTCCTAAAAGATTCGGGTGGGGGGGGGGTGCTCTCAATGCATTGCGAGCAGATCACATAATCAGTAGCAGACGCTCTGTGTTTTGATTTATCTCCGCGTAACGGGAGCTGTATGCAATAAAATCTAATATTTAAAAGTGAGACTATGCGAGGACAATTATTTCCGTAATGAACCGAAGAATGTGTTATTTTAATGTTTTTGCAAAGTATAACTTCATCACTTTTTCTTCGCTTATTACATTTTCCTGGTTATTTAATTCTTATTTGTATTTGAGTGCCTAACTTTAACATTAAACAAGTCACTCCAGATTAAAATGATGACAATTTTTAACAGATTTTCACTTGTAGTGAATAAATACATTTGTGCTACGGATGCCAGAATTAAATGGGACATTAAATGGAACATTTTTAGGGAAGTACCTTCGGGGAAGAATTAGAGGTTTAGTTTCCTAACATTCGAACCAAGGGAGCTATCGGTGGGCATTTCCTTCGACATCTTCTGAAGTAGACATAGCACGTATGGGTCTCACCTCCTTACAGGGACCTCGGTTTATAACTAATAACTAATAGATCAAATACACAAATTACAGACTGTATTACTAATTTTCATTTTGAAGTCAAGATATCAGAGCTTTCAATCTCTGTTTTTCTCTTTATCAACCGTGTAACCTTGGATACCTAGATGTGATTTGACTTGATTGGAAAGTTGTCGCCCTAACTCGACACAGAACGTTTGAACTGTACTTTAGTGAGATAACAACTAAGCCAGTCCCACTTTTTAATCTAGTGTTACAAAAATAATAGTAAATTGATGAACGTTTCGACTGCAAACATTTTATCTAACAAAATAAATATAGCGTACATTAAGATTTCAGAAATAATTGCACTGATTAAAAACACGGAACTAAGTGAAATGTTAGGAAACTAGTACGCACAAAATGTAAACGACGTGAAACGAAAATGAAGGTTAATTTAAAAAACCGTAACATTAAAAAATGTGTTGCAATGAGGAGGGTGTGAATTGTAAAATTAAACTTGTGTTTTGATGCACCGTAACTTAATGTATAGTAATACCTGGAGTCTCCCCAATTATCCAGGTCAATCTCCTTACCATATGTGCAAAACTCAGGAATTGAGCTCTAATTTGTACCGCTGATTTCTAGTTCTCACGGTAACTTATGTAGTTTCTAGTTTTCAAGGTAACTTGGACAATTTCTAGTTCTCAGGGTAACTTAGGTATTCGGACATTTCTAGTTCTCAAGACAACTTAAGTACTCAGACATTTCTGGTTCTCAAGGTAACTTAGGTACTCGGACATTTCTAGTTTTCAAGGAAACTTAGGTACTCGGACATTTCTAGTTCTCAATGTAACTTAGGTACTCAGACATTTCTAGTTTTCAAGGAAACTTAGGTACTAGGACATTTCTAGTTCTCAAGGTAACTTAGGTACTCGGACATTTCTAGTTCTCAATGTAACTTATACACTCAGATATTTCTGTTCTCAATGTAACTTATGCAATATAACTTATGGATATCATAAAGTGGATGTAACAAATTACAATCACAACTTCTGATGGATGAGCAACAGTGAATCCATGTAGGCGCATATTACTTTGTAGCAATAGGGCACCAACACTGACATCACCACATGGCTGCAGGCAAACATTCTGTGATTGTATATATGTAAACACAATGATGAAACATACTAAATACATATCAACATATACCCTCCCCCACGAGTTAAAGATTTGTCTCAAAAATCGATCATACCAGCTGAGATACGGAGAAATTGTCGATTTTAAAGATATCTCTGTAATAACTTCGTATTACCTCTACTTTTACCTTTATCTTGGTGGTAGTTAGTAGCAGTATTACTTGAACCGCGACAACCATTTTATTTTTGGTGAAGGGTTGGTCATAAGATCTGACATAGCTAACTCGTACTGATGTGTGAGGCTGAAAGGCTGGGGGCGGGGCTGATATAGCTAAATCGTACTAGTGTGAGGCTGAAAGGCTGGGGGGGGGGAGCCTAACATAGCGATTTCGTACTGATGTGTGAGGTTGAAAGGAGTGTACATTTCCACCTGAGTTGCATATTAAACGACCGGCTCCTCGTTGCACCTAGAAAAAACATTTTTGTCGTTCACTTTTCCTGAGCAAGCTAAAACAAATAATACTCGTTGGGACAAACAAACGACCAGAGTAAAACAAATCTTATTATTTTACTGTGGTCGTTTGTTTGTCCAGATGAAGGCTTTATAGACGAAACGGCGTCTGTCCCTGTATCTCGTTGTTAAGTTGTTTTATGTTTTATTTTGGTAACTCACCTACCTATTTTTGTATATCTTGACATTTGCCCAGTGTTACCCCAGCCACCTACTTCCTGTTTAGAGTTGTTACTCTACACTGGAAGATTTATCACTTAATACTCGTTGGATTCGTTGCTTAATATTCTTTACTGTTCCTTCACTTTTTCCACTTTACGAGTAATTTAAAATGTAATCGCGCATTCTTCTTTCCATTTTCCACTAAGACAAAATAATAATACGCGGGTCGTATTTTGTTATAATACAGCTGCATTTATTCAGACCAGGAATGGATTTTAATCAGCAAAGGGAATACGATATATCGATCTAATGGGACGATTAAAGTACTGTAATCCGTGTTTGATTTACACCCGAAATATTTTTTATAAATATATACTTGAAATATTGGGTGTTGCAGATGTAAAACTTTCTACATCAAAGAAATACTCCGACAGTTGTTAATAACCTGTGTAACACATTTGGCACAATAGCGATGACTTCAGCTGTTTATGTTGTTGTTTTTTCTCACGAATTTCTAACATATTTGGCGAACTCGTTCACTGCACCACTTGTGAGATTCCATACAAAAACTGTTATATTCTTTAAAAAAACGCGTGGCTTGTGCACGGTTTGGTTTCTACTAAACTTGTTTTCTGTTTATTTATTTTCTTTGATTTGTGATAAATAGCTTCATTAGTTCATGTGGTGTACGCTTTTTTATTTGTCTGCCTTTTTCTTGGCTAATGAGGTCTTGATCGAAATGTTGACTTCTTCAATTGAAATTGTATTTTTTTGGTCACCTAGTAGAATCAATGAATATCGTTGTGTAATATATCATGGTTTTGTTATCTAAGACAATTGTACAATTTGACAATGTTTATGTTACTTTTGCTGTGCTGAGGACCCTCTGAACATGATATTCACAGTATCAGGAAGATTGGCGTAAGATCGGCAGGAGTTTGGAAATGCTGTGAGTAATGTATCATCATGTTGATGATACGCTACCTGATGATGATGTATACTGTGTTATCGCTATACGTATACTTTTTACTGTGTTACCGCTATACGTATACTTTTTACTGTGTTACCGCTATACGTATACTTTTTACTGTGTTACCGCTATACGTATACTTTTTCCTATATAGTTCGAAAAGTAGATGTGAATAAATTTTTAATGCTATCTTAAAGATTTCTTGTTATTCAGCTTTCAGGAGTGAATGAATTCGAATGGTATCTTGAGGGGTACTGTCTTCTTCTTTAGCTTTCAGGAGTGAATGAATTCGAATGGTATCTTGAGGGGTACTGTCTTCTTCTTTAGCTTTCAGGAGTGAATGAATTCGAATGGTATCTTGAGGGTTGCTGTCTTCTTCTTCTTCTTCTTCGGCTCTTCATTCTCGAATTCCTCCTGGATCTCTTTTGTAGAAGGATCAAAGTCCTACCAGATTACCAGCGGGATGTAGTCCAGGGAATAGAAATGCGTTGTGTCACTGTTTTATTTGTGTCAATGGGTCCACATCCGTCTTTGGCAGAATCTTCGAGATTTGATCCATTAAAAATGTTAATTTTTCCCTGCCCCATGTCAATAATACGTATTGTGGGGTTAGTTAGTAGTCGGATCATCACTGAAAACTGTACAAGTCCATAGTTGTTCTGATCTCTACCTGAGTGTATCCGCCATTACACTTCTACTGACAGTACCGGTCCATGGTTGACCATCATTCTTCTGCGCCCTCCAATATGTTCACTTTTAGGAACACAGAATTTCAAACCCTGATCTTTAATCCTAGACATTGAAAAAGAATCATCATCCACAAACGTATCCAACGGAAATATATAAATAAGATGCCGGAAGGTAAGAAAGTACATAAAAACGTTGTTTGTGTCTTGATAAAGACCTTTTGTTTGAAACGTTGAATATGATTTGTGTAATGTAATGTGTATAATTTCTTGTGTGTGCATCATTACCTACTAGTTTTAGTTATAGTCTGTCGTGTCTCATTGAAGCGATATATAAACCTGTGTTTTACGTAAGTCTAATTGTTGTTACGTTTCACACAGTTACCTTGTATTGACTTTCATACCCAGGAGACGTTCGACTTAGTGAAATGCTTATTGAAGGAGCCTTCTTCTCAGAGGTGTCTACAATTGTGTAGATGACATGCTACAAAGTTTCCATAAGAGAGCCTTAGTATAACGGTATGTCATCTACTAAGGCTTTCTATTGAATGGATGGTTTGTCTAGTGGACTATTAGTGAGACCAACAGACAGAACCGCATGCGTGTGGCCTAGTATAAGTATATTAAAATTACTGTTGACTTTCGCCTATGTTGTCGGGGCCCGAAAATAGTGTTAATATTAGTGACACTGTTACCTGCGATGGAATTGACTGTCCTATCTCTTAGAGAGTCAAAGTAACCCAGAGGACATGCTGACGTCGGATGCATCTGGCCGAAAGACGCAGCAAAGATGTAAAGCATCACACAACGCAATTGTGCTTTCTGAACTATATCCTCCGATGAAGATGGATGTGTCGGGCCACTGGCGCAAATAAAACGAGACACAACGCATTTCCATTCTCTGGACTACATCCTGCTGGAAATCTTGTAGGACCATGGTCCTGCTGTAAGGGAGATGCAGCGGGAGTTTGAGAATGAACGAAGAAGAAGAACTATATCCTACTGATCTGCAGGAGTTTGAGAATTAACGCAGAAGAAGAACAACTTGCTGGCTTTCGTGTCACTTAGTGTCTGCATACAATGTGGTACGTACCTTCTACATACACACATCGAGCCCCTCTCTGAGTTGGAGATTTCTTTTCAAAACACAACATCTCGCTGAGAGTATACATCTTTTGTTATGAAAGAAAAGGCTGAAGAAGAGATAAATGCACAAAGGTAAAACAAAGTGCTTCAACGCTCGTAGCTCCAGTGATTGACAAAAACATACATACATTTTTTTTCTAGCATGTTTGGTTGGTGCATATTATATTCAGGAAGTAGCTGTCACTAATTAATTGTTTGGCTGTAGTGATTTTCTAGACAATATTTACGTTTAATAGGTTGCCATTATTTTCTTAACAGTCCAATTGCACAATTTAGCGAAAAATTAAACATGAATCATTGTCTTACAAAACGCGCTCAGTCCCTTTCCGATAAAGACTAACACTATTCATAAAAGAATTAATTTAAACTAGAAAATAAACTTCTCGTGTAAGAACTCGTCAATACTCGTCTGAAGATTAAGATCGACATTGTTGACCCAGAAAATGCTTCATCCGCCTACACACGTTTTACGAGTCAACAATTTACGATTTATGGGGGCGTTAATTTTTTGTGTTTAAACACTGCTACAGACTTCACTAAAAAATTTCGCTGATAAAACATCCCCGACTTCTCGTTAACTATATACAAATTATAAGGAAGAAATTGATATATGTAGGAAGTGTTTCCAATATTTAAGTGTACAACAAACTAACAGCAACAACAAAAATAGACGACGTGTCGACTAAAGAGCTGTTACTGGGACAATTAAAAGCAGGCAAACAACAAATCTTACATAGAGACATACATATGGTATGAAAGTGATAGAATACGAAAAGGGGAGAAGTGAGGAGAGAATGAAGAATCACAAGTAGATAGGCAAGTTAAGGAGAATGGTTGAGTGTAATACAAAACAACCTTCACCCCTCTAGTACATTGGCTTGTTCCCTGGCACTGACGATTTTTCCTCACCTTAGATTCAATTATTATATTTTCACATAATGATCGGTACTACAGTAGTTAAATCGATAGCAGACAGTTAAGTAAGTGCGTTGTTTTCCTAATGATTTCTGTTCAAATATGAAATTGTATTCTTTGTATAGTCAAGTGTCCAGGAATGTGACACTTGCGCAATAAAAAATGCTGACTTGCAAAACAGAATATAATTTACAAACACGAATATTTCAATATCTATGAGATCAGATAATGTTCCGAGGTCAAAGTGAAGATTTATTGCAATGGGACATCGTAGTTTATCTGTTTCTACCACTTTCTTTCCGACTCTGAAAGTAATTATTCATCATTTGATGAACTTCCTATTTGTTTCTGGGTGTTAATTCTCTAGCGTTTTCTTCTAATATACCTAATTTTAAAATGTTGTTTTTGTTGCTGCTGTTGTCCTTGTTGTTTTGCTTTTTTTCTGTTATTGTCCTTGTTCTTTTTGTTGTTCTTGTCATTTTTTTGTTGCTGTTGTACTTGCTGTTTTTGTTGTTCTTGCCGATTGTGTTGTTGCTGTTGTCAGTGCTGTTTTTGTTGTTCTTGTCGTTTTTGTTGTTGCTGTTGTACTTGTTGTTTTTGTTGTTCCTGTCGTTTTTTTGTTGCTGCTCTTGGCCTTGTTGTTTTTTGGTGTTCTTGCTGTTGCTGTTGTACTTGTTTTTGTTGTTCCTGTCGTTTTTGTTCTTGCTGTTATCCTTGCTGTTTTTGTTGTTGCTGTTGCCCTTGTTGTTTTTGTTTTTACTGTTGTCGTTGTTGATTCTGTTGACGGTGTTGTAGTTGTTGTAGTTGTTGTTTTTGTTGTTCTTGTTTTTATTGTTGCTATTGTCCTTGTTTTTGTGTGTTGCTGTTGTCCTTGTTTTTGTTGTTGCTATTGTCCTTGTTTTCGTTATTGCTGCATTCCTTGTTGTTTTTGGTGTTCATGTTGTTTTTGTTGTTGCTGTTGTCCTTGTTGTTCTTGTTGCTTTTGTTGCTCATATTGTTTTTGTTGATGCCGTTGTTCTTGTTGTTTTTGTTGCTGCTTTTGTCCTTGATGTCTGTTGTCCTTGTTGTTTTTGTTGTTGCTTTTGTTCTTGTTGTTTTTGTTGTAGCTGTTGTCAGAGGTTTAGATTTATGGTACTCTGACTTCCCATATACTCCGTCCCTTTCAACAGTTGAGCAAGGTACCGAGAGTACCGATTAAATGCTTAGGGCCCACAGCTCCGTAGCTCAAGCGATATTAAATAGAACAATCCCATTCATAAACAAACATAGCGATGTTTTAGAACATATAATATTTATCCTGCTGTTCATATTCTTTTCAAAATTATGGAACATACCGAGAAACATAACGAGAAAACCATGGAGAAAGGCACCAGATACGTAACTCTATATGTGCCCATTATTCCTTCAACTTGCCATGACGTTTAGTTAACATTTCATCAGTGGGTTGGCGGGGTTCGAGAGGGGAGAAAAAATAGCAACGCTGTTTACCTTTCATGCATGTCCTAAGAGGCGAAAAAGGAGGTTATTGGATGGGTTTTGGCTATCCCATTCCATATAGGTTCAAAGTGACCCACGGCCACGCTGAAATCGGATGTGTCAGACCGAAGGGCGTAGATATAGCAGCAATGCTGTAAACCATGACCCAACGCATTCCGTTCTTCGGACTACATCCTGCTAATCTGTAGGAGATTGAGAACGAACGCAGAAGACGAAAAAGGAGTTAACATTTTATTAAATAATTTATCAATGTGATATGCCACTTAAATTTAGTTAAATTATTTTGTTTATGAAATTTACATGTGTTTAATTTGTGGACATATGTATTCACAGTTTTACTAAAAAAATGTACATGTCTATGTCTCTTCTACTGTATGTTTGCCTTCTCCAAGTCCCGCTTGGTCTCTCTTGTACCACGATCATGTTTCTACTAGAGTATTAGTAAGATGTAGTTTAGGTAATAGAGATGCGTTGTATCGTTGTGTTACTTGGGCCAATAGCTCTTAGTTCGACTATGGAGGTAGTTAATATTGAAAAAAAAAACATTGGTAGAATATCCTATTCAGGACGTGGCCATCAACACAGATTTTTTGACTGTAGTGATTTTCTAGGCAATATGAATACGTTCAGTAGTTTGCCAGTGCTTTCTGAACGGTCTGGATGCACAATTTCCTGTGATGGGGATCAAACTTAAGTACCTTGGCTGCCCATGTGTTGCTGGGGCCCGAAAGGGGAGCAAAGAATAGCAACACTGTTTACCTTCCACGCATGTCGTAAAAGGCGACTAAGGAGGTTATGGGATGGAGTTGGCTGTCCCATCCAATATAGGGTCAGTGACCCAAAGCCATGCTGAAGTCGGATGTGTCAGGCCGAAATGCGCAGATATCGCAGCAATGATGTAAACCATGACACAACGTATTCCGTTCTCCAGACTACATCCTGCTAATCTGCAGGAGTTTGAGAACGAACGCAGAAGAAGAAGAAGAAGTACCTTGTTCGCCACAGACGGTCAATAACCTTGGTTTCAGCATTACGACCAATTATGTACTATCTCTACCTTGTCGTGTACACTCTTACCTGAAGGCTCAGAAGAAAAATACCTTCTATACCTTCTTGCTGTTGTATGTGTGAGTGGAAGATTAGATAAAACTGCCTGTGTTATGCTATAGGTACACAAGATACCCGAAAGTACGAAAATAAAAACGTGATGAATCAGGGTTGCCATATATTTCGAACTGTTTAATTGCCAACTTTTAGATAGCATATGGCAGAAAATGCTAGCAAACCTAAATTGTATACAAAAACGTATAAAAACATAATTAATAAGCTTGAATAAGTTGAATGTAATTAAAGGCTCTAATATTTATAAATGCGTTGACGAGATTGTTTCGTAACATTTCATGATTGCGTTTTGACAGCAGTGACTAACGAAACAATTTTACAGAAAATATCATTACTTACTACTGAGGCCAGACCTATTCGTATTGTCATCATTTAAAAAAATAAAATAAAGTCCTGCATACTCTGACGACCGTGGAAGTAAGAAACGTGCATTTTTTGTTGATGAATAGTTCAATAATGTAGGTCATAGAATAACATGTAAACTAGGTTTCCTGGTGTACAGATATCAATCTATTTGTGTGATATTTGGTGCGCTGAATTAATTTGTTTTAAGTAGGTGTACTTGATTGTTGTTATAGCACGAATGTCAGTTTTACTTATGTTTGTGATCTACTGAAGTGTGAAGTTCTATTTTCGGTCTGTTTACAGCGCTTTTAATAGGAACTTGTGTTTGGGTTATTCTGTATTAATTATAAATTAAGCTACTATGATTATGATTAGGCTACTTTAGTTGTAGAATATGCTGTTAGGGTTAGGGTTAGTATTAGAGAATAAACTATTTATGATTAGGCTACTTTAGTTGTAGAATATGCTGTTAGTGTTAGCGTTAGTATTAGATAATAAACTAGTTATGATTAGGCTACTTTAGTTGTAGAATATGCTGTTAGCGTTAGTATTAGAGAATAAACTAGTTATGATTAGGCTACTTTAGTTGTAGAATATGCTGTTAGTGTTAGCGTTAGTATTAGAGAATAAACTATTTATGATTAGGCTACTTTAGTTGTAGAATATGCTGTTAGGGTTAGGGTATGGGTTAGGGTTAGTATTAGAGAATAAACTAGTTAAGATTAGTCTACTTTAGTTGTAGAATATGCTGTTAGTGTTAGGGTTAGTATTAGAGAATAAACTAGTTATGATTAGGCTGTATTATATGTAGAATGAATTATTAGGACGGCAACAATAAAAAACAGATAAAACTGCTCTAAAATTGAATAACAATAGTACTTACGTAGAATACATTTTTTTTTAAAGTTTCACTGATAACAACGGACAGACTATCACTAAAGGGTTATGGGGTGTAAGCACACAAAATATAAATAACAATACACAACACATATTTTACGTTTCGAACAAATAGATCATAAGGACAACGAGTAAATGTTGGAAACATTTACCACAGATATAATACTTTCACAATTACACCTTTATAAGCAACACAAAAAGTACGTAACATATTGATGACACGTGAGATAATGTTATATTTTGAGTGTATCTACACGCAATCATGTTATATTTAGAGTGTATCTACACGCAATCATGTTATATTTAGAGTGTATCTACACTGATGTAGTATTAGTATACAGTACCGAAATAAGGAAATATTAATACATTTTGAAAATGAACAAAATTCAATACATACTTTGAATTACCTGTGTCATTATTACAAAAAAAGAATGACATAATTTTGAAAAATTAACCATAAAAAGGACAATATGGAAATAATTCTATGAATGACGAAAACAGAGCGTTAGCAGAGATAAAAGTATGAAATCAGTAGCAGAGATAAAAGTATGACAACATTAGCAGAGATAACAATATGAAAATAGAGTAATCGGAGATAAAAGTATTAAAACAGAGTAAGCGGAGATGAAAGTATGAAAACAGAGTAAGCGGAGATGAAAGTATGAAAACAGTAGCAAAGATAAAATTATGCAAACAGTAGCAGAGATAAAAGATGAAAACAGTAGCAGAGATAAAACTATGAAAACAGTAGCAGAGATAAAAGTATGCAAACAGGACAAATACAGTGAGAAAGGATTATAAGAATATGCGCGGGAACTGTAGAAATGGTTTCACTGGTAGTAATCAAGAGAAAGAAATAATTAAGAGAGAGAGAGAGAGTGGGAGAAAGTGAGCACACAGATGGAGAGGGATAGCTATCCCTGGAATAAAACTCAAGTATGAATTCAATCTCTCGAGAAATATCTCTGTAAATGTGTACTTTGTGGATTTATAATTTTAGTGAAATCCTCAACTAAAATAATCGATTCACGGCTAACAGCAACACGGATTCAAAGTATTAGTTTTCTACATTGTAAATTCTTCTATTTCATTTCTCATCAGGCATTTGGTGAAGTGTTGTCTGTTTTTGTGCTGGTCTGTGATAGGTAATATCGTTCTAATATTTTCTTTATTTGATTGCTTTTGTTGTAGTGTTTTACCCTATGTTTATCGACTCTTCTTGTTGGTTGCCTTGCCCCTGTTGATATGAAAAAATTTACTGCATAATTAAATACGCTGTATTAAAGTTTACAGATTCGCTGCTGCATCTAAAAGTATGTACCATGGCAGCGACTTGCCATCGGAGATGAAGATACCTCTTCATGTATTAATTCTCAGCAACTATTAGAAGGGGTGACTAGTTCCCTGTCTTGATGTGTTTACCTTATCTAACTCATGCGTCTGGTACCAATTTGCAGATATGTCTACTGTAGGAACGTTCGTGTCGGGAAAGAAATCAGGAGCCGAATTTTATTGTTGTCTGGAAGTGGTTTGAAACCGACCATGCTGTTACTCGTTGACAGAAAGCAAGCTCACTATCAATTAGGCTACCATGCTGGCTAGCGCCTTTAAATCTAATACATCCGTCTTCGGAACGGTTTTTGAGTCAATTTGACCAATCGGCTGTGACAATAAGCTCCACCTCCTAACCTCCTTAAAACAGTTTTTACAAAATCCATGGCAGGCACAAGTATTGCTATTTTTAGTTCCACGTTCTGGCAATGCACGTGCGATTTCTCCATAAAAACATCGCTATTTTATGCAGTTTGTTCTTGTTTTTCTACATCTGCTGTCTCATCCAATGTTTGTTTATGTTAATCATGTCACACAGTATTAGTTATATCACTTTATAATGTGCCAGCAATGATTGAAATTCAACTCCTAGAACATCAAGTCTTCGACATACCTGTAGCATCAGGTCAGTCTCAGTGAATCATCCCAGTTTATTCCATAGCTTACATATAATTGTACATATAAATATATGTATGTATGTGTGTGAGAAATAAATTAGGCCACGGAAGTAAACACTAAATGGAAATATTTCAAGGTATGACTATGCTGAAATGGTAGTATAACACAGATAACCAGGATGAGACCACAGATAACCAAGAAATGACCACAGATAACCAAGAAGAGACCACAAATAACCAAGAAGAGGTCACAGGTACGCAATGTTACGTAATCACCCAGGTATCTCTAACATATCTTGCAGTTTTGCTCGATTGCGTGTATGTTGTCTTTTCCTTAGACCTCATAAGGAGTGCACAATTATGACGGAACAAATTTCATATGGTCTGCCAAAACAAGTAAGCATGTATCATGCATTAAGATGAAAATATATGGAGCAACAACCCAACAGTATACTGTTCCCATTATAATCCAGAAGACTTCACCACAAGAAGTCTACTGAAGAAACTCACTGGCACAACTAGCAGACTTCACCATGAGAAGTCTACTGAAGAAACTCACTGGCACAACTAGCAGACTTCACCACGAGAAGTCTAGTGAAGAAACTCACTGGCACAACCTGCAGACTTCACCACGAGAAGTCTACTGAATAAACTCACTGGCACAACCAGCAGACTTCACCACGAGAAGTCTAGTGAAGAAGCTCACTGGCACAACCAGCAGACTTCTCCACGAGAAGTCTACTGAATAAACTCACTGGCACAACCTGCAGACTTCACTACGAGAAGTCTAGTGAAGAAGCTCACTGGCACAACCTGCAGACTTCACCATGAGAAATCTACTGAAGAAACTCACTGGCACAACCAGCAGACTTCACTACGAGAAGTCTAGTGAAGAAACTCACTGGCACAACCTGCAGACTTCACTACGAGAAGTCTAGTGAAGAAGCACACTGGCACAACCTGCAGACTTCACCATGAAAAATCTACTGAAGAAACTCACTGGCACAACCTGCAGACTTCACCACGAAAAGTCTACAGAATAAACTCACTGGCACAATTTGACGTTAGACAAGGATACAGTCAGACTTTCATCTTGGTTGCGTACGTTCTTTTTTAGAAAACAACAGCGCAATCCTGGCAACAAGCTCAAAAATAAATTCATATCACTGAACAGGGTACACAAAAATATCCGACTCATTATTAGTGAAGCGGTGAGATATACACCAGCGAATTCATATGAAATATACTTTAATGCAGACCCTTTGTGATACAGAACACTACATCTACGATGGAAATGTATAAAAGAAGTAACAACAATCATGAAAGACCATCCAATTAACTTGTAATTAACTGGTATATAACACACATAATGCAACAAACGTTAATCCTTAGTCATGTCATACAATTTCAGACAGATAATACCTCTCAGATAAGAGACAAAAATTTGCTAAACGTTTACCATTACATACAAGTTTTAAATTGTCAGAAATCAAGACACAATTAAAAAAATTAAGTAATAACAAAAACAGATCTGACGAAGTGATTCTTATGAAAGCGATTCATAATGCAATAGACACCCGTCAAAAAAATGTACAAAAACAGATCTGACCAAGTGATTCTTATGAAAGCGATTCATAATGCAATAGACACCCGTCAATAAAATGTACAAAAACAGATCTGACCAAGTGATTCTTATGAAAGCGATTCATAATGCAATAGACACCCGTCAAAAAAATGTACAAAAACAGATCTGACCAAGTGATTCTTATGAAAGCGATTCCTAATGCAATAGACACCCGTCAAAAAAAAGTACAAAAACAGATCTGACCAAGTGATTCTTATGAAAGCGATTCATAATGCAATAGACACCCGTCAAAACAATGTACAAAAACAGATCTGACCAAGTGATTCTTATGAAAGCGATTCATAATGCAATAGACACCCGTCAAAAAAATGTACAAAAACAGATCTGACCAAGTGATTCCCATGAAAGCGATTCATAATGCAATAGACACCCGTCAAAAAAAAGTACAAAAACAGATCTGACCAAGTGATTCTTATGAAAGCGATTCATAATGCAATAGACACCCGTCAAAAAAATGTACACAAACAGATCTGACCAAGTGATTCTTATGAAAGCGATTCATAATGCAATAGACACCCGTCAAAAAAATGTATTTCTGTCTATACTGATTAGGCACAGTGTCTATATGTAATATTCGTATTTCTGTCTATACTGATTAGGCACAGTGTCTATATGTAATATTCGTATTTCTGTCTATACTGATTAGGCACAGTGTCTATATGTAATATTCGTATTTCTGTCTATACTGATTAGGCACAGTGTCTATATGTAATATTCGTATTTCTGTCTATACTGATTAGGCACAGTGTCTATATGTAATATTCGTATTTCTGTCTATACTGATTAGGCACAGTGTCTATATGTAATATTCGTATTTCTGTCTATACTGATTAGGCACAGTGTCTATATGTAATATTCGTATTTCTGTCTATACTGATTAGGCACAGTGTCTATATGTAATATTCACACACACAAAATATCTGATGAAATGTTCGATGCCGTGGAATGTATGTTCAAAGTCATCATCATTAACTACCGTTTTCGCAAAGAAATAGGGGCTGAAAAGTAGATTCAACATCCCTTGTCTCTTGCCTTGCTGGTGCACTCTGCTAGGCTGTAACTTGTCCATCTCGTGATGTTACTTTCCCAATTGTATGTCTGCCTACCTCTTGCTCGCCTCCCTCGACTTGACTCTCAAGCAAGGTCTTCAACAAGGTGTCATGTCTTTTAATATCTCCATAGTATTTTGTTTGTTTGATCTTTATTACCTTTAATAATAATTTCTTCACATTAAGTGTTATTATAAACTCTTTGTTTGTTTTCCTCTCTGTCCATGGCGTTTTCCTTATTCTTCTATATATCCACATCTCAAAGACACCATTTCTGTCTTCTAGCCGTATTTTTCATTGTCCATGTTTCTGAGCCATACAGTAACATATAATACATGCGACATCTTATAATTCTCCTTTTTAGATTGTCTTTTCAAACTATGAAGCTGAAATAACAGATCTAATAGTTGTCTTATACCACGTGACAACGCAATTTTAGGCATTTCAATCAAAAGTCCAAAACATTGAGATCTTTATAGACTCAATGTTCTCTTATGTAAACTCTAGAATGTGGTGGACAATGTAACAATTACTTAGCTAAAATATATCACTAAACAGTTACTTGTTTCACATGAAGTCTGTATTATTATGCAGCGGATTCCTTGTCGTTCAAACAAACCCAGCAACGACAAGGCTGACTAGAAATAAGGGAGCAAGAAAAGGATAGCCAGGCACACTAACGACAATACACACAGTTAAACATGTGAACAAAGAGGTTTCGCTGAACAGATTGGCTACGGGAAATTGGCTACGGGAAATACTGTAATAGAAATCGACATATATGTACCTAGCCCAACTCCTAAAGACAACATCAACCTATTGGAAAGCAAAGATCAGAGTACTATCTTCCGAACCAGCCCAAATCCCAGAGACAACATCAACCTATTGGGAAGCAAATACCAGAGTACTATCTTCCGAACCAGCCCAAATACCAGAGACAAAATCAACCTATTGGGAAGCACATACCAAAGTACTATCTTCCGAACCAGCCCAAATCCCAGAGACAACATCAACCTATTGGGAAGTAAAGACCAGAGTACTATCTTCCGAACCAGCCCAAATCCCAGAGACAACATCAAACTATTGGGAAGCAAATACCAGAGTACTATCTTCCGTATACAGACCCATGTAGAACTTACAAATCACTAGATAAAATACAATAATAGCACACTTCAGGGCACCTTCTGTTGACGCATCTTTACGAAACTGTCGATCGCCACATTGTACAAAAACAGTATCCAGCTTAGATGATATCAGAAACATGTTTCTCTCTCCAGTTTCAGATACATGGAACACGCTATATAGAACAAAAACAACAGCTTAGACTTGCATATATCACACAACGGTGTCGGGTAAAAGGGCATGGACACACGGACTGCTGGATCAGGAACCAAGCAACGATGACAAGATATGTTCAGCTTTTGTAATTCATATCATTTTGCTTCAGACCGTCTGTCCATACGAATAAAGCAAAATATGTGTTGTGTGGGTATATATAAATATAAAAGTTGTATTTCTCAGATTTTTGTCCTTTCTATTTTCAGAATCTAAGAAAGCGTCTGACTTGTAATGATTGCTGTCTCTAGTTTTATCCTATGTTGTTCCAATATAAACCACATTATCTAGTTCTCTCTCTCCCTTTCTCTCTGTCCCTCTCTAGCGTTCTCTAAAAATGTGTGAGGCTGATACTCTAAACTCTGTTCAAAGAGATTGCTCCTGAATTCTATATTACTGAGAGTAACGGCTACATCGTAAAATCTAGTTTGAGATTGCAGACAGTCCTTGACTTCAGCGAAAAAAATCCACAGACGACCCTGCAACAGTATATGAACGCGATCGATACAATCCTAGCGGCCAGTCTTAGTTCTTCCTTTAGTTTATAATTGTGTCAGCGGTTATAGAGATTCTTAACACCATGAACTTTTCACATGGTTACATGGATATTAAATTAATTTCCTGCAATATATTTCCAGCACACTTTCTTCTTCTTCTTCTGCGTTCGTTCTCAAACTCCTGCAAATTAGCATGATATAGTCCGGAAACGCAATGCGTTGTATCATGGTTTACAACATTGCAGCGCCTTTCAACCTGAAACATCCGACTTTAGCATGGCTTTTGGTCACTGACCCTATATAGTATGGGACAACCAACTCCATCCCATAACCTCCTTGGTCGGATCTTACGATATGCATAGAAGGTAAACAGCTGCTAGTCTCTGCTCCCCTCTCGGGTCTCGTTAACACACGGGTGGCACACTATCTACAGTAGGGAGAAGAGAGAGGGGACGATACAGAGAGAAGTTGCAAGATGGACTGGTATTATGGCACGGGAGAAGTTCAATCAAGCTTATTGACAACACAAGAGACAGAGTGGTGCAGAATCATATCGCTTACGCCATTCGGCATGTCACTTGATTCTTCTTCTTCGTTCCTCTTTAACCCTATACGGGTGTCGAGGGAGATATAATGTTCTTGTTCTCGCTTTTCTAGCAGTTTCAGATAATGTTATTTGGTGTTCGTGTAATGTCTCTTTGATGTTGTCGATCCATCGTACTATAGGTCTACTTCTGGCTCTTCTTTCTGCTTCTCTCATCATATATGTCACTTTATTGATTGATCTAAAGTACTTCCAGCGTATTATACATCCTTATTTCGTTTAACGATTCTTCTTTCGCACATTAGTATTTGCAATGTGTTCAAGTTATCGCAGATTTGATCTTCGAGATTACTTATACCTTTCAAAAGAATTAATTAGGCCTTCATTCGTTCCTTTCTCGAGTATTCTCATGATTCTCGTTGGTCACTACATATATACTTGGAATCGTATTCCAAAATTAGCCAAAGTGACTCCCAACAAATAAATAGTGACAAGCAGAAAACTTAATAATAATCAAAAGCGCTACAAATGAAGACCTATTTAATTTTGTTGAAAGGTCTTTATTAAAGGTGATCATGGTTAAATTATCGGTATTGCTTACATGTGAGTTTTGCAGGCCTTCAGGAGTTATCGATTACAAATGAGTTTTGCAGGTCTCCAAGAGTTATCGTTTACAAGTGAGTTGTGCAGGTCTCCAGGAGTTATAGTTTACAAGTGAGTTATGCAGTCCTCTATGAGTTATTGTTTAGAGCCACAGAGTTATGTGCTTTGTGTGATACTCTTGGCAGGCTGTGTGCTATGTAACTCAGAAAGACGGAGCACATATGCAGAAACCCGAATGCAATGAAGTCAATCTCCTACGCCACTCAACCTTCCCCGCACCTTCTCGTGCTTACCTGCGTCACTTCAACCTTTACTACACCTCCTATCTTACCTTTGCCAATTCAACCTTTACCACACCTTCTCGTGCCTTACCCCCTAATTCTAAAGTACTTGTTATTTCTATAAAGGCACTAAGGTAAATAATGTTCATCTCAATGTCTACTGTTTCTCCGTCATCTTACTGTAATGTACATTGTCATCTGATATCATCGTTTACTTATCATGTTTTCAACGTGTTTCCTTTATGCGTCCATCTGTTAGATTCCACTCTAAGTTCTAATAATTACTTTCTGGCACACATATCACTTCTGTATTAATTTCATTCTTGGGTATATAATTGTGTTTATACCCAGTGTTCATTATTAAATACATTTTATATATATATATATATATATATATATATATATATATATATATATATATATATATATATATATATTTATATATACTACTGTATATATCACATTTGATCAAAAGACAGCAGATCAAGTGGTTTTCACACGCTTCCAGACTACCGACATATAGCATGCCACAGATGGACATGACACATAGACATAACGGTTATAAAGCCAGAGGCAAACCATGTAAAAGATGGATCACAGAAATCAAAGAAGCCACAGGAACAAGCTTAAAAACAGCACACAAGAAGGCCATCTCCAGAGAACTCCTCCACCCCTGATGCTGCAAGGCAAACAAGGGACACAGCGTATAGATAGATAGATAGATAGACTGTATATATAAATTTATAATGAATATTTTTATCTTATTGTAAAAATTGAGTTTATACCCAATTATATATTCATAGACGTACCCCAAACATCCAAGCGTCGATCCACTTACAAAGAGATTCAACATACGAACTTCTCCCACTCCCAGACGTCACCCACTTACAAAATATCTCAAACATGATTTTAAAAATCAAATTCACTTTATATCGAACGAGTATTATGATCAATTTACTTTACATCGAACGAATATTATCATCATATATACAAATAATGATTAGTCTTACATAATAATTAATAACATTATATGTCCTTTTCCACATTTATCATCATTGTCGCCCGTGTGTTGCCAGGGCCCGAAATGGGAGCAAAGAATAGCAACACTGTTTACCTTCCACGCATGTCGTAAAAGGCGACTAAGGAGGTTATGGGATGGAGTTGGCTGTCCCATCCCAAATATGGTCAGTGACCCAAAGCCATGCTGAAGTCGGATGTGTCAGGCCGAAAGGCGCAGCTATCGCAGCAATTCTGTAAACCATGACAAACGCATTCCGTTCTCCAGACTACATCCTGCTAATCTGCAGGAGTTTGAGAACGAACGCAGAAGAAGAAGAAGATCATCATTGTCAAGTGCTTTCTCCGCAACTAAGGTTGGCAGCAGCAGACCTACATAATCCTTTTGCCTTGATGGTGTACTCTGCTAGAATGTGACATAGTAAATGAACATGAGACATTGAGGATCTAATTTAAAGACAAATGATAATGCAGAAAACGAGATCTGAACCAGGTCTGCTCAGAGAGCAGCTACTCGACATTATGATGCATTATTATTTTTGTTGAGTAATACATCATCAATAACAATAATTCTATATTATAATATTAATTGACTGTGTCATATCTGAAGCAACTTTGTTTATGTTTATGTCTTGTTTATGTTTACAAACAAACCTAATTAGTTCGTGTAGCACTGAGGTTTTCTGGCAATGCTAATATCTAAAATGTTTGTGGTTCTAGGGGAATTTACATACCTGTTCAGTGTGCGTTATTGTTGTGTGTGTGTATCGTTCGACCGATGCATATTCATAGTAGTTTGGGAATATACAAGTTAAAAGTCTTGACTAAAATTGCATAGTTTATAGGGATGTAATCGAAGACGGAAACGTGTTGGCTCAAGTTTCGAGGCGAGTAGGCGCCTTCTGAACGGACCTGGTTGAAACACTTTTTGAATTATGATTTATCTTTATAATATAACAAGCCCATCTTGTCGTGTCTCCCACTTGTATATCTGCCTACCTCTTTCTTGTCTCCTCGCAAGTAATGGCCCTCAACATGGTGTCAGGTCATTTAATATATTCAAAATACATTATTTGTTTCACTTTTATTTCCACTAATAGTTCTTTTTTCATACGAAGTCATGTCAGAACCACTGCTTTCTTATCTTCCCGTATTACTCTCCATATTTTTTTTATACATCCATACCTCATAGGTCAGCGTTTCTGAGCCATGCATACATGAAGAATACATGTAGTATTTTATAATTCTAAGTTTTAGTTTGTGATTGCTTCAATATTTAAGTATCGCATTAATGATTTATTTTACTTTTCACTAACAGGCGTAGGCTATATTTTTCTTACCAACGTAGCGGCATATTATGTCTTTAACCTGTTATAATCTCCAGAGTCTGTTGGAACTAACACATAAATTACGATTTAACGTCATTTATTTGGTATTTAATTCCCTTGTGAAATAGACCATGAGGCAAAGACACACAGAAAAACTGCTGACATATGGAAAAAGAGAGTTGTCATTAGATGTAACAATAGAGCTATTAGGAAAGACGGGGAGAGGAACAGGCTTAATCAATAAAATCTTGATGTTTTTCCTCTGATGCTGTGAAAATTGATTTATGTGTAATTCTAGAACCAGACTGATTTTTCGGCTTGTAATTACAATCTGGTGGATTAGTATGTGTACTTTAATATCACATTGATTCTCGTACATTTATATGTGTATTAGGCGTTAGGTATGTTGATTACCATATATGTATGTGTGTATTAGGCGTTAGGTATGTTGATTACCATAGATGTATGTGTGTATTAGGTGTTAGGTATGTTGATTACCATAGATGTATGTGTGTATTAGGCGTTAGGTATGTTGTTTACCATATATGTATGTGTGTATTAGGTGTTAGGTATGTTGATAGGTATGTAGGTATGTTGAGGGAGCCGCGTAGAGCAGTGGTTAGCGCACTGGCTTCGCATATGAGTGGTCCTGGGTTCACTCTCCAGTTGAGGCGGAAATGCTTTTCAGATCGCAACGGCTCCCATGTCGACCCAGCCTTAAATGGGTACTGCATTAATCCGGGAAGTAAAGACTGCGAGGGAGAGGAGATGGCTACCGCCCTCATTTGCAGAGCCACCGAAATGTGAGATCGCTAACATCTCACACCCCTACGGCATTAATAAATGATATGGGTTACTTTACTATGTTGATATATCTTATATGTATGTGTGTATTATGTGTTAGGTATGTTGATTATCGCCTTCGCAAATCGGGCATATGCATATGTGCTCATATATACGCTTCATTAAATTTTTCCGGGTATACAGGCTGATGGTTCCTGTTCTATGGTGGTTCAGTTGTCTATTGGAATTTACTGTTAGGTGTTCTCTAAGTGAGTACGCCTATTATCAATCCCATTACCAATTGGCCCATAGGTTAACCCTCTGTTATGATGGTAACACTATCTCCTCTAAAGGGGATGGAAGAAAATGTAAATCTTAAAACACTCAATATGAAGCAAGAACTACTAAGAGAAATAAAGATCAGGCAAATAAAATATTTTGGACACATTAAAAGACATGACACCTTATTCAAGACCTTACTTGAGGGTAAAGTCAAAGAGGATCGAGCAAGAGGTAGACAGAGATACAAGTGGGAGAGTAACATCATACAATGGACAAAATAAAAGGTTAGCAGAATGCACAACCACAGCAAGAGACAGGGGATGTCGGAGATCTGTTGTGGCCAACCATCGTTGCTGAGACGGCTCATGATGATGATGATTATCAATCCCATTTCTGGCAATGTCAATACTGACTTATGATTATGTATTTCAAAAGTCAGAGTATTCATATGTTTCATGTGTATAATCAGAGTATTATGTGGATGTAATTGGTCCATAGGCTAACCGTCATTTATGGTGGTAACGTTGTCTCCTCTAGAAGGGAGGGGAGGAAAAGTAAATCTTTTGGATGGCCCCGAAGATCACGCAATCAACATCTGACGGGGACTATGAGTCGACATAGACTGAGATGGCTGCTGGAACGGAGAGCGGAACACTTATGGAAATGCCCCACGTGCTGTGAAGATAGTTTCTAATCAAGAATTAAGGAAATCGCTAGCTAATTTGTCTGCTCGTTCGTTTCCCACCGAAGATGTGAATGCCACTTTTTACCACTCCCCAATAAGTCACCTGCGTACATTACCTGTTTTGACTTTCTGAATAATATTCATTGAGTCACTCTTTTTTTAAAAAAAAATTCAAATGTCTAAAGCTCTAATTATGCTAAATTCACAAAGTTGACATGTTCCACTTGAACCGCTAGTTGCCATCTTCCACATGAACCTCTAGTTGCCATCTCCCACATGAACCTCTAGTTGTCATCTTCCACATGAACCTCTAGTTTCCATCTTCCACCTGAACCTCTAGTTTCCATCTTCCACATAAACCTCTAGTTGCCATCGTCCATCTGAACCTCTAGTTGCCATCTTCTACCTGAACCTCTAGTTTTCATCTTCCACATAAACCTCTAGTCGCCATCGTCCATCTGAACCTCTAGTTTCCATCTTCCACCTGAACCTCTAGTTTCATCTTCCACATAAACCTCTAGTTGCCATCGTCCATCTGAACCTCTAGTTACCATCTTCCACCTGAACCTCTAGTTTCCATCTTCCACATAAACCTCTAGTTGCCATCTTCTACCTGAACCTCTAGCTACCATCATTCATATGTACTAATGATGTACGATACATCAGTTGCTAACTTCAACATTGATAACTTCACACTAAAATAAAATACTATAACAAACGCGCAATTCAGTAACAATGAACGTCAATTAGATTTTCCTTGGAAGACAGAATATTGCTAGCAAAAATGACAGTCAATACGAGCTGTATTGTTCTAGAACGGAAATTAACACCGAAACGGAAATTAATAGTGAAAAAGAAATTAACCCCGAAGCGGAAATTAATGCTTGACATAAAATTGGTTTAATCGCTACACTTGATAAAAAAATGGAACTAGAAATTGTATATTGTCTCGATTTGTAACATAATTATACTAGCATTGATTTCCTGTGTTATGGACGCAATTCTTCATTAACAGGAATATTGAAATATTTCTTAATAACAACAACAAATAACGGAAAATACAAGATTTCCACACATAAAGATTGATAATTCTTGTCTATCGCTACGTAGTCCATTTTACAACTGAAGAATCATAAAATCATAAATCATACCAAAAATAAGCATACAATTATAAATCATACCAAAAATAAGCATGCAATCATAAATCATACCAATAATAATCATACAATCATAAATCATGCCCAAAAAAATCATACAATCATTAAACAAACAGAGGCTATGATGAGTATTGAGATTGTAAATTCATTATTTTTATTGCGTTTAAAAAATTGTGTGACATTACTGTGCAAAACATGAGAACAACAATGTAGGGGGGAAGTTTGCAGTAAAATCAAATTACTTACCAAAAAAAGGGAAATAGAAAAACAATAATTTCTTTTGTTTTACTCCTTATTTAAATGCTCAGCGCTGGTTAACGTTAGAAAAACGTTTTTCCCTTCAGGGTCGGATCCATGGAACGATATATGGATAAAAGTAACAGCTTATAAACATATGAATATATCACATTATGTCAAATTATATAAGCCCATTGAGCACTGAATCAATAGCCAACCAACCAACCTACAACAGCAACAAACTAAGGTGACGTTTCGATAAAATGCCGTTATCAATAAAGAGATGCAAGTCAGAGCACAAACATGGACTATTACATGAGCAGAAAATATTGATAGTACAGTAGGACTAATATCTGAAACCGACGTTGGCTGTATTGAAGCACAAACATCGAGAAACAGGCAAGGACTATCTAGAAAAATTCCCCCCACTGCTGTAGCAGAATGTTGTAAATTAACATTGGGGACGTCATAAAACATGCCAATTTTTTAAACATAATCTTACATCCTCTATGCACTCGCATCAACAATTGACAAGAATTCAGGGACCATACACAGACCGCACTGCTTATTTATGTAACACAGAAAATATACCTACAGAGTTTGTGTCGCAGTTTTAGGAAAGAAAGTTTCAAAATGAAATAATTTAATTGGTATGAAAAACACAATTATTGAAGATAAGCTTTATCAACTCCAACCATCTTGTTATCAACTGTCAAACCTTTACAAACTCTCCCCCACTCTTATTCCTTGAAGTAACTTATAAACATTCCCATACATGTATTATTTTTATATATGTTTCTGAACATTAATGATTAAAGCTTGACAAATTTGTACCACGCCATTGAACCAATTTTTCGCAACATACCTAAAATATCTGTGACAAGTATTCATCGTAAAGGAAATGCCAGACACGTTTGCTTGCACCCGCCGCATACCGTGACGTAGAAAATCTCTTTGATAGTCTTTGTTTGTATCTAGATGTCCCTGATTGATAATCATATTGGTTTCCTGGTCAAAAATATGCGATATTAGCTACCTTTAAAAGTATGTCACCATTAGCTACCTTCAAAGGTATGCTGACATTAGCTACCTTAAAAGGTATGCTGACATTAGCTACCTTAACAGGTATACTGACATTAGCTACATTCAAGGGTATGCTGACATTAGCTAACTTCAAAGGTATGCTGACATTAGCTATCTTTAGAAGGTATGCTGACATTAGCTACATTCAAAGGTATGCTGACATTAACTACCTTAAAAAGTATGCTGACATTAGCTACCATCAAAGGTATGCTGACATTAGCTACCTTTAAAAGTATGTCAACAATAGCTACCTTCAAAGGTATGCTGACATTAGCTACATTCAAGGGTATGCTGACATTAGCTACCTTCAAAGGTATGCTGACTTTAGCTACCTTCAAAGGTATGCTGACATTAGCTACCTTCAAAGGTATGCTGACATTAGCTACCTTGGAAGGTATGCTGACTTTAGCTACCTTCAAAGGTATGCTGACATTAGCTACCTTCAAAGGTATGCTGACATTAGCTACCTGAAAAGGTATGCTGACATTAGCTACCTTGAAAGGTATGCTGACATTAGCTACCTTCAAAGGTATGGTGACATTAGCTATCTTCGAAAGTATTGCGACATTTACTACCTTGAAAAGGTCAGGAAATGGTCATGTTATTTAATATACATGACATACAATAGACTTAGATAGGGCATGTACTTCGAATGTATGAAAACAGACTTAGATAGGGCATGTACTTCGAATGTATGAAAACAGATTACTACTCATCATTTAGTGCCGTCTCCGCAACGAAGGTTGGCTGCAACGGACTTTCAATATTCCCTGTCTTTTGCGTGGTGGTGCATTCTGATAGACTGTAACATGTCCAAACTGTGATGTCTCTCCCACTTGTATCTCTGCCTACCTCTTTTTCTCATCCCTTCTTTATCCTCACCAAAGGTCTTCACCAACGTGTCATGTCTTTTAATATGTCCACAATACTTTATGTGTTTGATTTTTGGTTCCTTTAATAGTTCTTTTTTCATATGAAGTGTTATAGTTCGTTCATCAATAGTTGAACACAGATATTGTCTATTATTTCCGTAATTACTGAGCGTATAGGCTTAATATTTTTCATGCATGAGTGAATTATTTCATAACCAGGTTCATGATTAATGATTATTTATTATTTGGACTGAATGAATTTATCGCAGCTGTTGCTACAAATGTCGTTTTTAAGATAGCAATACCTTTATATTATGTGGAAATGAAATTGTACAGTAATTGCTAGTATAGGCGTATCGTTCATTTGTTATTACAGTGGTAAAAATGAAGTATTTGGAATGCAATATTTGTCTTTTTTTGTATTGAGATTATATGCAAGAGATATAAAGTTAACAGTTATAATGTGTTATCCACTTTATCCAATTGTTATCCTATTTTATCCAATGGTCAAATTGCATTTTATGACATCACAGAACTTGCTGTGTTCTCTTGTTAGGATTGTGTATGTTGCAATATAAACGACCCCTTCTAGCTTCCCAGCAAAAGTAACTGTACAATTGTGTAGCCATATTTTGCATTCATTGTAGTGAATTTACACTTAAAATTCATATTGTAATAAAACTCTTAACTACATAAATTGTCTTGTAGTGTCCTATCCATGTGTGGCACTAGGCACCATGGGAAGCCGAAGTCTTGTCCTATCTATGTGTGCCGCTAGTCGCTATGAGAAGCCAAAATCTTGTCCTATCTATGTGTGCCGCTAGTAGCCATGAGTAGCCGAAGTCATATCTATGTGTGCCGCTAGTCGCCATGGGAAGCCGAATTCCTATCTATGTGTGCCGCTAGTCACCATGGGAAGTCGAAGTCTTGTCCTATTTATGTGTGCCGCTAGTCGCCATGGGAAGCCGAAGTCCTATCTATGTGTGCCGCTAGTCACCATGGGAAGTCGAAGTCTTGTCCTATCTATGTGTGCCGCTAGTCGCCATGGGAAGCCGAAGTCCTATCTATGTGTGCCGCTAGTCGCTATGAGAAGCCAAAATCTTGTCCTATCTATGTGTGCCGCTAGGCGCCATGGGAAGCCGAAGTCCTATCTATGTGTGCCGCTAGTCACCATGGGAAGCCGAAGTCATATCCATGTGTGCCGCTAGTCACCACGGGAAGCCGAAATCTTGTCCTATCTATGTGTGCCGCTAGTCGCCATGGGAAGCCGAAGTCCTATCCTTGTGTGCCGCTAGTCGCTATGGGAAGTCGAAGACTTCTTTCTTTAGCTAACTGTGATGTGGCTACCATAGTGTAGCTTGGTGTTCTAGTATTTCTATGATGTCATCTATCCATCTTCGTTTGGGTCTTCCCCTGTTTCTATTTTCAGATGATCTTTTATTGAAGGATAACGATGGAATGCGATCTGGTTACCTTCTCATTAGGTGGCCGAAGCAATTGATCTTTTGTGTGTCTATGTATTCATTGCATTATATTGTTTTCACCAGATTTCTTATACTGCCATTATTTATTCTATCTCTTTTTGTACCCTCCCCCCCGTGCTATTCTAATTCACTTTTTTTCGCATGCAGCCAGTTTTGGTTCTAGTTTGTCAGGGTCCAGGTCTGGCATTGGAAGCACAGTGTCGGCATGAATACTATGTTTATTAACGTTCTTTTATAGCTCATGTCCATGTTTTGGTGTTTCAGCAGTGGTTCTTCTTCTTCTTCTGCTTTCGTTCTCAAACTCCTGCAGATTATCAGGATGAAGTCCAGAGAACAGAATGTGTTGTGTCATGGTTTACAGCATTGCTGCGATATCTGCGCCTTTTGGCCTGACACATCCGACTTCAGCATGGATTTGGGTCACTGACCCTATATGGGATGGTACAGCCAACTCAATCCCATAAACTACTTAGTCGCCTTTCACAACATGCGTGGAAAGTAAACAGTGTTTCTATTATTTGCTCCTCTTTCGGGCTCCGGCAACACACGGGCGAGCAGTGGTTCTAATCGATATAAATCTGTGTTTTCTTCTGACACCTTGTCTCTGTTTCACTAATCTTCTATTTTCCGAGAATACGGTGCATAGATATTAAATTGCTTTGTTTTGTTGAGTTTTATGCCGTCTATTGTATATTTCTACGCATGTGGTTGCATCTGTGGGTCTCACCAATGGCCCACTAGACATACCACCCTTGCAACAGAAAATCTTAGTGGATGACATGCCGTCATATTGAGGTTATCTTCTTATAGAAGCTTCAAGGAACGTCATCTATACAATTATGCTCCTTGTGCTGTTATTTTGCTGTTGAATTGTGTTTCATGTTTACTTGAATATATGTATGCACCCTCTGTGGTTGGGAGGGAGCCAGAGATGTACTGTGCAGCACTGGGGAGGAGGAAACTGACAGCACTGTTTTTTCATATGGCTGAGACCCATCATAGAGGCACAGTGACTCAGGGCGTGACAATCCTTTTGACTTGAACATTTGGTTGCATGCCTAGAGCAATAGAGAAGTTCGGCATAACCAGTAGTCAATTGGTGACGGGGAATGAGCACAGTTAACCCTATCTTGGCTACAGTGGCTCGGAGCAGTGCATAGGTTGAAACCTATCTTCCTGGAGGTGTGATAGTTATTATCTGGCTATGTCCCGGGGTGGGGCGAAAATCCACGGACTTCCCAGCAATATAGTGCCATTTAATGGCATTAGGTCAAAAGAATCAGCAACCAACCAACCATTGTATATTTCTAGTGGGGATTGATTTCTACTTATCTTCAGTATATCTGATTTTGGTGTTTTCCTTCTCATGTTTCTGATTTTAGAATGGGAATTTAATGCGTTTAAGTGTTTGATTTTGCTGCTCAGCTATATCTCTTTATATCAGCGCCTGATATTTTACGAATATCAACTCTTTTATGACATTACTATATTCTTTATCTTCGTTCTCTTAGGTCCAATCCAGAGAAAAGATATTGAACAGTTTGACTAAAAAGCTTCGATTGACGACACCAACAGAAATGATGACATATATAAGAGATCGATATACAAGGAAAAATATGATCGCTAACGTAATTCAGCACGGCACTTGATGATGATGATTTATGTCCTAAATAACAAAATCATTAAACTTCATAACCACTGTTTTAATTACTTGACCACGACACAGAACACAAAACTTAGAATATAAGATAATCTTTTAAAAAAATGAATGAATATTTCTCGTATGTTCTATCTTACCAAGTTTATCAACTGAAAAATAGAACACAACTGAAAGAAAGAACACAACTGAAAGATAGAACAAATAAAGATAAATGACCAGACTTATAGATTTTTTCCCAGATCTGTCTGTGTCTGAATTGGTCATTATCCTTTACAATATTTTACCCAATGAAAACTGAACTGATGAATTGCGAAATATTGAAACATTACAGACGATTTCCAAGTAAAGATTATTCGTACTCTCATTATGTAACATAATCGTTTACATTGGAACAGACATATACGTTATATTGATCCGTGGATAGACGGATGAATAGTTGGATGTACAGATGAATCAATGGATGTAGAAAACGACAATATAGCAAGAGGGAAGATAGATAATATATATTAGATTGGATTTTCTTAGGCAAGATACATTTGAATGGTATGGAATTTCTTTGAAAGTTAGAAAAATGAAGAAATGTTTCAATGCCAATGTATCTTGCTATATGGGACTTATTCTGTTTCTGTTTCTTTTACTGGCGACACAAAGTATAAGCAAATCGATACATAATCTGTTGTATCAGCCAAGATGTGAGGCAGTGTGAGATCAGAACACAGGACTTTTATGTAGAATAAGTTGGTGTAGGCCGTACGTGAAATCCCCTGTATTTTTGGTAACAATCGACCCTTTCTGTGACACCCATCTTTCGTTCATGTACATCTGGATAGAGATTTTCGTTTAGTATGGATTAAGTCGTGCGGGTTGTTTTCAAGAGCATGATAGTTCAAAACTCGCTTATGACATCTTGTTTACAAAGTAGTTAGTTTTCAATAATAATTAGGTATTATTGCTTGAAGCTACGGAGTTACGTGCTACAAGGTGTACTCTCGGAAGTCTGTGAACCGCTTTGTTGACTAGGACGTATACGCATGTGGTTGCGTCTGTGGGTTTCACTAATGGCCCACTAGACATATCACCCATGCAACAGAAAACCTTAGTGGATGACATGCCGTTATATTGAGGTTATCTTCTTAGAGAAGCTTCATGGCACGTCATCTATACAATTATGCTTTTATTTTGTTGTTGAAATGTGTTTCATGTTTACCTGAATATATATGTATTCACCCTCTGGGGTTGGGAAGGAGCCAGAGATGTACTGTGCAGCACTGGGGAGGAGGAAACTGACAGCACTGTTTTTTCCTATGGCTGAAACCCATCATAGAGGCACAGTGACTCAGGACGTGACAATTCTTTTGACTTGAACATTTGGTTGCATGCCTGGAGCAATAGAGAGGTTCGGCATAACCAGTAGTCAATTGGTGGCGGGGAATGAGCACAGTGAACCCTATCTTGGATGCAGTGGCCCGGAGCAGTGCATAGGTTGAAAACTACTTTCCTGGAGGTGTGATAGTTATTCTCTGGCTCTGTCCCAGGGTGGGCCGAAAATCCAGACTTCCCACCAATATAATGCCATTTAAATGGCATTGGGTCAAAGGCCATGAGTCCATGAACCGCTAGATCAGCAACAACCAACGAACCAACTAAAGATCTCAAATAGGGAAATTACATGTGGAAGAATACACAGAGTTTGATAGTTCTGTTAGAATGGGTTTTTATTTATCTTGTTTATCGTGATCATCGAGCTGGTATGTGTGCATTTAGTCATGCAATAATCTTCGATCCGTAGTTCTAGTAACACCTGTACCTGATTATAGCCACAAAAAAAGAGCGTACCTTCGTGCATGACAGTATTGGAAAATTTTGAAATTGATCAAAACTGCTGTTCACAGTACGATTACCAGGTACCAAGTTAGACTACTTTTTTGACCGAAAAAGAAATGGTCGTCTTAGAAAAATAACCTCCAGAAACGACCAGGTAATAAAAACAATTTCAAACTTTTCAATACTTTTATGTATGAAGGTTGCTATCTGCTGTGCTACGAGTATATAGGTGAGGTGTACGTAGAACTGTAGAATGCAGATTATTGCACGAATTTGGACTACATTCACACAAACCCGCTCGAAAATCGCGATTAAAATGATAAAATAAAAGAAATATCATTTCATTTGAATTTGATTTTCTTCTAAGTATGAACATTCGGTTGAAGAGCGCAGTGGAAATTTTATCTTTTTTTTCATGAATCAACATTTCATCAGCTTGTAGAACGTCGACAACAACATCGACAACAACGTCGACAACCTGTAGGAATGTCTCAAGTGAAGAGACCTGATAAAATTACACAATATAAACAAATGAAAAACCCGCGAAGGCAGATTGTTTCGGGTGTAATATCAAATTCAGGAAATATAGATTTATATTTCTTTCACTATCGAACGACTATGAATGGTCATTAAGTACTTGGATCTTCTGATGGATAGCCTGGTGTTAAACAAGAACATACATGCTTTCCGCAGACCAAAGATCCTGCATTAAGTAGCTTCAGAAGGTGACGACCGAAACGTTGTAATGGCCCAAAAATAGCACGGACTTATACTATATCGATCATTTGTGGGTGCATATGGAAAATAAGGTTGCCGAGAAAATAATTAGTCCGTGCCAATGCACTTGTCGAGGCTATTAAGAACGTTTGGATCCATATTATCTCAAAAGATTATTGCTAACAATTCATCTTCAGAAATCTTCGGCGCATTCAAACAGTCATCAAGACAATATGTGGACACAGAAAGTACTAAATAATGGAAAAACACTGCAACGGACAAATGATATTAAACATATTTTTGACTGGAAGGCTCTGAGCTGTCAATAGCTACCTGCTCAAAGAAATATGAATTATTTCATAATCGTCTTTAAATAGAAAGTAATCTGAAAATAAATATTTCACACTGCCGTTTTCTTTCTGCTAAGTGATATGGAAATTTCATTGATATGGAAACAAAATGTTTCTGGTCTTAAACTTTTGGTCAAGACTATAGCTCTATTTCGTAAAGCGCCTTCCATTTTAATATGATTTATGGTAATAGTATTTAGTGAAAACTGTGCAGAGTGTTGGCCAAACAGACAACAATTACTTCTTTTTCTTCTTCTTCCAACTCTTTTGCATCTGTGTTCGTTCCCTGGCTTCTGCTAGTTAGCTGGATGTAGTCTTGGAAACAAAAGTGTTGATGCGGCTTAAAATTTGAGTGCAATATATATGCCATTCTATCCGACAAATCTGACTTCAGCATAACAATTCGTGTTCATCTAATGTTATAGCGCATAGGGTAGCCAATCCTACACCTAAACATTCTTAGCTGAGAATATTCATTTCATATCACAGTGTTGCTGTAATGTGTTCCCCTTTCACTCCCTTCTTCTTCTTCCTCCTCTTCGACTCGCTCTCTCTCTCTCTCACTCTTCTGCAGATTGGCAGGATGTAGTTCGGAGAAAGGAATGCTTTGTCATTGTTTACAACTTTTCTGCGATATCTGCGTCTTTCTATTTGGCACATCCGACTTTTGAATGACTTCTAGTTTGTGTCAACTATATAGGATTTGAACCTATATTGGATGGTATAGTCAACTCCACCTCATAACACGCCTCTTAACATGCATAGAAAGTTGGTTTTTCGGATTATCCACGATTTCTAAAATCCCTATGAATAATCAATCCATGATATCCAGAGTGCGCCTACACACAGGATTTTCATTCATAGATAAGTCAATATTCCGCGAGATATCTTTTTATATCCATGTACACTGTTATTGTTTATCCTTGGCATGGATTTTTCTGTCCTCTAATCACCGAGGCATTTCGAGTCTGCACTCTATTTACTTGTGCATGGCTGTGGAGTTTATATATTTAACTCCCTGTATGTGTTTATTTTGGAGACTTATTTGTGACTGGGTTAGTTTTCCAGCGCTGATATCTTATATCCCAGTTGGTTTCATTTCTCACATTAAAGATAGGTAGAATGCTGAGATTGGCAGTCATTTATTTCGAATAGAATATTATTTTTTCTGCTTTTCAGCTCAAAAATATTTCAGTTGCTGAATTAATTTCAGAAACAGAAATGCATTTTCCACCCTGGTTTACAGAGCGGCTGCGATATCTGCACCTTTAAATTATGCACGGCTTTGCTTGTCCCTTTAACTTTCTACAGTACTAGATACCCAACCATCTCCTGCCCAAGCATCTTAGTTAACTCTGGTATGCCTTATTACACTTATTTCTCTCTTTCATCGTTCATTCTCATACTCCCGCTGAATTTCTTTTATCAAGACAATGGTCCTACATGATTTCGAGTTGAATGAAGTCTAAAAAATGGAAATGCATAGTGTCGCAGTTTTATTTCCGCCAATGGCCTGACACATCGGTCTGCAGTAGACCATATCACACTATCACTAATCTGCATTCCAATTTCAATAGTCAACAACATACACCAAAAGTGAGTACATTTATCCGGGTTCTTGTTCACCTTCGACTACATTACCAAAGCGAGTACATTTATCCGGGTTCTTGTTCACCTTCGACTACATTACCAAAGTGAGTACATTTATCCGGGTTCTTGTTCACCTTCGACTACATTGCCAAAGTGAGTACATTTATCCGGGTTCTTGTTCACCTTCGACTACATTACTAAAGTGAGTACATTTATCCGGGTTCTTGTTCACCCTCGACTACATTACTAAAGTGAGTACATTTATCCGGGTTCTTGTTCACCTTCGACTACATTACTAAAGTGAGTACATTTATCAGGGTTCTTATTCACCTTCGACTACATTACTAAAGTGAGTACATTTATCCGGGTTCTTGTTCACCCTCGACTACATTACTAAAGTGAGTACATTTATCCGGGTTCTTGTTCACCCTCGACTACATTACTAAAGTGAGTACATTTATCAGGGTTCTTGTTCACCTTCGACTACATTACTAAAGTGAGTACATTTATCAGGGTTCTTGTTCACCCTCGACTACATTACCAAAGTGAGTACAATTATCCTGGTTCACGTTCTCCATCGACTACATTACCAAAGACAACAAATTTAATTATTTTCCAAGTTTTTTATAGCACACCAGTAGATATGGGTGTGGGAGGTCTTGATGTGTTCACACTCCCTACTCTCCTAGGAAATCTGAACATGGCATCTAGTACTCTTGAGCTAACAAAAAGCGGGTATAACTCTCATCCACTTCCCCCATAATTATTTTCCCTAAAGGAGGTCAGGTCACCGAAAACTCACAAATGAGAGAATTGTCCATGAAAAAGGAGAATTTCAATAACTTTATTGAAACCCCTTCACCCGTACCTTACCGAAAAAATAATTACGATCCTTTTTTGATGTCACTGACTGCTGTGAATTGGTTATTTAATCAACTATAAAACAATATACTCAGACATGTAGGAAACCAATATCTACTAGCAGATGTCGAAGGGTTCATGTGTTGATATTCTCATTTTATATTTGCTACGTTGTTGTTGTTGTTGTTCAGCAAGATCATGTTTTGATTGAAGGGAGAATCGATTTCAGCTGAACGGACCTGGTTCTAACTCCGTCTTCTATCTTTATGGACACTAATAAACAAGCATCTCTCAACGTTGTATTCACGAGCTAGATAACAAACATTTATAAACATTATATACACTAGTTAAGTAACAAATATCTATAAACATTATATACACTAGTTAAGTAACAAATATCTATAAACATTATGTATACTAGCTAAAAAAACTAACATATATCAACAATACGTTATATTATCGATCGATCTATTCGCTAAACCCTTTGTTGCCTTTCAGCGTCAGGGGTAGAAGAATTTTCTGGAGATTGCCTATCACTGATAGCGCAATTGATTCTGTACATACATTTATTTGTAGTCCCTTGTGACAACCCTAACATATTTCAGTGTCACTACTTTTCCTCAAATGTTCTGACTCGATCAAGAAAACATGCATGTATACTTATAAATACGAGGAATCAATGTTCCAAGTTGCCTTTGTTATATTTATAAATGCCTTCTGGTGAAACGGCAATTCTATTTATTTGTTTTATTCATAAAACTGAATTTTAACCACTTTGTTATGCATACGAAAGGATTTTGCGGTCAATGAGCATGAGTCGGTCTCTAGAGTACCCGAAATGATAGTAAGTATTAGCATAACCAAGAGAGAATACTTAACTGGAATTTCTAAGAGAACAGTCATTCAACACAGAACTGAAGCTATTAGCTGCTGTACCAGGAGATTTAAGAGGAACTATGAGAACATGTCGCCGTGTTCGGTTTGCGAAGACGATAATCAACATAGTAAACCTAAACATATGCCTTCCGTTGACAGAGACTACACCATTATGTCAATTGTTGACAGATACTATTTTAATACGTCTACCATTGACAAATAATATGTCATTATGTCTTTGATTTACATATATTAATTACTCATTTATTCATACTATTAGCATATACTGTACCAATATGTCTGACTTTAACATATACTGTGCCAATATGTCTGTCTGTGGCATATGCTGTACCAATATGTCTGTCTGTGGTATATCCAATATGTCTGACTTTAGCATATACTGTGCCAATATGTCTGTCTGTAGCATATAATGTGCCAATATGTCAGACTTTAGCATATACTGTGCCAATTTGTCTGTCGGTGGGGTATAATGTACCAATATGTCTGTTTGTAGCATATACTGTACCAATATGTCTGTCTGTAGCATATGCTGTACCAATATGTCGGACATTAGCATATACTGTGCCACTATGTCTGTCTGTGACATATACTATACCAATATTTCTGTCTGTAGCAAATACATACTGTACCAATATAACTGCCTGTACCATATACTGAACAAATGATTACTCAAAACGATATAACTTACCAGTCACACATTTTATCCATAAGACTGATAGAATTATTGTTATGATCAATAAACAAGGTATTGAACAAATATGAATATAACACAGGGACAACAGATGTTTACAGTTGAAAACATTTGATATGAAATGAATCGTATTGCTCGCTCTACTAGGTATAGGGCCTATAGTTTGAATATCTATATTTATTACAGCTGGAGCCTACGGCGATGTCGATATGACACAAAACAGCGGCAAATAAACACAGCTGGAGTCTATGGCGATATTGATACTGCACAAGACAGTGGTACATGGGTCATGAACGTTTTAATGTGGATAACTTTGACGTTGGTGATTAATTTGTAAGTACGGGAAAATATTCTCTCATACAACTTGAGTCTATGGCGATGTCGATAGTAGCCAAGACAGCGGCACATGGGTCATGAAAGTTTTACTGTGGTTTGTTTTGAGGATGATGATCAACGTGTAAGTACAGGAAGCATTTTGCTCATACAACTGGCCTGCTACGAGATCTACGGTAGACCTTTGTACATACTTATTTAGTACTTCATTCGTTAAGTTGTGTATTCTTCTTCTTCTTCATCGTTCTTCAGTCAGATATCAGGTTACATCGCCAATAGCTTCAATGAATTCTGTGATTCGCTTCAGATCATGCATGGAACCCCTCAAGTATGGAAGTAGTGCCGTCTCAGTAGGCCATATTTTCTCCCTCTCTTTCTTGGTAGAGTTGACAGGATTTGGTATTATTATCATGATTTTCTTTGGTCACCATTTGTATACTTGAAATATCATGCCAAAAATAGTCAAGGCTTCTCTAAGTATATAAATAGTGACCACGGAATATCACGCCAATAATCAATAAAGTAGCAAATGAAGTACTAATTAATTCTGTACAGAGGTCTTATACGTACCGTCGAAGGTCACGTCTACTGGGTTACAACTTACAGATCATCGCCGTTCAGTGTAAGTAGTAAACACACTGAACGTATTATATGTCACCATGGAAGTACAGTGTGTCGGTGCATTATCACCCAAAAATAAAACCGTGGCACAATGCATTTTGTTCTCTTGACTACATCCTGTAGGACCATTGTCCTGCTATAGGAGAGATTCCATAAAAGTTGAGAACAAACACATACATAATTACTTCAGCTATGTTATAGTAAAACATTTTGAGAACAAACACACACACACATACACACAATTTCTCCAGCTATATTCTAGTAAAACAATGTGAGAATAAACACACACACAAAATTGACCCGTCTATGTTCTAGTAAATCATTTTGCCTAATCTGTGAGACAAAGATCAATGTACATTCACTTTGGTATCAGTATATTTTTCAATACAATGTTATTGATTGAGATCAATAAACTCTGTTGAAGCTATTGAAGGAGTTTCAGCCACACCAGCAAGTAGAATAAAGAAAACACTATTGATCTTCCTGGAACAGTGGTAAAGCCATTTAAATTATGCCCAAGAGGTGGCAGGTTCGATTCTAGATTATAACGTCTTATTTTACAAGTATATTTTATCTGAGATGCATTGTCATTGTCGTTTCTTGAGTTACGGAAACATATTATGAATGGTACTCGTGACGAGAGTAGTACAGCTTCATTTACAGAGGCAACGTGCATATAGGGAGTCGAGTACAGTTAAGTCTTTCCTCTACAGCTTTTCAACCCTTCTTTGAAAGAGTTTCACTATATAGAAATGTATATATTTCTGTGTAGGACTTTTGACGGATGATCTTGGGGTAACAACTGGTGTGAAACAGCTATGCTATTGTTAACATTTCTTGATTGCTAGACATAAAAAGGTTTATACAATCAAAAGTATAAAACAATAAATTTCTAGTTCAATGAACCCTGACGAAACTAATCGAGCAATAATGTACAACTCCATGGTCCATCGTCTATACCAATGTAACATTCGATGTTACACTGTAAAACACCATACTTTGGAATCTATGGAAAACACAGATGAATATAAACACAGAGTACCCATCGTTCATGGTCTCCATGTTGACACAAATTTCCAGCATTGTCTCTTATGGAGATTTTAAAAGAAAGCTTATTGATTTTCTTAAAGATATGTTCCATTTTATATAACTTGTTGTATTTTTCTCAAATAGCTAAAACTAGAACTACCTTCTTGTGCCTTCTCCCTTTCCTAGATGGGTCTGTGATGTCCAGTTTTATCATTTGTCTCAGTATCCGCCTTGAAAATAGCTGTGGTCCATTAGACTGTCATTTGGTCCAAGTTGAGAATCCTTGAATTAGAGGACCTAGATGTTTCTGATAGACTTGTCCACAGATATAGAGATTAATGTGTTGATACTCAAATCCATTCTTCGTGAAAATATACCATGGTATTTAGTACACAGAAACAATAATAAAAAGGCAGTACAAGATCACGCAAAATCATTCCAAGACAAAGTGCTTAGCCTTTATTTTAAGGAAACTCTCGTCCTTTCCCAAGGTTGTATTTACGGTCCTCGATAGCGATGTAGTGATTTCACACGGTATACACAGAGGAAAGACATAGAAATACACTCAATGATATTCCAAAGTGTGGTGTTTTACTCCCTTTGAATTACTAGCATTAGAAATATTGCATTATTTTGTGCAATAGACATTTCCCTAGAGTTGTATTTCATACCCAAGCTCCATCTCTCGATGACTTTACGCAATGCTTTTACATACCCAAAATTCAATTTCTCCACGACTTTACACAATGCTTTGACATACCCAAGACTCCATCTCTCAATGACTTCACGCAATGCTGTGACATACCCAAGACTCCATTTATCGACCACTAGGCGCAATGCTTTGACATACCCAAGACTCCATTTATCGACGACTTTGCGCAATGCTGTGACATACCAAGACTCCATCTCTCAATGACTTTACGAAATTCTTTGACAACCCAATACTCCCTCTCTCGATGACTTTACGCAATGCTTTGACATACCCAAGACTCCAATTATCAACGACTTTGCGCAATGCTTTGACATACCCACGACTCCATTTATCGACGGGTTTGCGCAATGCTTTGAGATATTCAAGACTCCATCTCTCGACGACTTTACACAATGCTTTGATATACCCAAGACTCAATTTATCGACGACTTTACGCAATGCTTTGAGATATTCAAGACTCCATCTCTCGACGACTTTACGCAATGCTTTGATATACCCAAGACTCAATTTATCGACGACTTTACGCAATGCTTTGAGATATTCAAGACTCCATCTCTCGACGACATTACGCAATGCTTTGATATACCCAAGACTCAATTTATCGACGACTTTACGCAATGCTTTGAGATATTCAAGACTCCATCTCTTGACGACTTTACGCAATGCTTTGATATACCCAAGACACAATTTATCGACGACTTTACGCAATGCTTTGATATACCCAAGACTCAATTTATCGACGACTTTACGCAATGCTCTGACAAGACTCCTACTCATATGTGTAAAACTGTAATTGTAAATATGAAATTATGGGGGAATCTTATCATGAGGAAAACACAACTACAAAGACATATCAACAAATGTAAACAAAGGGTTGCTGTTGACATGTCGTTGCAAAGATGTACCAACAAATGTAAAAAAGCGTTGCTGTCGCGTGGCTGTTTTTCTGGAAGGTCACTGATGAGATTATCAGGAATATTCAAAGACAATATAAAGAAAACATACGTAGATAAATAAATGAGGATTAGGGAAAACATACGTGGATAAATAAATGAAGATTAGGGAAAACATACGTGGATAAATAAATGAGGATTAGGGAAAACATACGTGGATAAATAAATGAGGATTGGGGAAAACATACGTGGATAAATAAATGAGGATTAGGGAAAACATACGTGGATAAATAAATGAGGATTAGGGAAAACATACATGGATAAATAAATGAGGATTAGGGAAAACATACGTGGATAAATAAATGAGGATTAAGGAAAACATACGTGGATAAATAAATGAGGATTGGGGAAAACATACGTGGATAAATAAATGAGGATTAGGGAAAACATACGTGGATAAATAAATTAGGATTAGGGAAAACATACGTGGATAAATAAATGAGGATTGGGGAAAACAGAATTAATTAATGCCGAGTTAAACTCAATGAAACAGCTCTACACGAATAAATTAAAGATTCATAAATACAGAGCAAGACTAGAATTGAAGAAATAAAAACAGGGTTGTCAAAATAAGATTACAGAAAGACGGCAATGAAGAAATATATTGCACTTTATATTATTTCAAAGTAAAATTTAATCAAGTTAGACAAATAATAATTTACAACAGCATCGCATAATCCATGTGTAGTTTATAAACATGGACATGAGGGGCATTCAGAAAATTGAACGTTTATAAACATGGACATGAGGGGCATTCAGAAAATTGAACGTTTATAAACATGGACATGAGGGGCATTCAGAAAATTGAACGTTTATAAACATGGACATGAGGGGCATTCAGAAAATTGAACGTTTATAAATATATGCTTGTTTACATGTACATCACTAATTTAGTGGCTTGAATGATTCATCTGGAGATCATTTTGTGACTAGATGATTTTGTGACTAGATAACTAGATGGTTTTGTGGCTAGATGATTTTGTGGCACTCCAAATGTGATTCTCACGAAATCTAGTCAATACTCATCTGAGCACCCATACTTGTGACCATACGGGAGCCGTGTAGCGCAGTGGTTAGCGCTCTGGCTTCGCATATGAGTGTTCTAATTTCATTCCCCAGTTAAGGCGAAAATGTTTTTTCAGACAGCCACAGCTCCCGGGTCGACCCAGCCTTAATTTGGAACCGGATTAGTACAGAAAGTAAAGACTGCGTGGTAGAGGAGATGACTGCCGACCTCATTTAGCAGAGCCACTGAAATGTGAGATCGTTAAAATCTCACACCCCTACGGCATTAATAAATGTTATGGGTTAACTTTACTTACTTGATCAATCATCTCAAACATTAGGGGCAAACAGTCAAAGTTTCTAGGGCATGTGCTGAGAAGAACACAGCTTGAACACTTAATAACCACTGGAAAGATCACGGGAAGAAGAGATAGGGGACGACAGAGTGAAAAGTTACTAGATGGACTTGTATTGTGGCATGGTAGAAGCTCACCAACCGAGCTGATTCACAACACAAGAGACAGAGAGTCGTGGAGAAACATGATCGCCTACGCAATTCGGCATGGCACTTGATTGATTGATTGATTACTTGTGACAGGGGTGCAAAGGGAACGCATTGCTCTAGGCGGACCCAGGGTTAGCAGATAACCAAGATCCCAAATGTACCTCCACGCGGTGCACCCTGGAAACAGAAATACAGCAGCTCGTGCTGATTCTGGCCAAATCATGTGGAGGTAGCAGATGGAAAGAGATTTGACTGCACAAGAGACAGACAATATCTCCGACACCACCAGCAGCACCACATATAGCGACACTGTCGACATACAGTGAAGCTAGTCAGTCCAGTCCGAACATTGGAGGGGCGGCCAATGTAAAATGCACGTTAAGGTAGATGCATGGCGAGAGACAACTATATTTCATACCGAGTACAATGAAACAATGAAAGGGCAGAACAGCGCTAGAGGGCAGCGCGAACTGCAAATAGAAAATGAAAAGCTCCTAGGAAAGGGAACTACAAGCTCCGTCAGCTCGAGTGGAGCTTCTAGTTACCTGTGTTCCTTACAGGCAGAGACCCAGACTCATTCATTGGCGTTTGGTAAAGCAAGAAGACCTAATCCAACTCTAATATCGAGCCTTCCTAAACCGGAAATATGCTCGCGAAGAGAAAGGGTTCCGTACTCGATGCGCTCAGGCACAAAAGGGACAACGATTTAGCCCTGGCCCAACTCTACTGTCAGGTTTTCCTACACCGGAAATACACTTGAAGAGAGAAAGGGTTCAGTACCTGATGGGCTCAGGCGCTATTGGGACAAGGACGCTCAGCTCGAGAACGCCTTGCTCTCAAACGCGTGGTGTGAGACTCGAACTTGGACAAGGGGTACACGATGTCGGTGAATGACACCTCGGCAAAAAGGGCTAAAGAGCCAGGGTCCAACTCCTCTGTTGAGTTCTTCCCCTTAAGGAACCAGGCTCACGGATGAGAAACGGTTCAGTACCCAATGGGCACAGGCACAGCACGTCCAATTACACGAGGCAAGTTCATAGACAGTGGAACACCTCGTTCGAGTCAGACGAGAGCAAAAAGGGTGAAAGAGTCTGGGCGAAGAGTCTCCACTACGCGTGCCTGGAGACAGATATAGAGGCTGTCACAGGCTAAGGGTAGCCCACCCGAATTGTCAAGGCATGCCGAAATCGGATGTGCTAGGCCTACAAGGCGCATAACGGTGGCACAACGTAATCACGCTCCCGGAGAAAATCGCACAGATATCCGTGATGGTTACAATGGAGCGAACGAAAAACAAAACAAACTAGTCACAAAAATATTCACTGTTTAAATCGCAATTTATCTTTATCATTCCCCTGCGAGTTTTGCTGTTATTTTTCAACTTTCTAATTATTGTTCTCGTAAAATCAAAAATTCTTGAGACCAATGGGAATTGAACCAGTCCGTTCTAACAGCAACAAATTGCCTGGAGACCCGTTGGTCTCAAGAATTTGTATTTATCCTCTTGCTTCCTACTTGAATTTACTCGTGTCACCAAGTACAACTCACATTTTTTTTACATATATACTCATTCTTCTTCTGCTTTTCATATTGATCTCGCTTCATATAAAGCAAGGACTTATGTATTCGAATATTCATATCTGATTGTTTTTATTTGTTATGTAATCTAATCTCTTTCATCTGATCCTAATGCGACTTTATAATACAGTTCCGGACGATTTTGTACAGCTCGCTTGATTGAATCATGTATATGGGATTTAGATACATCTATTGTAACCCTTGTGAAAACTGAATAAGGCATCCGTATTATACAGGTTCTCTAGTACAGTTGTTTGTTTGCGGCCGCTCTCTGATAACCATCTCAAAACTGTATGTGATTTCCGCCAGGGAGCGTGAAGTACGTTGTGTTGCTGGCTTACACCAGAGCTGCGTTATTTGTTTTCCGCCCCAGCACGTCCAATTTCGGCATGAGATCTGGTACAGTGATTTTCAACATATTTTAGTTCGTGGTTTTATTTTAGGAAATATTTCCATTTTCTCATGTGGCTGTCCTCGCGATTACAATTAAATGGGCATTTACTTTCGTTGCAGGATGCCGGAGTTTTTAAAAAAAAAGATTTATCGATACATAGCTTATTGTTTATCATTGAGGGTGGAAGGAATTATTGTATTTGTAATATGCCTCCAGACTGCAAGGAAATTACTGCAAAGTACCCATAAAGTAGAAAACTGTCCAGCTTGCTGTATTACATCCTGCATCTATTTTGAGTACGACATATGAGACTTGCTAAAGCTTGAGAATAGACATTGCACCAAGCTTTTCCTAACGTCATCTATCGCTGGGCATTCAAAAAGGCGATGGGTGATCATTAACTATGGATGGTTGCACTGCCGGCACCCTGAAGTGTGTTGTTTGTAATCTGATCAAGTGATATTTATGCTCTACATGTTGTGCGCGAAGTCGGAAGATGATACTTTGATCTTTCCTTCCCAGAAGATTGATGTTTTGGGATTTGGTCTGGTCATATATTTTGATGTTGTGTCATCATGGTATTTAGCCTGGTCATATATTTTCATGTTTTATCATCATGGTATTTGGGCTGGGTCATATATTTTCATGTTTTATCATCATGGTATTTGGGCTGGTCATATATTTTCATGTTTTATCATCATGGTATTTGGGCTGGTCATATATTTTCATGTTTTATCATCATGGTATTTGGGCTGGTCATATATTTTCATGTTTTATCATCATGGTATTTGGTCTGGTCATATATTTTCGTGTTTTATCATCATGGTATTTGGGCTGGGTCATATATTTTCATGTTTATCATCATGGTATTTGAGAAATCACCAACTGAACTTAACTAAAAATGAAGCAAGAAGTTGTGATGAAAGATGATCGCCTACGTCAATCAGCTTTGCGCATGAGTGATTAATTTTCAAACGAAAAAAATAATAGTTAGTTTATCTTCCTATCGCACTAAAAGACCAAATAAGAAAACTACTGATACATGTATGCCATTGAAACGCTTGTTTTATATTGTAGTGTTAATGAAGCATGCATATAGCTATTCTGACACGCATAGAAACCCTCTCTATTTAGCGCTCTTGTGCGTGATTCAGGCACAACTCTAATATCTTGATAGAAAAATAGCGCATGAGTAATGATCCTCATCCGTTTTAAGTACATGCAGAAGAAGTGCAGTTCAATAGTTCAATGGGCTGATAATTCAAGTATGCAACCGTTAATTTTATAGTGTGTACATATATATATATATATATATATATATATATATATATATATATATATATATATATATATATATAAATAAGGGAATAAATCCGTAGCTCTGCAATTTTGGTATTAGCTATAGGCTAGGCGAAAACAGCACGCAGACGGACCATATATGAGACCTTTTTAGTTTGGCACATTTGTTGTCCGTGGCGTTTGCGGAAAACCTTAAAAGTTCATTGATCCGGAAAAGTTAAACATTGATATTATTTGGTGACATTTTTACCTCTGACCTACGGTGCGATGGTCTAACGAATGCAAATCATTTGTCTATTAGCTACTAGGCCTAAGAAATATTGTCGGCGTCAACCGATTTTAAATAGAAGTTGACAATATATTTCCATGTTAACTGTGTTTCCTACTATCGTTCCTGCCTTTTGTTTAGTAATTGATTGAATAATGAAAACATTTCGTATCAAGGAAACAGTTATTTGCGTAGAAATTATACGGCGATCATAAGTATGCAATTATAATTCCTTGGATAAGGAATCGAGTTAGTATGCATAGTGTGTCAGACTCGGGCTCTGATTTTTTTCAGTTCGTTTTCCACGGGCTTTGATTTTTTATTTATTTAGGTGGCCTTTAGTTACTGGTTAATGTTTTCTGTAACACCTATTAAGTATATAATGTTTTTGTTGTTTGGTTTCATTCGTAAGAGGAGAAATATTTTTCTTGTTTTCCGAAATTTCTCTATTCTGTTTATTTTTGGTTGTATTCTCTCCTGAGCAACGCCAGCCAATATTTTTATATAAAGATTAACGTAATCACATTAACTTATAATGTCATAAGTGATATATATCTCACAGTATTAGATCCCTGTGGGTATACGAGATTATTTTGATACCGATGCCTGCCGTTGTGAAAAGGTCAAGCATAATTGACTGTGGTGAGCGTTTCCAATGGTGTCCAGTATAATAGTACTAGTTTCCAATGGTGTCCAGTATAACAGTACCAGTTTCCAATGGTGTCCAGTATAACAGTAACAGTTTCCAATGGTATCTATTATAACAGTACCAGTTTCCAATGATGTCCATTATAACAGTACTAATTCTCTGGAACGGTTGGCCTACTAGCGACATGGCTACTGACGTTCAAAGGAAGTGGTAAAACACTGAATGCATTGGATACTACGTCAAAGTCCAAGGTGTCGGACCTTTGGCACAAATAAAGCCGCAACGCATTTCCATTCACTAGACTACATTCTGATGGAAATTTAGTAAGAGATTCATTGGGAGCTTCAGAAAGAACGCAAAAAAAAACATTGCATTTCAAGGCAAGCCTATTTTCCAATTTCAAGCAAGCGTATTATGAACGCATGACAGAAAATTAATACAACAGCTAGACCCATCGAAATATTTCATCCAAAAAAACAGTCTCTATACAGTCCAACCCTCATTTAAACATCTAACACAAATTTTAAAATAAGAACTGAACAAACATAGAACCGGAACCATCAGCCGTTATACTCGGAGAGATTTACTGAGGCGGAAATGTGAGCACCTATAAATATGTCAAGTGTGGAAGAGGATCTGAGTCTCTATTGAATATGTCTGATGTGGAAGAGGATCTAGTTCTCTATGAGTATGTCCGATGTGGAAGAGGATCTTTTGAGCATTTCTTTTTTATGTTTGTCTACATGCTGGTACATTAGTTGCCCGTTGTCTATTGTCTTTCCCCAGATGAATAATGATTGATAGTATCCACACTTGCCGTTACGCGTAGGGGTGGGAGCCTCAACTGTCGTTCAAATGCCAAATGTGTAAGTCTTGGTTTCATTGTTGAATCAATGTTATTTGGATGTTTTCTATCTATCGTTTTCTTGGTCTACCTTTGGCTGTGTCTGAAAATTCCTTTGTTATATGCTCTTATTGGTATTTGGTTTGGATTCATCATTTACAACACATTACAATGTACATTTATTTATGCTTGTTTATATGCATGTTTAATTTTGTAAATTATTTGTACAATGTACGTATGTTTATTTATATGATTCTATATGAATATGTATGTTTGTATGTATTTTACTATGTCTATAAATTTGTGCATTTCTATACATGACATCGCGCCAGTGTTCTCCTAAGTTTTGTTATGATGTCTCCAAAGTGTCGTTCCAGCGATCATAAAGAGCTATGATGACGGGGGTGAGTATGGTGGTTGTAGTGGTAATGACGATGTTGTAGTGGTAATGACGATGTTGTAGTGGTAATGACGATGTTGTAGTGGTAATGACGATGTTGTAGTGGTAATGACGATGTTGTAGTGGTAATGACGATGTTGTAGTAGTAATGACGATGTAGAAGAGAAGATTGTTGTGTTAAAAATTTAACATAGTATTATAGAGCAGTGATTCTCAACCCCTGTACTAGCATTCCCCTTTTGGGATAGTTGTTCCGAGGTGGCGCCCTCCTACTAGATCCTAAACAAAACTTCTTGACCGAGCCCAAGACGTATTTATTTATATATATATATATATATATATATATATATATATATATATATATATATATATATATATATATATATATATATATATATATATATATATATATATATATATATATATATATATATATATATATATATATATATATATATATGAAATATTTATGTATCGTAAAATATCATTGGAATCGCCAGATTTCTGTCCCCCCCCCCACCCCCTGTACAGGTTTGTGGCCCCACAATTTCATTTTCATTCCTTCGTGGCTCCCTGAAAGTCGTTGTGGTTCACTGGTATGGTATATATTAAACGTTGAGAGGCACTGTAATACAGCACTACATTTAGTTCTAAGAAATAAGTAGAGGGTACAATAGAGGGTACAGTAGAGGGTACAGTAGAGGGTACAGTAGAGGGTACAGTAGAGGGTACAGTAGAGGGTAACGATTTCCTTAAACAAAATCAAAAGTCCATTAAAACGGCGATTTGTTGTTGTTTTTTTTTTTTAAGTTACCGAGTCGATTCTATGGTTATATGAGGGGGAACTTGGCAAACCAATAACATAAACCCAAATAAATAAGAATTTCAAAGCACAACAAATATGTACGTTTCAAATGTCATCAGTTTCAAATATAGCCACCCAAGTAAACAGTAATTTCATATCTTGATTCTTTATTCTTGAGGTAAATGCAAATAAAGTAAATAGGTTACTAGAAAACTATCAATATAAAATAATATAATATAGAAAATAACAATAAAAAAAGAACAAATACAATTGTCAACGTGTCGGTCCAATTGGGACCTTTATCAAGACAACAAAAACAGTTAAGAACAAAAAAAAACATAACGAATATAAACAAAATGCATTTCTCCCACCAGGAAATCAACACCCAAAATTCTTTTTTTGTTTATATTCGTTATTGTTTTTTGTTCTTAACTGTTTTTGTTGTCTTGATAAAGGTCCCAATTGGACCGACACGTTGACAATTGTATTTGTTCTTTTTTTATTGTTATTTTCTATATTTTATTATTTTATATTGATAATTTTCTAGTAACCTATTTACTTTATTTGCATTTACCTCTATTTGTATGGTTACTGCGGCACTTCCTTTTTGTCGGTCATCCTCCGATATGTGGGTAATTTATATTCTTTATTCTTGATTAGGAACAAGAGTCACAGCACTGGGGACATTCCCTTATATGCTCTGCTTGCCGTTCCGTCTGTCATCTTAGTAATGTCATACCGTAATACTTCTTCTTGTAAGCGCAGTTATAGCAATTCTAGAGAAAAGTTTATTTAAAGCCTGCCAGTCCACAAAATGAAATATTTATATATAAGAAAGCATGACAGTTTGTTGTCATAACATGACCATGGGTTAAAATTGAGGTTCAACCGATAAAGATCGTTAAATTTTCAGTTTTTCTACATCTCTGTTGGTACATCAAACAACAAATGCAATTTGCCTCGACCTAGGAATCCAACGTCAATGCATTTACTGTCTTTTACAAGAGTGGTTTCTATGGTAATTACAGTCTCGTGCAGTGATGTATTATGGGCATTCTGGAAAATAAATAGAATGAACGTATTTACATTCTAAACACGCTCATGAGTGTACAGTCCTCTTTAGCTTGTTCAAATTATCAGTGAAAGTATAATTATGGAGGCCAGTAAGGTTGATAAGTGTTATGATTAACTTTCGTTACTGCATGTTTTCCTGTGAAGGAGTGCAGGGAGGCTTTCTATGGGCTGTGGAAATAAAAGTCGCTTTGCCATAGCAGACACTGCGACATGTACACGAAGGATTTTTATTGTACCTCCGAAAGAAAAAAAAACCCTTTCCCAATCGTGGATTGAATCCGAGACCACAAGGGTTTGAGAACGGCGTTCTAACCACACGACCATGCGTTCCACACATGATGATGATGATAATAACAATACTGAAATAATCCATGTAGCTATGAGAACAAGAACTTTGCTGATCCTGACAACCTATAGCATTTCTGACAAAAGCACAGGTTATTTTCAGTTATTAACTGAGAAGACACCAAAACTCGTAACAACCTTTTGGTTGTTAGACAGAAGTTTCTAAAAGCTGTGATGACTGCTACATCCTGTTCAGGATATGCTACCTGATGATGATTGGATGACTGCTACATCCTGTTCAGGATGTTACCTGATGATGATTGAATGACTGCTACATCCTGTTCAGAATGTTACCTGATGATGATTGGATGACTGCTACATCCTGTTCAGGATATGCTACCTGATGATGATTGGATGACTGCTACATCCTGTTCAGGATATGCTACCTGATGATGATTGGATGACTGCTACATCCTGTTCAGGATATGCTACCTGATGATGATTGGATGACTGCTACATCCTGTTCAGGATGTTACCTGATGATGATTGGATGACTGCTACATCCTGTTCAGGATGTTACCTGATGATGATTGGATGACTGCTACATCCTGTTCAGGATGTTACCTGATGATGATTGAATGACTGCTACATCCTGTTCAGGATGTTACCTGATGATGATTGAATGACTGCTACATCCTGTTCAGGATGTTACCTGATGATGATTGAATGACTGCTACATCCTGTTCAGGATATGCTACCTGATGATGATTGGATGACTGCTACATCCTGTTCAGGATGTTACCTGATGATGATTGGATGACTGCTACATCCTGTTCAGGATGTTACCTGATGATGATTCAATGACTGCTACATCCTGTTCAGGATATGCTACCTGATGATGATTGGATGACTGCTACATCCTGTTCAGGATATGCTACCTGATGATGATTGGATGACTGCTACATCCTGTTCAGGATATGCTACCTGATGATGATTGGATGACTGCTACATCCTGTTCAGGATATTCTACCTGATGATGATTGGATGACTGCTACATCCTGTTCAGGATATGCTACCTGATGATGATTGGATGACTGCAACATCCTGTTCAGGATATGCTACCTGATGATGATTGGATGACTGCTACATCCTGTTCAGGATATTCTACCTGATGATGATTGAATGACTGCTACATCCTGTTCAAGATGTTACCTGATGATAATTGAATGACTGCTACATCCTGTTCAGGATGTTACCTGATGATCATTGAATGACTGCTACATCCTGTTCAAGATGTTACCTGATGATGATTGGATGACTGCTACATCCTGTTCAGGATGTTACCTGATGATGATTGAATGACTGCTACATCCTGTTCAGGATGTTACCTGATGATGATTGAATGACTGCTACATCCTGTTCAGGATGTGACCTGATGATGATTGGATGACTGCTACATCCTGTTCAGGATATGCTACCTGATGATGATTGGATGACTGCTACATCCTGTTCAGGATATTCTACCTGATGATCTATTAAAGGTTTTCTGTTTCATTGTGGTTGATATGTTTATATCTTCAGCTCTTCATCCTGCGAAGTTAGGGGCAATGACTTGTATAATACTATCGAAACAATAAGTTGTCTTCTCCTTCGTTTGTTCTCAAACTCCTGCAGATTAGCAGGATATAGTCCGGAGAGCGGAATGAGCTGTGTCATCGTTTACAGCTTGCCTACGATGCTGTTTACCTGATACAGGACTCCATCATGTCCCAAACAATCAGTGAATTTAAAAAAAAGATTTCTAAACATGAAATTATAAAAAATTATATAGTAATCAGATGCAGAGGTTGTCATTGATGCTAGGGTAAAAAGATCAATCATATCAAACATTAGGGGCAGACAGTCATGGTTTCTAGGGCATGTGCTGAGAAGAAAACAGCTTGAACACTTAATAACCACTGGAAAGAAGAGATAGAGGACGACAAAGAGAAAAGTTGCTAAATGGACAACTATTGTGGCACGGTAGAGGATCACCAACCGAGCTTATTGACAACACAAGAGACAGAGAGTCGTGGAGAAACATGATCGCCTACGCCACTTAATTGATTGATTGAGTCACAACTTACTGAACGTGGCGTGTGTATCCATTGCATCACAAAGCAGTTGGAAACGTGGATACATAATCAATGTACGTGCAATATAGTTCAGCTGAACTGCAAATTTATTTTTATAAATACAAGTAAATGAACACTACTTCCTTAACATACCAGATTTTTTTAATGGCAAGTGAAAACCTGGATATTATCACACATGTTACATATAAACGATATTAAATGATGGGCGGTACAACCACCTGGGCGTTTTCTATTTATCGTATAACCTATTAAACCAGACAGCTGTTCCCGGGTATTTCCGCACAATCTTCACAGTTCTATTTTCTATAACATATATGTATGTATCAGCCCTGATCCTACGAAATGAAACCTAAAATGACTCATTAGACTCGTCCGTTGATTTCTATTCGCTGTCACATAAAGTATAATCATTAGCAATCAATGAAAATCACTGAAATAGTAAAATGAGTAACTAAGAAGGATTGATTTTCAATTATCCAGTAGGTCATATACTGTAGACGGTGATGTTTCAGCATTTGCCATAAGGTAAATAGTTTAGTTAATACAGTGTCATAAAAATACTGCATATTATTTAGGTAGATTCGATTATTTAGGTAGATTCGATTATTTAGGTAGATTCGATTATTTAGGTAGATTCGATTATTTAGGTAGATTCGATTATTTGGGTAGATTCGATTAATATGATCGTAATATAGTATAACACAACAGATTGATTTAAAATATATTTAAAAATCTGAAAATAAGAACTTCCAATGAGAGTGACAGTGTCTCATGCAATTTTTTAGTAGCATCATCTCTAAATGTACCCCAAATACAATATACAAAGAAAGAATGTGAAAATATCACACATACAGTAAGTTCAATAAAATATATCATTTTCATGCTACCCAGTGGCAGTGATTTAACTGTATCCAAGACAATGATGTATAGTGAAATGTCCCATGTAGAAGTCTGCAGCAAGAACATACGTTACAGAACTTTTCAATGTACCACAGCAGAAGATGATAAGGAGGACCATCTGAAACAATTCTGGTGGACACATTCTGCAACCTTGTAACCACAGCACGGTTCATTGAAGAAATCCATCTAGCTTCTAACCTCGACAGTAGAACGAGGAAAAAGAGAGAAAAGTGACCAGATAGGGGATAATAATAGTATTTTAAGAAATAATAATTCATGTTGAATTTTTATAATCACACATACGCTTGAAAGCTTATACTCATATGTGGATTATTATCAATTATTAATCCAAGAAATTGTGTAAATATTAACACCTCTGTCAACATGAAAATTAAATATATTTATTGTATACCTATCATTGGAGGCAACAGAGATGTGGTTCTACAGAAGAATGCTGAGAATACCATGGACAGCCAGAAAAACTAATGTAGAGGTGTTAAAAGAATCAAATGAGAAACGGACCTTAATCAAGAATATAAGAAAACGGCAATATTCTTTTTTTTTTGGCCACTTCATGAGACAGGCAGGTTTAGAGAACATGGTCACAACAGGCAAAATTGAAGGCAATAGAGACAGAGGGCGACAACGTGAGAAAATATTAGATGGTTTGACAACCTGGCACGGCAAGGAAACAACAACGACCTTGGTACATAATACTGTGGACAGAGAGCTGTGGAGAGCCATGACTGCCTACGCCAGTCGGCATGGCACCTGATGATGATGATACCTATCATGGCCAACTTCCAATGGGATTTCTGGAGATAAATATATTTATTGTAAACATATCATGGCCACCTTCCAATGGGATTTATGGAGATAAATACATTTATTGTAAACATATCATGGCCACCTTCCAATGGTATTCCTGGAAATCTAAGATGACCCCAGTGGATATCAACAATTTTTATACCAACACTCTGCTACCAATGTCAAATATGGTATTTAACAGCCTCGCAGCAGAGGAAACTCGTTCCATGTGAAATGAATTTTCTGAGAAAAGCAGCAATGGTTACTATTGCTAAACTAGATAAAATAAGAAATGACGAGATTAGGAAATGCGTTGGTATAATATCATGTATCGAACATATTGAGAGACAGCAAGTAAATTGGTTCAAGTCACCTCATGAGAGTGTACCAAACCAAATATCAATAGGAGCATATAACAAAAGAATATCCGGACATAAGGCCAAATTTAGGCGAAGAAAACGGTGGATAGAAAATATCAAGATAGTTTTGAACAAACATGGACTTAATGCAACCACTGCGACACATCTGGCTTTGGAACGACAGCTTAAGCTCCCACACCTATGCTTAAAGAAAAGTGTGAATACAGTCAACCATTGTTCACCTGGGAACAGACAATAGACCAGTAATTATCATTTCTTCTTCTTCTTCTTTTGTTCACTTGAAACATGTAGGCCCCTATATATCCGTAATTCTTGTCTTCTGAATAAAACGCAGTCCTTTGTAGTTCACACAGTGGCCCATAGAGTTTTGATTCTGTATTGATTCATCTGGCCAATATGTCTGCCTCGACGTTTCTTACTCGGAACACTCTTGAAGTATATGTTTGGCAGTTATCATTTAATTCTTATTGACTAAGTTAACAGATACGGTGTAAGTACATGTGTGCTTAGTTTTCAACTGGAGATAGAAAAAAGACAATATGTTAATTATTCTTAAAATCCTATTCGTTTGAGAAGATTTCAAACTAGTAGTATATTTTCTTTTTTTTTATGTAACAAAAAATGAAACTTCACTCTTCACTCATTATTAACATTATTTCGTTTTCAAAACACTGCAGGTGATATGTGAAAGAAATATGTATATATTTTACTAAGTTAGTGATATTATACAATCTGCTACTAAAAATGCTTATTTCCTCTTGTGAACAGTATCGTCTTCGTAGAAAATTTGTTTTGGCTCGCTTGACGTTCGGTTTGGTTTCAAATGTTTCAGTGTATCTGTGTTGGAAAACAAACTTTATAATCCTAACTAGGATCCAGAAATGTCTATTTATGTTACAAGCCTGTTGATTTTTTAAATTTTTTTTAGGTGACATTCGTCAAAGAAAAACATTCATGGAAAGAAAGATGTTTCATATTTTGTATGACAATATATCTAGGTTCCTTAAATACAGAGAAATTGCCGAGGACGGATGTGTCGGGCCATTGGCGCAAATAAAACGGTGACTCGACGCATTTCCATTCTCTGGACTACATCCTTCTGGAAATCTAATAGGACCATGGTCCTGATACAAGAGATATCCAGTGGGAGTTTGAGAATGAACACTGAAGAAGAAGAAATACAGAGAAAAATAAATAATTTGCCACTTTAAAGTATTTTTTCATTACCCCAGTAGCATACTCATGCCTTTAAATAAGGTGGTTGAAACCTTTAAATAAGGTGGGTGAAGCCTTTAAATAAGGTGGGTGAAGCCTTTAAATAAGGTGGGTGGTTTTGAGTTAAATGCAACCCATTCAAATAAGGTGGGTGGTGTAGGAACTAAGTCCAACTACTTTAAATAAGGTGGGTGGTTTTGAGTTAAATGCAACCCCTTTAAATAAAGTTGTGTGGTTTTGTGTTAGATCCTACCCTCTCCCCCCAGGTAGAATTAGGAACCACATGAAAGCTGGTAAGCAGCCCCCTCCCCCTACCTTTATTAAGGTTCCCACAAAAATATAAGAAAATATCCCACAAAAAACGTGCAGATAACCTTGATACGGTAAGCTTAGAATCGGGAACCCATGGCTCGTGTGCCAGATGTGGCTCTATTGATGGCTGCATCTGACTCGCAGACAAATGTTCGATTATAAAAAAAAATGTTTCTGTAGACTCCTTCGTAGACATATTAATTGCGTATCAATATTTCATTCTACAAATCAGCTAAAGTCTACTGCAGCTCAGCATCAGAAGTCGCATTAATGGTAAGACATACTCATTATTGATTAGCAACAGCATAACAATGTTATTAAACATTTACACATTTACTTGAATTTTTAGTTTTAAACATAATGTGTGGCTCTCACAGAATTACTTTCCAAAATATGTGGTGTCCATGGCTCTCTCAGACAAAAAGGCTCCCGACCCCTGGCGTAGAGTGTTCCATGCCTCACCGAAGTTTTATTTACAGTCCTGAGCGTACTAATACATAATACAAGAAACTACGAACAATTTACAAGAAATTGCCTAGCAATATATAGGAAAACGAGCAACAAATGAACTAAAAGTTAAGAGACCAAGTCATTATTTTCTTACTTCTACGGCCAAAGTACCGGGTTCAGTTTTCGGCGTTAGGCAGTTGTGTATCGTGATAGTTCAGAAAGCATTAGCAGTATACAGAACTTAAAGATCAGATAGAAAACCACTACAGACCAAAAAATAATGATTGTAGTGCAAAGTCCTGTATTGGTTACGCTATAAACTATTTTATGCAAGAAAACTTAACGTTATTGCTTAACGAACTTGCGGTTGTATTCTTATGGGTAAAATCTACAATCAGTGAGGGTAGAATTCATAAATGATTGATACCCATTCGCATTCTATGGAGACAGCTAGACAGAGATGGGTTTTTAATGATATATAAACAGGCTAACATGCAGATAGCACCACATAAAGAAAGAAAGATGAATGGACAGTCATGAAATTGACAGTTAAACGGACAATGAGACAAATGGCAAGGACAATGAATTAAGAAAAGTGATTCCTTCATTTTGCTGTTGCTTTCGAGCCGTTACCACTGCTTTTATGTTCATATCTCTAAATAACGATTCTTTATTTATTTTTACTCAATATTTTAGTTTTCATTTTAATTCTATCCTTTCTTCTGCATGTCCCTCTGACTTTCTCCTCCACTCTCGTGGGGATTGTCTTCCCACCTCTCTCTGCCTTATTCCATTAATTATCTATTACCCATCGCTTGTTACACTCAAGAACTAACAGCTATTTATTCCTATAACTCACCTATTTCTTCCTCGCTAGACTCTCACTGTTCCTCATATTTTCTCCAAATTTTGTGTCCTTCAATATTTTTTGACACCTATAGAAAATTACCAATTACAGATATAATATCCACCGAAGGTGGATGTGTCGAACCATTGGAGCAAATAAAACGGCGACTCAATACATTTACATTCTCTATACTACATCCTGCTGGAAATCTAGTAGGACCATGGTCCTGTTACAAGGTAGATCCAGCGGGAGTTTGAGAATGAACCCTGAAGAAGAAGCTACAATAAAAAGTACAGCTTTATGAGCCACATCGCGAAAAATGGAGGTTTGGAATAAAATATAAAGTGGAAGTAAAAAATGTACCTATTAACCCTAAATGTGCATATTAACCCTAAATCTGCATATTAACTATAAATGTACCTATTAACCCTAAATGTGCATATTAACCCTAAATCTGCATATTAACTATAAATGTACCTGTTAACCCCAAATGTACCAGTTAACCCTAAATGTAACCAGTTAACCCCAAATGTACCTCTTCACCCTATATTACGCAGAGCATCTTTTTACAACATATGCAAATAATTTTTAAAACTAATGGGAATTGAACCAGGTCCGTTTTAGCGGCAAAGAATCGCCTTGAAACTAAAGTAAACCGATTTTCGGTACTTTACCAACCATATCCCCAAAAGAAGATGTGATCTCGTTAAGACATTCAACCTATTTACACAAGTCACTGTGAAGGGACCAATGGAGACAAGGACTATTACAACACCGAACATACGGTACAATGATTGAAATATTATCAGTAACAAACATACAATATATATATTCGTACTACGTCATTTTGACTCAAATATCTTCGCTCCAAAAATTACATTACAGAGAAAAGGGTACCACGCTCATATAAATATTATTTTACAATTTTTACAAATTTCTTTTGTATATTCTGTATATCTGAACCTCATACTATACTCATGAAATATTCATTAATTATATTTTTACCATGAAAAAACCTTAAATGGCGTAATAGAGTGTTAAGACGAGGAACACAACTTTCATACGTTGACGTTAGTCTAATTAGGTTATATCAGAAATTGTGATCATCAGAAACTGGTCGAATCATCACGAGCCCCGGAGAAATGTAAAATCTCTGACACGGTAACAACAGTCAAAATAAAGGGAAAGTAGACAAAGGATGTCAAAGAGAGAAGACACTGAATAGTTTTACATCCTGGCACTGAAGAGACACAGACGTGGAGCTGAAATACAATGATGTATTTATGATGGTGTTGGTAACTGTGGTTACGTAAATCAACGGTTCTCAAGTTGGGTCATTTTATCCCTCGGTGGGGGGGGGGTCATTGTGATTTCCAACCACAAGGGAGGGAGTGTGTGGAGGCGGTCACAGACATGTAGTTAACTATATTAAACTAGATGCATTGTAATAAATTGAAATGATAGGCTTGAAATAAACAAGCTCGGAAAAATATTCGTCACATATGGGGGCCATGAGTAAAAGAAAAGTTTGAAAACCACTTTATTGTACCACATTACACGACAAATGATGCTAAAGATGTATCTTATTTCCCTTGACTGCAGGATCAGACCTAATAATATAAAGCAGGATATAACGAAATTAGACAGAGAAAGAGAGAGATAGGGAGAGAGATAGAGAGAGAGGGAGTGACAGACAGACCAAAACATGTAGACAAATATGTAGATCGAGTATAGGCCTATGTTCTTCATGTTCTTCCCCTTTCGTTCACTTGAAACATGTCTATATCTGTAATTCTGTCTCCTGAATAAAACTCACTGTCTTTTGTAGTTCATACAGTGTCCCATAGAGCTCTGATACCAGTGTTGTTTCCTCTGGTCAATATGTCATTCTCAGCGTTTCATGCTCAGAACACTCTTGAATATATGTTTGGCACTCTGTGCTGCCTGTCCGCATGTACACATGGCCGTGTTGCCAATCTTGAACTTTGTATACATGTGACTGCGGAGTCGGTTGTGTCCTGTTCTGAGACGTAGAATTATAACTTGTTCTGATATGTTCTTCTTCTTCTTCTTCTGCATTCGTTCTCAAACTCCTGCAGATTAGCAGGATGTAGTTCGGAGAACGGAATGCGTTGTGCCATGGTTTACAGCATTGCTGCGATATCTGCGCCTTTTGGCCTGACACATCCGCCTTCAGCATGGCTTTGCGTCACTGACCATATATGGGATGTGACAGCCAACTCCATCTCATAACCTCTTTGGTCGCGTTTTACGACATGCGTGGAAGGTAAATAGTGTTGCTATTCTTTGCTCCCCTTTCGGGCCCCGGCAACACACAGGCGCTGATATGTTCATAATGTGATAGTCATCTTGTGCTGGTGTTTGTGGCTTTCTTATTTATTTAATCATCTGTTTTTTTCTGATGGTAGGTGATTAGTACATCTGGTTGATCTTCGGCAGCACCTTCCTTAGCCAGTTGGTATGCTTTTTCATTTCCTGGTATTCCACAGTGAGAGGGTATCCACTGCATGGTTACCCTATACTGGTAAGACAATTCGCTAAGTAGTCTGTTTCAAGTCTGTTAGTTTACCAGAATAGAGAGCTTGAAGCACTGACTTTACATCTGTCAGGAATACCACAGGCTGTTGGCCAGAGTTGGAGTTCAGCAGTTTTTTAGCTGCCACACTAATTGCCTGGATTTCTGCATCATAATTATTGCAGAATTATCCTGTCAGTGTTCTGATTATAGGCCTATGTGTCTTGGTATATCTTCTTTTTCTTCTTCTGCGTTCGTTCTCAAACTCCTGCAGATCATCAGGATGTAGTCCGGAGAACGGAATGCGTTGTGTCATGGTTTATAGCATTGCTGCGATATCTGCTCCTTTCGGCCTGACACATCCGACTTCAGCATGGCTTTGCGTCACTGACCCTTTATTGGATAGGACAGCCAACTCCATCACATAACCTCCTTAGTCGCCTCGTACGACATGCATGGAAAGTAAATTGTTGCTATTCTTTGCCCCCCTTTCAAGCCCCGACAACACACTGGCGGTCTTGGTATATAAGTCTCATGATCGAATAAAATGAATGTTTAGAAAATACGGTGCTGCTAACACAATCAATACTTGGCCGGAGAAGTGCCATCCATGGGACGCTGACCTCGGTGCTGCTAACACAATCAATACTTGGCCGGAGAAGTGCCATCCATGGGACGCTGACCTCGGTGCTGCTAACACAATCAATACTTGGCCGGAGAAGTGCCATCCATGGGACGCTGACCTCGGTGCTGCTAACACAATCAATACTTGGCCGGAGAAGTGCTATCCATGGGACGCTGACCTCGGTGCTGCTAACACAATCAATACTTGGCCGGAGAAGTGCTATCCATGGGACGCTAACCCGATGTGCCATCCATGGGACGTAGACCCGATGAAGACATACACACTTGAATCGGAGTAGAATGAAATTTTACACCAACGATTCAACTTCATGATGGTTAGATGGAAGGATGAGCAGACGGTCAAATGAATAGATTAGATAAAACTAGATTAAGAGGAGATTGATAAATAATAATACTGGAAACATCTCATGTAGATAATATTGCTTTTAAATTATTATTGAATTTGTGGAAATTACATATTTTTGTCAATAACATTGCAAGAATTACTTCAAATTGCTGGACGTATGTTTAAGTTGGAACTAAATCTAATCGATTATCTCATTATCTACTCCGCCAGGAACACTTTTGGATGTACAGCAGGACAGATAAATTGCGTATATCGATAAATTGAATATTAGATTGACATACAGATACAGACAGACAGAGATACAGATGATGTTGATGTTTCTCCTTTGCAAGTGAAATTATGCATGTTCAAAGAGGATTTCACAGGATTTGGCGTTTTGAGTCCGCAGATGACTATGAAATCCAATCTTTTCTTCGAAAAACTCTTGCAGTTTAAACGTAATCCATAGTCTTCACATAAGGTGAAAGATTTATATTTTCTCCCCGAGTGGGGAGCACAGAATGGCAAAACTGCGACTGTTTACCTTCCTTGAATTTCGTACGAGAAAAATAAGGAGATTTTATGGTGTAGTCAGTTGTCTTATCCCATATAAGTTCAAAGTGATTTATTAGCTATGCTGAAGTCGAATCTGTCAGATCGAAAGACGCAGATACCGCAGGATAGCTGTATACCATGACACAAAGATGGGGTAGCTAGATACTTCATTTCCAAGTAAACGAAATAAATAGGGAATACTTTGAATAATAGACTGATGTAAAACGACATAACAATAGTACTTACGTAGAACACAAGTACGTAGAACACAAGTACGTAGAACACAAGTACGTAGAACACAAGTTTTGTCATAGTGTCACCATGACAAGCAGACTATCGGATTATGTGGCGTAGGTACGGAAACATACAAATAACAATGTACAAGACATTTTCTACGATTTAACTTTAAGGTCTTTTTTCAAGAATACAAAGCAAACAGTGAACAAACAATAAAAACTGGGGGGGGGGGTACTATCACAGACCACATTTTTTACATTTTCTTATCCAAACCACATTTTCACGTTCAATATTATTGCGCAACACTGAAACAAGTGTAGGAGTTTAAATATCTTGGGAACATTTTTATAGATGACGGAAGAATGGACAGAGAGATCGAAACAAGAATTTTTTTAAACCAACTACATAAATTATGAACTTACGTCAATTTTGAAACATAAATCTATCCCGATGGAAACAAAAAGGCGTATCATAAATTCGATCTTCATACTAACATTGTTTTATGAAATTTAGACATGGAAATTAACAAAAGTTCAAGAGCGAAGCTTACGACGTGTGCTATGAGATTCCCAAGAAAGCAGCAAACAGAAGAGATCAAGTGAGGGATGAGGAGATCACAAGAACTGTTGAAACAACATCTGTGGTCAAATATATTGAAATATAGAGACTGAAATGGTTGCATCACTTAATGAGAATGAAACCTTATTGGCCAGCGGCAAGAGCATACGACATGAAAATGGAAACAGCAAGATACAGAGGGAGACTAAGAAGAAGGTGGATTCAAGGAGTTACCAAGTCTGAGACGTCACAATATTACTGCATATCAAGCGACCGAACGTTCCATAACACAAAATATCGATCTTAATTCAATACTGCAACTCATAACAGCATAAGCAGAGAAAAGACGATAGATAGATGGATTATATAGGCAGACAGACAAGCAGGCAGTTTATCTGGCTGGCTGGCTGGAAGGAAGACAAGCAGACAAGCAGACAGACAGACATAACAGACAAACAGATAGTTGTTTATTGTGTCTACGAAACATACGTACGATAAGTGTATTCCTGCCACGTATCTTTAACTAAGATATCTTTACAAAGTATGAAGAAGATACACATGTAAAAATATATATTCATCGAGTGCAAATTGCAAACATGGTCATGAATTGTTGTTAATCAATGCAGACACAGAGCATAACACACAAAGATCGACATTTCCAACAAATATATATATTCATATCGCAACATAACACTCGGCGAGTAAGAAACTACTCTGACCAGAGTCACAACATAACACTCGACGAGTTTCAAAGGGACGGAACACCTACACCCCACCTTTTCTACGGGCTTGTTTACTTTGCACCTAAACACGATATTCAACATCCATGTTTGGAAATAGATACAACGTAGTGAAGCACTGTTCATAATTATACACGCATCCACGTAGCACGCATCTAAGTAACACTTATCCACGTAGCACGCATCTAAGTAGCACTTATCCACGTAGCACGCATCTAAGTAGCACTTATAAAAGGTATATATACTTGTTAGGCAGCATAAAATATGTTTGTCTGCCAAAATAGATACTATATAGATATATACTATAACTCTCGATTGGAATTGGGGAAAAGAGAAGGACAAATAACGGCTGTAATGACTTGGAAAGACCGGAGGACACATGAAGTCTTTAAAAAGACATTACTGTTTAAAGATATCACACGTTTAAAATATCAGTAGTAGATCTCAGTGTAGACACACTCATAGGAGAGTAACAATGAACATGTCCATTTGGCGTGGTTGACCCAAGAATTACTGAAGCTGTTGCACTGACGTTCAGATAAGTTGTTGCTCAATACAAAAATGGGTAAAATTGCAGTTAAGGTCTTCCCTGGTCTATAAATAGCGCACTGTTTACATTGATGTGAAGGATTTCCCTGAAACAACAATCATATCGATAGATGTCGTGAAGTCAAATCTCCCGACGCAGACGAGATCGTACAGAATTCTTTTCCAATGATCTACTGCGCGATCATTATTTCTCCGCGCTACACACTGAGAGAGCCCTCCGATTGAGCCGCTAAGGTAAAATTAACCTTAATTCTAAATCCTAACCCTAATCCTAACCGTAATTATAATACCTTACACAACATACATATCAAACGTTGGCACTGCAAAGGTTAGGTAATACTTAGAAACTAGAACAAAGGTCACAGTGAGGACCTAAACTGCAAACGCGCCCAAAAATGTCCTAGACGTACAGCAAGAGTTAATCAATGTGTTATAAACTATTACCCCGCACGTTAAGTGTGTGTTACATAATTTGACTTAACACATTGTGACACACCTTAGTCAATATCATCTTCAGCTTCATCACTATCCAAAGTTGGGCTCAATTAATCTTTAATATATCTTGAAGGTCATACTAACTGGCATAGGCGATTAAGCACGTGTATAATTAAAATTGTAATACTAACTGGCATAGGCGATTAAGTACGTGTATAATTTAAATTGTAATACTAACTGGCATAGGCGATTAAGTACGTGTATAATTAAAATTGTAATACTAACTGGCATAGGCGATTAAATGCATGTACAACTTAACTTTAAATCGTGCTATTAACTAGACTTGCTATTAATTGTAGTCCATTTTATTTTGATCATCATATGCTGATTTAAAACTATCATACACAATGATCCCAGGGATAAAAGGTTTACTGCATGGATCGCAAATAACTGGGGGGTGGGGGGTGTTGGCGCCATGTCACACGAAGAAAGCTCAGTCCAGTCCACTGACCCAAAAATGTTACCAACTTCTGGTTTATGTTAACGTGTACAATTTCATCCTCCTTTTCCCCCTATTGATCAGGAAATTAATCAACTGTGTAATAGCTTTTATTACAACCCTAAGCGGCAACGTTCTCATGTTTTAATGAGATTATAGTAAGATGTGCATTACTTAACGGAGACAATTTAAATATTTATACATTCTTATTATATTATCGATTTCTATATTAGAGTTCAATGAAAAATCAATACGTAGCCTATGATTATGATTGTCGGGCAACACACCGGGGGAGTCATTTTTAATCCACAGCATGGAGTTTGCCCTTTTCCGTAGCAACTCCGTAATTGGAATTAAAGTAAAACAAAAGCTTATCAAACGTTACTAGAAGTAGTGATATTTGTAAAATATATATTATTGCATGTCTGTAATGTAAAATATCTATTATTGCATGTCTGTAATGTAAAATATATATTATTGCATGTCTATAATGTAAAATATATATTATTGCATGTCTATAATGTAAAATATATATCATTGCATGCCTATAATGTAAGATATCTATTATTGCATGTCTATAATGTAAAATATCTATTATTGCATGTCTATAATGTAAACTATCTTTTAATGCATGTCTATAATATACATACAGTTTTGAGCAATTAACAAACTTTAAGTTTAAACAAGTATTTCTCAATGTGGGCCACCCTCCATGATGGCCACAGAGACGTACAGAGAGCAACAAAAAAAAGAATATGGCAAGAATAAATGTGAAGTGGGGTGGTGTGCACAGACTCATCTAGAGGGCCACAAGATGGTAATTATCTTGAATCAAATTTAGTAAGATATTTATCTTCTTCGTCTTCTTTTTTTCGTCCACTGGAGAGATATTTATCTTCTTCGTCTTCTTTTTTCGTTCACTGGGGAGATATTTATCTTCTTCGTCTTCTTTTTTCGTTCACTGGGGAGATATTTATCTATAAACAAACGTCGAAAAGTGCTGGCTCCTTAACACCATCCTAACAAGAAAGCTGGTTTGTTGTTGTTGTGTTGTTGTTGTTTTGTTATTTATTTTATTATTTTTGTTTGGGTTGGGGGGGGGGTTATACAAAGAGATAAAACAGCATGGAAAGATTAATAGTTGAAAGCAGAGTTAATGGCAACAGGGAAAGAGGGCGCCCAAGACGACGATGGTGCAGTGATATATATCAGACTGATTAAACATGTCTCTAGCTGCGGCAGGTCAACTCGCCCAGAATCTCGGAGTGTTCAGAAAATCAATAAGGAAGACCACGTCCTGTAAAATATATGTACCTGATGATGATTTATCTATAAACTTTGAAACGTTTTGATGAACTCTAAAAACAAATTCCACTACCCTTGTTTTGCAGTTTCTTTACGGTAAATGTGGGAACCTCTAAACAAGATGTCCCAAAAGGGGGCGGCGGTCTTGAAAAGTTTGAGAACTACTAGTCTATACCACAAACGAAAGTTGCATATAACATAGACCAAATAACAGACGTGCGTGCTTATACGTACCTCTTCATAGGTGAGACAACAGCACTAGCGAAAATATTGCACTGTTGGATCACATCGAAACTTGAAGCACTAAAATATATTAACCAAGAAAATAGATGTACAGAAAATATTCTTTGCACAACGTAGGTTGAAACGGTGTACAAACCCACGAGCGCTTGGTGATGCAGACCGCCACAGCACGACAAGCAAGAGAGATTTCTCATTTAAACTGTTACAGATAAAAATGGACAGAAGAGTGGGTGAAACCGTTGAAAGTGAGTAGTGTTCGTGTGAATCGTGTGTTCAGCAGTGGTCGGAGAATTGATTATGTTGACAGTCAAGTGAGGGGAGTTTTTCTCCAAGTTATGAGGGACTGGACTTTACGTACCAATGTACTTACCTTTTGAAAATCAAATTTCAGTGTTGTTGTGTATTTTATTCTGCTTGTTTTCAACTTTTCTTACTAAGATGTGTATATTTGTGCATAATGTTCAAATATTGTGCTCAAGCAAAGACGCTTAATAAAAGTTATTCTGAGGGGGTATTGATGATTGATTGATGGTGGATGATTGATTGATGATTCATTGATGATGGATGATTGATTTATTATTGATGATGATTATTATTTTTTGTAGTGATGATAGTGATGATTGACTATGATGTTGGATGATGGATGATTTATTGATGATGGATGATGATTGATGAATGATGATGATTGATGATTAATGTTTGATAATGATTGATGAATGATGATAGAGATGTCGATGATTGATGGATGATGATGATTGATGATGAGAAGGATGGTGAGGATGAAAGGAAGATGATGATGAAATAATCTATTTAGCTGTGAACATGTAGCTGTTGACAGCCCAATTTGTAACTATGGCCACACCTGAACTCATGTCTCAATGATGTGGCATAAGGCAGCTTTATAGATGAATGTTTAGTCCACGAAGCGAGGCATGTCGTGCCGCCAGTATCCCAGATTTACCACTTCCTGTTAGGAGCACATCAGTTCTGGGCCAACTATATAGTATCAAGGGATAAATGCTCCAGTGGTGGATAACAAAGTAGGTGGGTGGAGTAACACAGGGCAAATGTTAATATAAACAAAAATAGGTAGATGTGTTACCAAAATAAAACATAAAACAACCTAATAACGAGTCTGTCCCTGTTTCTCGCTATATATTACCATTCGTCAGATTTTCTGACACATTCGCAGTGATGACACATCTAGCATTCATAACCGTGACCAGGAATCTGCCACAAAAGGACAAAGCTTCAATGTCGGCTGGTTTGCATCTCTTCACCATCCATGGGGATTATTTGATAGAAGACATCCATGGGGATTATTTGATAGAAGACATGCATGGGGATTATTAAATAGAAGGCATCCACGGGGATTATTTGATAGAAGACATGCATGGGGATTATTAAATAGAAGGCATCCACGGGGATTATTTGATAGAAGACATCCATGGGATTATTTAATAGAAGGCATCCACGGAGATTATTTGATAGAAGACAAAAGTAAGAAATTGAGACGAAGTGTGACAATAATTTTTTCACGGGTAACAGGTTGTCAGCAGCGCCAGATTTAGACGATAAGGCCATAAGCTATTTGAGATATGGGGGCCCTTTATAAGTCCAGATATTATATGTCAGTGCCAAATATAATTTTTGGGGGGTCACCAAGACAGTGGAGACCCCAAACTATAGCTTGTTTAGCTTATAGGTAAATCCTGCACTTGTTGTCAGCCTATATCCAAACTTTCCTGAGTCGCCCCCTACGACATGCCAGGAAAGAAGACAGTGGTCATATCTTTGCTCCCTGAAACAGAAATTGAGGTCCCTGTTGTCACACGGTGGTAAGCAACAACTTTTTTTTTAAAAAGGTCGCCCAAAGAAAACTATTTTCTTCAGAACATTCCCCCTCCGTGCAATGTTGTGTCTGTGTGGCCCAGGGGAGAAAACAAAATTATCATAAAAATAAATACAAATTAAAAGTTGAACTCTGTCAACCGACGTTTGAGTGAGTCGTAGTCATGCTCTGAGTGGAATCGGGGATGGGAGGAATTGGTTATCAATTATTTTTATTTTTTTAAAAGTTCATTCGCCAATTTTCATTGCAATTTCCATATTCCCATATTTTCATTGCAATTCCCACATTTTCCTTGCAATTCCCACATTTTCATTGCAGTTTCCATATTTGCATAGCATTCCCACAATTATAATTTTGATAACTTTTTTGCAAGAAATCGTTAACGAAGAGCGGAGGCAAGAGTTGTTACTATCCTTTTGGTTAAATTCCTAGTACTGTTATAATTTCCTGGGGAGGGGAATTACCCCCGGCATTATCTATGACCTTGATCATTAGTTAACAGACTGTTAACTTATTAATATTACGGATATTTCTGCAAGCTCAATAAGGTTCTGGAGAACCAAGATAGATTACTTGTATGGAAGTTTTTTAGGTGGCATTCTCAAATTCTCAGTGGATCACTCTTGTAACAGGACAACACTTGATCGGCGTCAAGTACGTTGATACCGCAGGTAATGATGGATTATTGTACCCAACTTGATCGACTTCAATTTATTGATACCACAGGCAATGACGGATTATTGTCCCCCCCCCCTCCAGCTTGATCGAAAGCAATTTGGTGATTTCACAGGCAATGAGGAATCATAGTCCCCCAGATTTTCAATGAAAATAAAATATAAACTTTCGTAATTTTAAAAAAAAATGGTTACTGTAGCCTCCCTTCTTGCAATCAAACTACTAGAAGTATAGTAGTTTTCTCACAAAGAAATGCTCCACCGAAAACGGACACAACTTGTATTTTATACACTTCACTCCCATAGCAAAATCATATCTATGGTTTTGAACAACGACATCCCGCCTAAGACGGATGTGTCGGGCCATTAGCGCAAATTAAAATGACGACACAACGCATTTCCATTCTCTGGACTACATCCTATTGGAAATCTAGTAGGACCATGGTCATGCTACCTTGAGATCCAGCAGGAGTTTGAGAATGAACGCTGAAGAAGAAGAAGAAGAAGAAGAAGAAGAAGAAGAAGAACGACATACAGGGATCTGAGCAGTGTCACGCCGCAAACTTTATTTTACTAGAAGTTCTGGTGCCCATTTCCTTATATTTGGTCATTGTAGGAGCTGTCGGCAGTGTAACATTTTTTTCAGTTATGTTGGAAATTGAAACTGACCAATGGAGCTGAAAGCTAGTGCATCACTAAACAACTGAGTTAGGAACACCTTAAAAATACAATCAATCCAGTGTCATGTCGAGTGATATAGACGATTACGTTCCTCCACAACTCTCTGCCTCTTGTGTTGTTAATAAGTTCAGTTGGTGACATTCTCTCGTGCTACTGTGACAACCCATCCAGCAATATCTATATTAGTCTTCCTCCGTCTATTCTCCCCTTGATCTTGCTAATGGTTACCAAATGTCAAATTTATGCTTTTAGTATCATGTACTATGGCACCTTATTGAAGACCTTGTGGGCAAAGTCAAAGGGATGCGAACAAGAGGTAGGCAGAGATACAAGTGGGAGAGTAATATCACACGATGGACATGTTACAGTCTAGCAGAGTGCACCACCAAGACAAGAGACAGGAGATGTTGGAGATACGTTGCAGCCAACCTTCGTTGCGGAGACGGCACTTAATGATGATGTTGATCATGTACTCTAAAAGTATTGTCTGTCTGCGACTTATTTTTGCCATAATTTGTCTTTTTACTCCATCATCTTTGAGGATTTCTATATTTTTAGAGCTGTCCCTGGAATTTTCTTCATTCTTCTCAAAAACCAAATCTCACTTTGAAATCCCCACCTCACTTTGAACTTTTTTTTGGTTTAACATCCATGCTTCACAGCCATAAAAAAGAATTAGTTGCATATAACATCATATAACTCGAATTCACATATGGGCCCAGAGATGTCATGCACACTAGAGTGCACAGGCCGGCGCTACATAGCTGGTCGAGCATCAGGGTCAGCGAACCACAGCTGGCCAAGACCCTCAGTACACTTCCACGCAGTGGGCCTGGAAACAGGAGTGCAGCAACCCTGCTGTAGCATGGCCAAGTACTAGGGATCGAAGATACGGGAATGCCAACCCGGCCCAAAAAAATGCTGGCTGAAGACGGATGTGTCAGGTCGAAAGGTGCAGATAACGCAGCTTGCTGTAAAACATGACACAACGCAGATCACCCTCATACGTCCTTCTCAGGACGGTCAGCGGAATGCTTTCAGAGGGTCCACCGCAAGGCGTACGACGAAGAAGAAGAAGAATTCACATATGCATTGATAGTATTCCATTGCATAGAATGTTTCGCATTTTTGAAATTGTGATTTGGCTTGTGCTAGCCTGCTCTTTATCTAAATTGAATGTTGTTTATATTATAATAAAATGGTGCCAAGATGCTTAACTTTACCCACATGATTTAATTTAGCATCATTGATCTTAATACTGCATCTTGGCGGTGTATATTTCTCTGAAACAACCATTATAAAAATAACAAATTTAATTATTTATGCAGCAACTTAATCAATAAGGTATAGAAATCGTCGAATATTGTTCCAAAGAAGTGCTAACTAAAATATAATTAGTAGACAAGAAATATTATATAAACATTATTATGGATACCAGAATGGAAACATTGGACTATGAAAATTGTATTTGAATACGAAGACAATTGTGTGAAAAATGGGATCGAATACGCTAATATGAATAACATATTTGATGTTGTTAGATCGCGTTAGGATATTATGTAGATACCAGTTTGCCATCAGTGTGTTGGCTTGAAGTAAACAGCGTGGTGAAATATCGCTGTTGTGATGGTAATGACCTCAGCGTGTTAGGTTTGGAGTGAACTGCACGTTAACAGATCGCTGTCGTGACGATAAAGAGTGATCAATAAATACGTGTTACTGTTGTTGTTGTTTTTTTTATTCAAGTTTATCTTTGTGTGTCATGTTTATGAATTAGGAACTTGCGTACTGTGGAAATCGTGTTTTGTTAATGTTTTGCGAAGGAAGAAAAGATATGTGAGTTTAATATATTGACAAATTGACATTTGTGTGTTTGGTGTCGCGATAGAGCATACGTTTGTGACAAAGTGGAAGAGAAAGTACATTTTTTTTAGGTACAATACGGGGAGAAGTACCTACATTTTAACGAAACACATCATTTAATTAGTTAACGAAACGAAATATCCATATAAAGTCGTAATTTTACAGTCACTACATGAAACGATATGTTGCCGGATGCATCGAATTGCCCGCCTCACTGAGATTCGCACTCCCCTGCACCCCCCAGGGCCATCAATTCAGTGCGCAACGCACACATCAATGCATCCGAAAGCAGTCTTAGCCACTTTTTAATCTCCGATTAACTTTTCTGAAACACGTTGTGCAAGTGATTGAGTTTCTGCACATGACGAATAAAAGCACATTCCATGTTTTACTAAAGTATAACAGCACTGGAGGTGCCACTGCTCTGTAAACTTCCAGCTTAGTCTGTAGGTTAATGTCACAAATGTAAGACACACATTTGCGTACAATCTGCAGAAAGGGATGTTTGCCTTGGCGATCCTTGTATACACTTCATCATCAACGTTGACATTTTGTGATAAAGTACTACTAAAATAGAAACCTTGTTACAACAAACTACAATAGAGATAAAGTTGATCCACCGTTTTACAATAAATTACACGGTTGTTCGTCCGTCAGAATCGATGGTGACAATTTAGCTCAATTGGGAAGATAGCGATGTTTGTGGTGTACACTACTGTGGCTAATGAGTCCTAATCGTGCTTGTAGTTTTATACCGCACTCTAAACATATGTGGCAGGAGTATATGGGACTTGGTGCAGCTCTTGTCTTTTTTTCTAACGCGGTTTTGTTGCGCATCGTTGTGTCTAAGTTTGATTCTTGAATCGTGTCTAAGCTTCTCTGCAGCTACTGCACCACTCTTGATTCTGTAACGCAAATTTGATCTGTTGTGTGAAAGTCTCTCCTATGAATGTGTGTTTTGTTGAAATGACTCAGTGAAGCCTTAAGAGTGTCTTTAAAACGTTTCTTAAGTATTCTAGAATCGCGGGAGCCTACTGGAGTTTTCAATATAGCATATTTTTATGGGGAAGACGAGGATATCTTGCATGTTCATCAAGTTACCTTTTCAGCTTGTCTGTATCATCATCAAAATTTGTGTATGCTTTACAGATTTATATTTCATCAGTATCTCACTGTATGAATTGTATCCTACCAATGGGTTTATGGACACTAAATAAAACAGTGGCCAAAAGAATAACATCATTTGAATTAAAGTGCTATAGAAGAGTTTTGAGAAAACCATGGGCAGCAAGGGAAACAAACCAGGAGGTGTTACGAACAATTAACATCCAGGATGGCTGGCTTCTGAACACCATATTAAAGAAAAAGCAATTTTTTTTCAGTCATATTAAGAGACACGACAGCGTGGCGAGAGTATTACTGGAAGGGATGATAGAAGACAACAGTGGCAAAGGCCACCCAAAACCCCGTTGGACAAAAGACATTCAGGAATGCCTTCGCATGTCACTGAAAGATGCAGGAGAGATTACTCAAGACCGCGGAAAATTCAAGAGATCCATAGGAAAGATCTACTCATCAACAGACACAAAATACAACAACAAACTATGCACACTCGCAGAGCAAATTGGCCTTCAGACCAACACGTCCAAATCAAAACAACCCTTAAAAACACAATTCTTAAAGAAGGGGAATTAATAAGCTGTAGAACCATCCAAGAACTAAAGCTGTAGGCAGCTGACCTCATCATATGGAGAACCAAAACCTCTGTCCTATGTGTAGCTTGCGGCACGAAAGGAACAAACTAACATATGAAAGACTATGTCTGGAAATAATATGTCACCTGATGATGAATGGATGTTGAGTATCTTACAAAGGCAGCTTATGTAGAAATTGTTGTCTTCTGGGGTATGATGATGATGATGATTCCTTTCCTTTCGCTGTGAGCAGCAGGCAGCCCTCCTGGGATATAGGATATCGTCCACGTTTCACAAGCATAAATAAATGATGATATTACTGTTGCTTCGTAAACTATGGATTTAGTGGTAGATGACATTCACCTTGTTTCCTATACATTTTTGGGTAGTCTCCCAAATGTGGCAGTAGCTTTCGATATTCTATTCTTTACCTCAGTGTCGATGTTTGTAGCATGTGATCGAGTGCTGTCCAGATAAGTGAAACTATTGGCTTAATTTGTTTGTTTGTTAGTTGGTGGGTTTGTCTTCCTAGAGGAAGACACGTCCCTTTGAATCTTGGAATGGTTTTGCTGTGGTTACATCAGGGCGTATACTGTGGCCTAATGGCCTGGGTTGTCCTGTTAGGGACTAGTGGTTTAACCTGGGGTCTGGTCGGCGTGTCATGAGAGGGACAAAATATTGGGGGAATAGAAAGGGATGTGGTTTTAAAAGTACTTTGTTTAACTGTTGCTTTAGATCTTAAAGCTATTAGCTTAAGTTTATCGTCTTTGATCTTTATATGAGGATTTAAATGTGAATTGTTCTGTGCAGGTTGTAACAACTTGTGTTTTCTTGGGTTGATGGTGAAGCCAATGTTGTCGAAGGTTTCAGGAAATGTAATTGTTTTGTGCAGGTTGTAACAACTTGTGTTTTCTTGGGTTGATGGTGAAGCCAATGTTGTCGAAGGTTTCAGGAAATGTAATTGTTTTGTGCAGGCTGTAACAACTTGTGTTTTCTTGGGTTGATGGTGAAGCCAATGTTGTCGAAGGTTTCAGGAAATGTAATTGTTTTGTGTAGGCTGTAACAACTTGTGTTTTCTTGGGTTGATGGTGAAGCCAATGTTGTCGAAGGTTTCAGGAAATGTAATTGTTCTGTGCAGGTTGTAACAACTTGTGTTTTCTTGGGTTGATGGTGAAGCCAATGTTGTCGAAGGTTTCAGGAAATGTAATTAGAATCAGCATACAGTGCACAGTTATATACATATAGGAGCTCCCTGACCATTGTTTCTCGAATTTTGGTTTTGGATTGAAAGCGATGGTGATTTAATAGTGTGCCGTCTGTTCTGCATTTTGCTAGTATGCGTGTTACGTAACTTGATCTAAATGTCTCTGCCAGCATGGCAGAAAACATCAAGACAAACAACTTTTGAGCAAGACTCATCCTCTTTTAATCTCATTTGCGACAGGAAATGCTAGTGGTTGTCACTATTAACGACAGCAATCATGAAAAATTCAAAATAAACAACGTTTCTCTTGCGTTTTACAGTGAAATAAGCAAGAATAAAGTTGATCCGTAGATTTAGATTTAAAAAGAGATAACGTTGTTCCGTCGCTTTACAATATAATATAAATAACGTTGTTCCGTCGTTTTACAATTAATACACTGGAGATAACGTTTTGATTACACAGTAACTCAGTCTTTCATCATCATCATCAAGTGCCGTCTCTGCAACGAAGGTTGGCTGCAACGGATCTCCAACATCCCCTGTCTCTTGTCTTGGTGGTGCACTCTGCTAGACTGTAACCTGTCCATTGTGTGATGTTACTCTACCACTTGTATCTCTGCCGACATCTTGCTCGCTTCCCTTTGACTTTACCCTCAAGTAAGGGCTTCAGTAAGGTATCATGTCTTTTAATATATCCAAAATATTTTATTTGCCTGATATTTATTTCTCTTAGTAGTTCTTTCTTCATATTAAGTGTCTAGCACCTCTTTATTTGTTTTCTTCTCTTTCCACGATGTTCTCCCTATTCTTCTATATACCCACATCACAAAGTCATCAATTCTGTCTTCTAATTTTTTATTTAGTGTGCATGTTTCTAAGCCATAAATTAATATAGAATATATGTAGCATTTTATAATTCTCATTTTTAACTTATTTGTAATTTATTTAGATGTTACTATTTTCCTCATGTCACTGAATGTACTTTTTAGCCATTCCTATTCTCCTTTTAACTTCTGTTTCCCAGAAATTGAGAGAGAGAAAAAATAAATGCGTGTTTACACGGGGTGCGCAATGAGCACATGAACGCACAGCGGGATTAAATTAGTATGCAACATTATACATCCCACAGTATTGTCCTGTGTAAAGTGCTTCATGGGATAAACACAACAGAATGAGTGAATAAAAATGGAGTTTATTTATGAGAACGTTGTTTATGTTTATTGTTAGAAACAATACATTCTAAACTCTTATCGTACTTACGTATTACACAGGTTAATATAATCGTTTCAATCAGACACGACAGACTATATCTAAAACTAGTGGGAAATGGTGTGCACACAAGAAAACATACAAATTACAATATACAAATCATATTCAACGTTTCAACAAAAAGGTTTTTATCAAGATACACACAAAACATCAAAAGACGACGAATGGAAAAATTATCACAACAAACAAACGTATTCTTCTTCTTCTTCTGCGTTCAGCATCTGTGGTCATGCTATATCGTCAGGCCCGTCGTCAAGACACAAACTCCACTGTCTTCTCCAGGTCAGAGCGGCTGCCCCATAGCTTTTGCCTCGTCTGTATCCTCTGGCCAGGTCTGTTGTCTCTGCTCTTTGTATGTTGGGTAGTCCTGAAGTATGTGTTCCGGGGTCTGGGTTCCGGATCCACATGGACATTCATCTGTGTATGAGATCCTTAATCGGTAAAGGTGACCCAACAGTCTGCAGTGGCCTGTTCTAAGGTGAAATATTGTGGTCTGTTGATATCTCTGGAGGAGATGTATTGCATCATGTTCCTATTCCCCTTCCATTTGTTTCTTCCACTTTGCTGTGTATGTGTTACGGATTATTGTTTTTGCTTCTCCGTAAGACAGTGGGTGGTGTGTTGCTCCATTTAGCTTCCTGCCTTTGACAGAGCATCCGCTTTCTCATTTCCCATGATTCCACAGTGTGATGGTATCCACTGAAGGGCAATAGCTGTTGATTTGTGGATCTGTCTTAGCTCATGTCTGATGTTGTGCAGAAGGCTTTCGTATCTGTTGCTCTGGATTGATTCTAGTAGGGATCTGCAATCTGTGAATATGGCTATCTTCTTTTGTCTTGGCAGTCCTACAAACGTATTGTATTACCTTGTATTGATTGTCTACACTCTTCAGAACTGTAGATAGGACTTTGTAATTTTGGAAAGAGGTGTTGTCTTAAGTAAAATATGAGCTAAGCTGATTACGAGGACCTTATTTTGCTGGTATCGCATTTCACTTGTGCCCTTGATATCATAAAAGAATCTCCGCCTATGTTTCTCTACATATGGCATAAACAAGTTCTCTCCAGTGTGATTGATGTGATGCTGGGATCTGTAGTTCTTGCATGTTGTTGAGACCCATAGTCGTATTCTCTTTGATGGTTGTTCGGTAAATATTTTCTCTTGATCCTCTTCTATTACTTGTGTCATCTGGTACCAATTTTAATGCTTGAAGTTGTAGTGTTTTCATTGATTCCACAAACATTTCTTATATATTTAAGCAGCAATTTTCTTATTATTGTTATAGAAACATAACACTGCTTGGTGCCTTTTCTTATTTTATAGCTTGACTTAAAATTGTATAACACACGTCACATGTGAAATGAAGTGTCTGAGAAAAGCTGCATTGTTTACCAAACTAGATAAAATAAGATAGGAAGTAATTAGGAAAAGAGTTGGTATAATATCATGTATCGAAAATATTGAGAGACAGCACGTAAAATGGTTCGGTCACCTTATGAGAATGAAGCCACACCAAATACCAATAAGAGTATATAACAAAAGAATATTGAGGCGTAAAGTCAAAGGTAGACCAAGAAAACGGTGGATAGAAAAAATCAAGATAACCTTGAACAAACATGGACTAAATGCAACCTCGGCGACACATCTGGCCTTGGAACGACAGCTTAAGCTACCACCCCTACGTTTAACGGCAAGTGTGAATTCGATCAACAATCATTCACCTGGGGAAAAACAACAGACTTAAAATTGTCCCGCCAATATTTGAGAGTTCTTTTGAAGATATTTCAATTAATCAATCAAATGTCATGCCGAGTGGCGTAGGCAATAATGCTTCTCCACAACTCTCTGGATCTTGTGTTGTTAATAAGCTCAGTTGGTGACTTCTTTTTGTGTCGTGGCAACCCATCCAGAAATTTGTCTCTTTGTCTTCCTCTGTTTCTTCTTCGCTTGATCTTTCCCTTGGAAGAAAATTTAGAGATTAAATGATGATTATGAACATGAAGTAATCTCTTTAACTTTCATCAAGGTTAATCACAAACCATAATCTTTCTGAAAAAAATCCGCCCTCAAAGCAAATAAAAACATAATTGTTAGTACTATAAACTTAAAAATCGTAGGCCAAAAGCAACCCCCCCCCCCATGTGATTTTTTACGAAAAGAATATCAATTTTTGTGTGTGCATCAAACATAAGAATGGACAGACGAAAACCCAAGAATGAAAATTTTTGGTACAATACAAGAATCAGTGGACAGGTTTCTACGGAACAAATAGCAAACATAATTAAACGGAACGAAATTCCGATAAAATCGCATTTACCGACGCATCCAATATTCTACACGTTGCGCGATGAGAACTCCTGACTACTCGATATGCGCGCTGCACACTGAGTGGGAGGTGGATGGCCAGTTCATTGCGCGCAAATCGCTAGATCAGTATTTTAAGTTACGACTTTTTAGGATTCCGAGATAGTGCAATAGCATACGAAATTTAAAAGTTGGTATTTTGTCACATGATTTGTCCACTGATTCTTGTATTGTACCCAATTTATTTTGGTAGTTCCACTTTCCCTCCCCCCCTCTCCCCACAGTTAAGGGTTCGTATCTGCCGCCCTGATATCTATAACATCTAAAAACTCTCTCTCTCTCTCTCTCTCTCTCTCTCTCTGATCTCAAGTGACACAGATATTTTAAGAAGACAGTTATATTCACAGATTACAGATCCCTACTGGAATCAATCCATAGCAACAGAAATGAAAGCCTTCTGCACAACATCAGAGATGAGCTAAGACAGAAAAGCAGCCTTTATTTCCACAGCCAAAAAGCCTCCATGTACTCAACGCAGTAGTGGAAGTTATTCTCAAATATTTTAATATATTCACTATCTTCAGACAGGTCCCATGCATCTTATGTGCATTTTATAACATAACAACCTAACTGTACCTAAATAAACAAATACGCATTGCTTAAATTATATCATACAACGAAGATACGGAAAGAAAATTTCTCTTATATAAGAATTACTTCTCCCCCATGTTATCCTAAAGTTTTTATTTTAATATAAACACAACGTAATTCCATGTGGGCTGGAAATCTTATGATAGCTTATCTAATGATAAAAACTAGTCTCGTAAATATAATTTTATACAAGAAAGTGTAGTTGCTTTTTTTTTATTATTGGTAACCTTGTATCAAGTTTCATAAATCTGGATCTTGGTATATAGAAATGTACGTCGCATACGCTGTTGGAGAATGACTTCATTACATTATATCTATTCCTGGCAACATATAAATTCTGACATATTTTGAATGAGACGATTATTGATAATAAAATGTATTATTTAAGGAAGATGTTTTGTGAACATTCTTTTAAAAGTAAACATGTGAATGAACGTCTGTGTGTTTGCGTGTGTGAAGTTGCACAAATTTATGTGAGCAAAATGTGTTCTAAGGCAGGGATTCTCAACTGCAGGTCTGCGGCTACATGCCTATCGGAACGTGAGAGCTTAATGTACTGTGAAGTTAATTATAGAAGACAGAAACTATGCAGATAACGAGAACAAGTACCCAGGAAGTATCTTCACAAAAGACGGATGACTCGATAGGGAGATAGAAATACGATTTCAAAAGGCAAATGCAGTGACATAACAGCTGTCACCTTAGCTATTGCTCCCAAAAATCAACATTGAATTAAATAAACAAATTACTAAGAGCATCTTTTTACCAACACTATGCTACCAATGCCAGACTTGGCAACTGACATCTATACATAAGAGAAAGATCGAGACTTGCGAAATGAAATGTCTAAGCAAGGCTATTGGAGTCACCAGACTCGACAATAAGGGGAAGTGAGAACATCAGACAGATAATAAGTATAACACCCATGCATCGAATATATAGAGAAACAGTAGATTTCTTCTTCTTCTGCGTTCGTTCTCAAACTCCTGCAAATTAGCAGGATGTAGTCCAGAGAACGGAATGCGTTGTGTCATGGTTTACAGCATTGCTGCGATATCTGCGCCTTTCGGCCTGACACATCCGACTTCAGCATGCGTAGATAAAATGGTTTGGACATCTTATGAGGATGAACGATCAACTTTCCATAAGAGCTTATAACAAGAAGGAATCAGGATACAGAGTCAAGGGCAGACCTAGGAAAACTTAGAAAACATCAAAATTATCCTGAACAAACATGATCACACCTCAACCAGAGCACACACTAGGCTCTGGAGCTCAGACTACATATCCTTCACAAATGCCTACACTCAGCGGCAAGTGCGGAAGCTACGACAACACCACCACCTTGGGATAGACAATAAACATTAGAGGTTATTTATGAGTATACAGAATGTGTTTTTACCGGGCCCTGCGCTGTTTTATAAATGTTCCACCTGTCACACAAAGATTGAGATGCACTGCTCTATCCTCGCTAAAGTAGCGGAGTACCTTCAGGAACTACCTATTGGAAAAGCTGTATATGAATGTGGTATGCATCAGACAAGCTCTCACGAATAAATTGGCATGTTTTTTAAGCCGCTTTCAACCAAAACCCCCCGAATGTTCTATGTTACAAAAGGCGTTGTTCTATTATATATATATATATATATATATATATATATATATATATATATATATATATATATATATATATATATATATATATATATATATATATATATATATATATATATATATATATATATATCAATCAATCAATAAACCCATAACCCTTCAGGGTCGTAGGGGTACCACATTGGATGCTTCAGCACACAGAGTCCTTCAGCGAATTATATCCTCAGCGATGCGGATGAGTGTGGAAATATCTAGCCCTGTCCATTCCTTGATGTTGTCTGTCCATGTCTTTATTTGTCCTCCTCTGCTTCTTCCACCCTCGACAGTTCCCTGCAGTATTGTTTTTGACAAGGAATCGTGCCTGCATACATGTCCGAACTATGCTAGTTTTCGTCGTTTCACTATTGAAAGCAATGGCTCCTGGACACCTGCACACATCTCTACTTTATTTCTTACGTACACATTGGTCTTATGTTCCCTATTGGAAATTCGTAGAATTCTTCTGTAGCATTTATACTCGAAAGCCTGCAATCTTCTCTCCATGTCCGCAGTGAGTGTCCAACTCTCACAACCATACAACACAACAGAAAGCACCAGCGACCTATACAGTTTGATTTTCACTCCAACACTGATGTTGCTTTTCCAAATCACAGTTAGCCTTGACAAGGACGCTAAAGCCATCTCCAGCCTTATTTTTAGTTCTCCTTTGCATTTACCATCGCTGCATATACTGGATCCTAGGTATTTGAAGGTATTCACCTCTTCAAGCTTGTGTCCATTCATCATGATATTATATTCTCTGTGTGTGATTATCCATTGTAGTATTTCAGTGGGCAAAATGTTTAGCTAGTGGTGCCCATCTCCTCTCCAGCTGTCCTTCTGATGTGGTTATATGGATATATATATATATATCTACTTGCTAAAAATTGTGCAATAGCTATAGTTGTTTAGTATTCTACTCTCGATCCTAACTTTTCTTTTTTTTTTCTTTTCGCTTTATACCCCTTTATGCCTGGCAGCATCAGGGGTAGAAGAGTTCATGGAGACGGTCTTTTTTGTGCTTCACATATGTTCATTTTCATTGACCCTTTTATTTCTGTAATCCATAATGGAACTAGTTTAGAATTAGTGCCTCCCTGTATACTTATTTCCCTTGATTTTGTTTATCAATTTATGTTTATAATTAGGGATAGGGTTAGGATTTTGGTAGTTGTGTTTTACACAACCCTAAATAAATAACCTAACCCTATCATCTATCTATCTATCTATCTATCTATCTATCTATCTATCTATCTATCTATCTATCTATCTATCTATGACAAGGGAAATAATTAAACATTTGGTGTCATCTACTTTATAAATAATTGTTGCCCTTTTCAATCTGCATTTGTATAGTATGTGGTTGCACACTTCAGACAAAGGTTCATTACATTACTACTTCGTGTTTCCGACACTATTCGTGGATTGTAACGAATAAAGGTAATGTGACAAAAAATTTTACACTTTTGTTAATGACAAGATGTGATTATCCAATGCGCATTTCGTTAAGAGTCATGAAATGAATCTTCTTTTGAGTTCATATCCAAACTCCTAGTTAGCAGAATGTAGTCTGGAGAACGAAATGTGCTGTGTTTGGGCTTATAGTGTTACTCTGATAATTGCATCATTCAACCAGACACATCCGAATTCAGCATGGCTTCAAACTGACTCTTTCCGTGATCAAGGGGACAGCCCCAGCACTAAGGGGTCAACCACCTTCATCCATAAAATCCCCTTAGTTGCCTCTACGAAGTGGATGCATGTAGCAGTGTCGCTGTTCTTCGTTCCCTTATCATGCATCGGAAGCACACGAACGTGAAGTATGGAGATTTTCAAATCTTCATTTCTGAGAGGAACTGGTTGTCTCCAGCAATGCGAATCCACGGTGGACTATTAAAACATTAAGTGGCATAATGCAGCGTAATTTATATAATTAAACTGGAAATAATTTGACAGGAAGAATACATTAATCATTGAGAAAATTATAAAAATATACATTTGTAATAAGAAATATATAACAATAAACGTATGTGTTTGTTCCAAACAGGGCCGCAGATATGATTACTTTAAAAGTGGGGAGGGTGTTACCTATTAAAAAATGCATTCGTAGTTTTCGTGTGTAAATTTCGCTATTTAGCGGGGAATTTACATATATTTTTGTGAAACATCACTAAGAGAGGGGGTTTTGCCGACTTTTTGGTTAGGCTCCAAGTACCAAAAGCTATGTTCAGATTTTCTAGGGGCGCGGGTGATTGGCCACCACAAATCCCCACCCCTTTATCTACGGGCCTTATTCCAACCCTGTTTTTCTTTCTGGGATATCTTTGCTAATAAATTTCGCTGTCAATATTTTTAAAAAGAAGGATTTTAGTTTTTAAAAAGAGAACATTTTCTCATGTGGATTGAACGACTTAAAATGTTTAAGAGCACTCCCATTCCTCTTATTATCTGGTATTCGTAAATCACAAGTAACGATGACTTGATGACCATCTGTTACAATCACTTGTAATTCAGTACAGGTATGTCCTTGTTTACGAGTCAGCTTATCAACCATATGCTGACTCCGAAGATATCTATGGGCCCTATAGGTTATGCATGAAATAGTTCCTTTAAATCAAATCTGGGAACCTTTTAGAGTCAACGGACAAGAATGAGCTATTTCCTTGTGGCAAGGGGTCAAAAACTCATTTTGTTGTCCTTTAGAACTTAAAGTAGCGTTTTCTGTGTTCTGATGCCAGCCTATATAATACTTTTAAGATAAGTATAACGGAAAGAAAAAGGTTTCGAATGCCGCATTTAGCCCCATGCTGAAATTTTCTCACCACTACTTTAGATAGTGTTAGATCTGCTTACGTCTTTCAATGAAGTCTCACCTGTTGGGATACTACATTGATTCTTGCTTCACAAGATGCTGTTCATTATTTTATTTTACAGTACTGTGTAACTCGATTTTGTATTTCCATGCATCAATTGTTATTTTGTCACCCTAAAAACTCAATACGATAATCAGCAAGGACACAGAAGAACAAGAGCTAAATATAAACATAAATGGAGAGAAACTACAACAAGTAAAACATTATCAATATCTTGGACACATAGTCACAAATGATGGCAGATGTGAAACAGAAGTTAAAAGGAGAATATGAATGGACAAAAGTACCTTCAATGACATGAGGAAAATAGTAACATCTAAACATATTACAAACAAGTTAAAAATGAGAATTATAAAATGCTACATCTATTCTATATTAATGTATGGATCAGAAACAATGACACTGAATACATTTTTGGATGATAAAAAATATGTTCTATTATAGGCCCCCTATACTCCGTCGGTTATGATTCGGCACGACACTCTTTAAATACAGTCTGTCTTCATTTCCTGGTTTACTAGAACGCGATTATTTTTTGATAATTAAAAACTCTGATATAACTAAATTTAATCCCGTGTGTTGCCGAGGCTAGATAGGGGAGTAAAGAATAGCAACATTATTACCTGCCAATCATGTTGTAAGAGGCGATGAAGCGGGTTTTGGGATAGTGTTGGTTGTTTCATCCCAATGCGGTCAAACTTTCGCAGAAACTATGTTGAAGGAGGGTGTGTCAGACCGAAAAGCACAAATATCATAGCTATGACGTAATCTGTGACAATGTATTTCGTTCTCTGAGCTACACAATGCTGATCTTCAGGAGTCTGAGAAAGAACGCAGAAGAATAAGTGCGAAATTGGACCATGTCCGCGTTTGAAAGAAACGTACCAAGATAAGGATTAGTTAGTTTGTTCCTTTCGTGCCGCAAGCGACACATAGGGCAGACGTTTTGGTTATCCATATGATGCGGTCCGCTGCCCGCAGCTTTAGATCCTGGATGGTCTTACAGCCTATTAATTCCCCTTCTTTAAGACTGGTGTTTTTAAGGGTTGTTTTGGGTCTTCCTCTCTTTCTTTTACCCTCAGGTGACCACATAAGGGCTTGTTGGTTTATTCTGTTTACATCTAGTTGTAAAACGTGACCAATGTATTTCCATCTTCGTTTTCTTATGATGTTTGAGACATACTCTTCGTGTTTTGTCTTTTAGATCACTATTTGTGACAAAGTCGCTCCATTTTATGTTCTTCAGTTTGCGAAGACATTTGTTTTCGAAGCTGTTTAGTTTGTTATCTGTTGCTTGAGTTGATTTCCAGCTTTCACAACCATACGTTAACACTGAAACAATACATGAGTTAAATAGCTTTAGTTTTGGTGTTTGTCCCTAGATCTTTTATTTTCAGATATTAGTTAAGATAAGGATACTTTGGTGAAAATTAATTATAATAATAAAATAGTTTGTGTTACAAACAAGGATTAGGTGGTAATAGCGAAACATCAGGATGACAAACACAGATTTATTACATAAAGATATTGTGATCAAAATTATTTCTTGATGACCCATATACAAATTTAAGTTACATAAGGGACTGTTTGACCATCTTGCATATACTGAATATGTATATAGTATGCATGTATGTACGTGAATACATATATATGAGTATGTATGTATGTGTGTGTGTGTGTACGTGTGTGTATGCAGTTTGTTAAGGATGCCTCAAAATCTTGAAATGCTTAGGGCATCCGAAGGTGTTAATCCGGCTCTGGATAATGGTGAGCTATGTTGAAGGGATGGGTGTAGGCCTATCATTATGGGTGCAGCAGCCCATCTAAATATTACCATTCGCTGGAAAAGGGCTGCATCGATCCAATTCACAAGAAAGGACTGATTTGAAGTTAGTAAAGCTGCACCTGGAAGTGTAGACATGCCTTTATTTGTTTCGTAAAATGTACCTTTTATGGCGAGATAAGTTATAGAATTATATTGATTCTCTTATGGCGTGGTACGATCTTTTAAACCGCGGACTTATTTTTTCTTTTCGTTTTATTCCCATTTATGCCTTGCAGTGTCAGGGGTAGAAGAGTTCTCTGGAGATAGGTTATTTGTGCGCGTCATATAAGTCTGTTTTCGTTAACTCTTTTATTTCTGTAATCCAGCGATATATTCATCGTAATCCATCGTTCTGCCCCTGGCTTTGTAAACATCGTGTCTGTATAGTAATGTTCTTTTAGGGACGAGACTGTCCGATGGTAGTCTGGAAGCATGTGAAATTCTTAATCTGTTGTCTTCTGATGTAATTCAGAATTGGCATTGTGTTTGTTAGTCTTCTGATGTTTTCGTTTCCGATTCAACCGTCGACGTTAGTCCAAATTGGCTATATCAGAGTTTTTTTCCCATAAAAAATAGTGGAATCAGCGGTAATCCAGTTACCACGACCTCAATTTAGTATAAGTTAGTCTACCTCTTAAGGTGAGATACGCTCCGTTCACCCGCGAATGTTAGTCAAATCCGGTTTTATATCAGAGCTTTTCAACGATCAAAAAATAGTGGAGGTTGCAGGTCAGGTAATCCTGTCACCACGACCTCCTAATTATAGCAAGGTTTATTATTTTTAAACACTCCGTCTTTTAGATTTAGCAATTCTTTAAAATATTTTTGCCACCTTTCCGTGATTCTTTTCGGTTCATTGATTGCCTTACCATATTCATCATTTATTATTACAGTTGGCATGGTCCCTTGTCAAAAATAATACTGTAGGGAACCGTCGAAGGGGGAGGGGGGAGAAGCAGAGGAGGGAAAATAAAGACATGGCAGATAACATAAACAGTACCGCAGTGGATCCCAGGTCACTGTGGCATACTTGGAAATAAAAAAACTGATCTCCTGGCAAGGAAAGGGGGATCACTGGAACAAATAGAAAATGATAATACGTTCTATAAAAGTAAGACCATGTTAAAAGCAGAATATAAGAAAAAGTGGAAGCAAATGCAACCAACTGCAGAACCAAATGACCCCTACCACCAAATGTCACGCAAGGAACAAACCATCATTTTCAGACTACGAACTGGTCACAACAGACTGAGAAGTCACATGTTCCGAAAGCTGAAGATTGGTGAGACAGACCTGTGCAACCGTGGACTGAGCCCAGAGACTGCAGAACACATTCTTCATGCCTGTCAACTCTACCAAGAAGAGAGGGAGAAAATATGGCCTACTGAGACGGCACTGCTTCCAGACTTGAGGGGTTCCATGGATGACCTGAAGCGAATCACACAATTCATTGAAGCTATTGGTGCTGTAACCTGATATCTGACTGAAGAACGACGAAGAAGAAGAAGAACAGACAACATCAAGGAATGGACAATTTTTCGTAACTCCTCTGCTTCGTTGAAGATATAATTCGCTGGAGGACTCTGTGTGCTTAAGTTTCAAGTATTGTACCCCTACGACCCTGACGGGCGGGCTACAGATTTATACATAGATTACAGTTGGCTCATATTTATCTTCCCTGTTTCTCATGTTCTTAATTTCCGTGTAGAATTTCTTTGGTGTGTTGTTTGAACTCTATATTTAATTATTGCAGCAGTGGCGTAGCGAGGGGTGGACGGAGGTGCGGATCGCCCAGGGTGGCATCATCGGGAGGGCGCCACATTTTCAAAAACGAAATATCCAGTTACTAAATTAACAATTCCTTACTTGACAATGATAACTATGACAACAGAACCTTTCCCAATAATAGTTTTCAAAGGATAAAGCAATACAATTGACCCGGAAAAGTGCAGATGGTTGGTGTTTATGGTGTTATTTAAGTTTATAGACCTATATAAAATAATTTATAAGCGATAAATGTACAAATATTAAGTTATATGAGAAATTAAACTGGATAATTAATCTTGCTTTGAAGAGAAATATATAGCAGCAGTCCACTAGAAGCACATGAGTTTGCAAATAGAACATCCCAAACATTATAAATCCGCCTACTGCCCTAGATAATACATGACAGAAGTATAACGTTACAATAGACTTTTCATTTTTTCTTCTTCAGCGTTCATTCTCAAACTCCCGCTCTTGTACCTCTCTTGTAGAGGACAAAGGTCCTATAGAATTTCCAGAAGGATGTAGTCCAGAGACTGGAAATGCGCTGTGTTACCATTTTATTTGCGGCAATGGCTCGACACATTCTTCTTCGGCGGTTATTCATTTAAGATGAGGTACCGTCTTCACACGAAAGGTCATCAACAGTCTCCATTTGCCGCATGTTCCTCTCCCTTCAATCATACCATACTATAAGCCATAATCTGTCAGGGTCGCAGGGGCACCACATTTGACGAAACAACATACATAGTTCTCCAGCAAATTCTATCTTCAACGATGCAAATAAGTGTGAAAATATCTTGACTTACCCAGCCCTTGATGCTGTCTGTGCATTATTGTATTCGTCTGCTTCTTCAATTTGCAGTCCCATATTTTTATCGACCCAGCCATAATTGGGTACCAGGTTAATCTGAAAGTAAAAACTGCGATGGAGAAGAGATAGCCGCCACCCTCATATATCAGAGAACTGAAATGTGAGAAAGCGAACATCTCACACCCCTACAAAATTACTAAATACTATGGGTATACTTTATATAACTAAAGTCTAACTACTTTATTCTTGCCAAGCTTTGGTTTTGGTGCCTTTAACAATTTTCTTTGTTATTGATTTATCTTCCCTGTTGTGTCATAATGTTGTTATAAGGGGAGACCAGTTTTTGTTACACGTAGCTCTTTCTGCAAAAAGTTCAGTAATATCTCGACTTCTTATAATTCTTCTGACGTTGTCGGTGGTTGTGACCAGTTGATGTGTGGTGCAATCACAGTTTCAATTCAAATATTATACAATGTTCATTGAGTTATCAGTTTGTCCAGTAGCCACCGTTGTTATCATCTTTGCATCTTTATCAACTGCCTAAACGAGGTGGGCCTACTGGCATTTACAGTACTAAAATAAATTAATATACTTGGGTTATATAGTTCCATATATCTCTGGTACGTCGTGGTCGTACCGTACAGTACAGTCGGACACGTACGGTACAGAGCCAAGTACTGTACAGTAAACTACAGTTACACTGACAGTACAGTGTACTGTACACACTGTATGATCATAGTAGTGTATCTGATCATTATGATAATATCATATTATCATACTCATGAGGATCAGATCATGCTAATACTAATATTAATAATTATATAATATATTATCTGTGCATCTTGAGTTTGAGTTTCGTCCACCGTTGTGATTACCTAACCTATATTTTTTTTGAGAGGGGAGAGAAGGGGTAGAATCAGTGTTTAGAATTAATAATTAATTCTCTAAGAATTCTCATCGAAGGCGTTATTTATAGCACAATGGTGGACGAAACTTGATCAACTCTTCACTGTGCTGCTATAAATAGCACAAGCAGCACACTCACACATTGTTTACATTATTATGAAGCTGCACAGATTCCCACTGCACATGCACAGTCAACTATCTATTAGTCAAGTGGCAATGAACTTTCAAACCTTAAAATTATCACTAATTTATTTATAACTTTATAATAAATCCAAACCCTTACCCCCTCTCCCTAATCTAAATGCTAATGCCAAATTAATATTCCGTTTCAAATAACATATTTTAATTTTAATTACAGCTTCTGCAATCACACTACAAAGGTTAGATAGTACCTCGAAACAAGAACAAAGGTCACAGTGAAGAGTTGATCTGTAGTTGTGCCATATATATCATGCCAAACCACCAAATATTCTTACGTCTGTAGGTACTTTGACAAAATGTTCTAAATAGTACTACATAATTAAAAATAATATTGTTGGGTAGCCCTTAAAAATTTTAAAATTGTAATTCAACGATACCTCAACCAAGTCTGTACATCAACCCTGAAAAAAGTTATGAATTTTCTTCAAATTAATTTGACATCAAAATAATTTACATGAAGCATATAAGGAAAATATAAATAAAACTTGTGACAACAAAATGTAGCCATGCCGATAATTTCTGAATTATTTTAGTTATTTGCAATACTACAATACAAAAACTATACATTTTTGTGTATTCAGAGACAAGACGCTTCTATTGATTACATTTATGGAATTTTCAGATGGACACATAGCTAATTAATATTCAAAATGGTGGTTAATTAGCATAATTATAATGAAAATAAATTATATATCTTGTAAACATAATAAAATACCACAGAAACTATATATTTTTGTATTTGCAAAGACAAGATGCATATGTTGATCACATTGCTGTGATTCTCAGATGCCTTTACAACTAATTAATATTCAAAATGTTGGCTAATTTGCATAATTTAAACAAATGTTGCTTTAATAATTGGTGTTTTCTGCAATGTCTTGTACTCTTAAAAGTTACATATACAAAAAGAAAAATGGCCAAAGAACTTAATAAAACAATTTTAAGAACAGGACAAATGACGACATAACTAAATGTCACAAGAAATTTATAGCGTAAGCACAATTTTGCAAACACGCTAATCCCAGATGTCGAAGTACCAAGTTAATGAGTTTACCTCTCTTTTGGAGATGCACGCTAATTCAACCAGCGGACAACAAAGTCCAGCTAGGTTATATCAGGACCTGATACTTGATATATGATAGACATACACAATATACTTGCTGTGTAGACAGGTTAAACGAGAGGAAGAACAAGAAGTACAGTGGTATAGTAATCAGTTCTGTAGAGTATATTTTGTGTTTTTTGTAGATTGTTAACATAGACGCATATTGATGTCTCCATCCCCAAACGTCCTCTATGTTAACATAGACATATATTGATGTCTCCATCCTCAAACTTCCTTTATGCTAACATAGACACATATTGATGTCTCCATCCTCAAACTTCTTTTATGTTAACATAGACACATTGATGTCTCCATCCTCAAACTTCTTTTATGTTAACATAGACACATATTGATGTCTCCATCCTCAAACTTCCTCTATGTTAACATAGACACATATTGATGTCTCCATCCCCAAACTTCCTTTATGTTAACATAGACACATATTGATGTCTCCATCCCCAAACTTCCTTTATGTTAACATAGACACATATTGATGTCTCCATCCCCAAACTTCCTTTATGTTAACATAGACATTTTGGAGCTGTTTTTTAATTTTAAATGGGAATAAATGAATGATTACTTCTTCTTCAGCGTTCATTATCAAACTCCCGCTGGATCTCTCTTGTAGCAGGACCATGGTCCTATTAGATTTCCAGCAAGATGTAGTCCAGAGAATGGAAATGCGTTATGTCGCTGTTTTAATAATTACTGAATGTAGTGACATAAGTTTTGTTTGTGTATATGTGAAACGTAAAATAATAGTGAAGATGAAAAATAAAAAAACCAGTAACTCACCTACCGGTATTCTTTTCTGATATATTCAATCCAGGATAAAATATTACTACCGGTAAATGCTTATGCCTACCGTATTCTATTTCAGATGTCATTTCACAACCAAACTAATGAGTTCATATAATATCCTCTGTGAAAACAAACAATACATGTCAATCTAACTAACATTATTGGATATGCAGATAGATATCAGAATTTTAAAATATTCATAAAAATACGTTCCATTTCAAACAATTTCTACGGATTACCTCGGCAGTTAAAAATATAGTCACTACCTATCAATATCTCATCCTACTGAGCTGTTCACTAGCAGGAAAGGAAGTTAATTATGTCTACTTTCATTTACTCTGTTACCCGAATGAATGACATTAGTTTACAATTGCAATTTCCTTGTTGAACGAGGTGCATAGAAACCAGTAGTTGTAGTTGTGGACAGCTGTTGAAAATACATTGCATATTTCCACTATCGTTGCTGACAGTGTGGTGAATGGTAATTAACATCAGATAGAAATTTGGATGGAATATGGTTGAGTTCCAGAGCGCTTGAAAGGCAGGTTTAGCATTAGTCAGGCTAACTATCCTGGCTTTCCCCAGTTGGGTTGATTCTTCTTCTCGTTCGCAGTTTGACATGTCTACACAGCAAGTGGATTGATTCCATCAGCAAGAGTATTTCTTCTTTTATAGATTGACACTCCGCTTTAACTCTTAGTGGATCAGGGACAAAACCAGCAAATAGAGAAAAACAACAAATAGGTTGTCGTTTGGTCCACCATGAGTTAAGTTTGTAGAATAAACATAAGCGACTTGATTTCATTAGTGCATATATATATTTTTTAATCATCAAACAATGTTGCACGAGGTAAGATTCTTGTTTGAATTGTGCTCTCACTATTAGCTTTTTATTGAATTCATGAAAATGCTTTCAGACATTTACATTGAGAAATTAGGTTAAAATATATGGTAGTCATTCATTCCCAAGAAATATTACATTTATATTTGTAATCTAATTTTAATATCATTTCAGGATCCTCGCTGCAATTATGGCAAACTAAACATCTGTGGCATGGGACAGCCCACTAGTGGGCCCCAGCCACCTTGGACAAATGTATGGTGTGTAAGGAAGTTATACTGGGGAAGAAGCCCTTCTGGATATTGTTTGAGACAGCGAATAATAAACCCTCCCTAACACTGCTGAGTAGTTTTTCCTCAATAAATCCTCCCTAAAACTATTGACTAGTTTTTACTCAGTGACTTAAAAACTGAATTCTGTGGAAATAAGATATTTATGATTTTTAGTCTGTGGTCTCTTTTTAGCTTTTTCCGGCTATCTTTCTTATCAAAAGTTTTATCCGCCATTTAAAATCTACCATGCCTGTGGTGCTTTTGGAAAAGGAGTGTGGGCTGAAGTGTAGGTCTCGTAAACATGTGCTAGAGATAATATCTTTTATTGCTCGGGGTAACCTAAAAGAATTTCAGGCTTATTCTAAATTGTGCCACAACTGGACCAAGTATTCTGACATATTTGGCAGGACGGCTTTGCATTTAGCAGCATCTTGTGGCAAGACAGACATCTTAAAATGGCTCTTGGAGGAAAATTTAGTAGATCTCAATCTGAAAGATTTAGAATCTGGATATACTGCGCTTCATAGATCTTTGCTGTATGGGCAGTTGACATGTGCTCGTCTACTGATGCAGGTAAGACGCTTGTTTATTTCTTTGTTCATATCCCTAGGTAATATGAGTGATTTTCTCTAGTTTCCTAATCAATGCATCCTTATAAGATATTTTCTCCAGAGCTTTCTTTCATATGCAGGAGACTTTCTATCAGTGTAATACAATGCCTAGTGAAGAAGCCTTGTACTCAGAGGGGATCTATGTCATGAGATGATCTGGATTTTTGTTTGGCTAACACACTGTACATCTGTCTTTGGACAATGCACTCTAAAGTCAATGCACCATTCCCCATGTAGAAAAGACTTCATTGCCTACCACGGTCTTAGTACTGAACCCATTTTCTCTCTATGAGCCATGTTGGGCAACAGTGACAGTCAATTTAGATTTGGGTTGCTTTACCCTCAAAGATGATATGCTTCCAGGCAAGTTGCCCACAAAGTCAAATTCTCAACACAGCTTCATTCATTGAGGTTGAACATTATGTGCTCCATGACATTTGTTAGATGTTTCTCCCTTTTGCAATGAGGGAGCTGTTTTCATAGCTTTCTGTCATACACAGAAGTACCAGAACTATGTTGATATATCCAATACCTTAAGTATGGCTACTGCTTGAAAGAGGTCTGTTTGTGGTGAAACATTTGCTATAGATCATGTTGTTTTTACTGTTGTATCCCGCCGAATACGGATGTGTCAGGCCATTGGTGCAAATAAAATGCCAGCACAACGCATTTCTATTCTCTGGACTACATCCTGCTGGAAATCTAGTAGGATCATAGTCCTGCTACAAGGGAGATCCAGTGGGAGTTTGAGAATGAACGCTGAAGAAGAAGAAGACTTGTATGTTCTCTACCACGAAAACTTCAAACAGTTTCATGTTGGATGATTGAAATATTGTTGCCATTGTAACTTTTCTCTTACACAATGCTGTCCTTTTATCGTGTGTTGTCTGTTCCACAGGTTCTTAATATCTACTCTAAACATTAATGTCATCTACTCATATCAATCAAAAAATAAACCCGTAACCCTTCAGGGTCGTAGGGGTATCACATTGGATACCTCAGCACACAGAATCCTCCAGCGAATTCTATCCTCAGCGATGCAGATGAGTGTGGAAATATCTTGCCCTGTCCATTCTTTGATGTTGTCTGTCCATGCCTTTATTTTCCCTCCTCTGTTTCTCTCTCCCCTCTTTCCCCCCCCCCCCCCCCCCTTCGACAGTTCCCTGTAGTATTGTTTTTGACAAGGAATCATGTCTGCGTACATGTCCGAACCATGCTAGTTTTCGTCGTTTCACTATTGAAAGAAATGGTTCCTGAACTCCTGCACACATATCTACTTTATTTCTTACGTGCACATTGGTCTTATGTTCCCTATAGGAAATTCGTAGAATTTGTCTATAGTATGTGTACTCCAAAGCCTGTAATCTTCTCTCCATGTCCGCAGTGAGTGTCCAACTCTCACAACCATACTGCACAACAGAAAGCACTGTTAGTATCACATGAAATCACTGGGGATCACATGAAATCAATGGAATGCCTTTTTCACCCAAGTAAGGTTTATAGCAATAATATCTACACCATGTTTAATACAGTTACTGTCTAAACTTCAATCTTGAGGTAACAAAAATTGTCACAGGAAAAGAATCTCCAAAAATTTGATGAATGTTCATTGTCCTGATAGTTTGATAGAGATTTCAATGCAATTTTGCTTATAGCCATGGCTTATATGGTGTCTGTCTGTCTGTGTTTCTTCAGTACCAAATACTGTGCATAGGGTGGAAACTAGCGCTCTTCAACCTGAGCGATTTGATGCTGCTGTGTGTAGTTCTTGCATGTTGCTGAGATCAGTCATACCCTCTTTGATGGTTGTTCTGCCAAGAGCTTGGTCTTCCTCTCTTTCTTTTGACATACGGAACCCATTTTAATTCTTGTAGTGGCAGTCTATTTTCAGTAATTCTAAATATGTCAGAGACATATAATTTCTGTGCAGACTGTCATGCTGAAGTGTGATATATCAGGCAAAAATATACTTATACCCAGTCAAGCTGTAAACTGTGACAATACATTCAGCTCTCTGGATGACATCCTGCTAATCCATAGTGGCTTGAGAACGAACACCAATGAAATTGATATTTACTTAACTTCACCTTTTTTCCCCATATAAACAAATTGTTAAAATGTGTCCACAGTTTAATGCAGATGTTCAAGTTCGAGACGTAGAAGGACTAACTCCCCTAGACATTGCTATGCTGGATAGACCTCCTCATGTCACATATACTGTTAGAGGTAAATCTCTGCTCCATATTTTTATATTTAAAAAAAATGCTTTTAATAGTCAGATATTGTGCTATATAAAATTATAACATTTTTTAGTATCTTTTCAAATATCTTGTGTATTCTTATTCAGACATTTACACTGTAAAAGTCTCCATAATTATTTTGGTGGTAGTATTTTTCTAAGCAATATTTACATTTTGTAGTTTGTCATGGATTCATGGGAGATACTGCAAGTGCATTGTGACTTCTGATGAAGGAATGTAGAAGAAATTTGACATTGCTTTCTGAAAGGTAAAGCTGCCCATTTGCCAAACAGATGAATTTGATTACTTCCAGCCGAAGAGGATGTGTCAGGCCATTGGCGCAAATAATACGGTGACACAACGCATTTCCATTCTCTGGACTACATCCGGCTGGAAATCTAGTAGGACCATGGTCCTGCTACAAAGGAAATCCAGCAGGAGTTTTGAGAATGAACGCTGAAGAAGAAGAAGATTACTTGAGATTCTGAGAATTGCTCACCTACACCCAATCTATTTTTCAAATATAGTTGAATATAATTTGAAATGAATGGTACTGTCAGTTATGATTGGCTTCTCCACATTCTTAGAAATAGAACAGTGAAAATAATTTGTATGTCAAATTTATGTCATTGAAAATTCATATGGGCATATGTCTGTACTTATACTTAGTGTTATGGATGAATTTTATGTATTTCCTATATTTTCTATAAGGAGTCAGACAGGGATGCGTGCTTTCACCATACCTGTTCTCTCACCAGACCTGTTCTCTTTATACAGTGAAAACATATTGCGTGCTATAGTAGATATCCCAGGTATATCAGTGGGAGGACATAACATAAATAATTTGAGATATGCGGATGACACTGTTCTGATTGCAAAAAGTGAGGAAGACCTTCAAGATTTAATTAATGTAGTAGTTACAGAAAGTAAAGAGAAAGGCCTCTTCCTAAATATCAAGAAAACAGAAGTAATGGTTATTTCAAAAAAACAAATTAACACACCTTGCAAGATCAAAGTGAATGATATAGTATTAAAACAGGTCCACTAATTCAAATATTTAGGTACCATGATTACAGCAGATGGAAGAAGTTCAACAGATATAAGAAGCAGAATAGGACAGGCAAAGGCAACATTCAGAAAAATGAACTATATTGTGTAATATGACCTTGTCATTAGAGGTGAGAGAGTTCTGCAATGCTATATAACCCCTATACTAACATATGGATGCAAGTCTTGGACAGTAAACAAACTAGAAAGTGGGAAATTAGAGGCAATAGAGATGTGGTTCTATAGAAGAATGCTGAGTATACCATGGACAGTCAGATGTAGAAAACTAATGTAGAGGTGTTGAAAGAGTCAAATGTGAAACACACCTTAATCAATAATATAAGAAAAACAATATAATTTTTTTGGCCACTTCATGAGACAAGCAGGTTTGGAGAACATAGTCACAACAGGCAAAATTGAAGGCAACAGAGAAAGAGGGCGACAATGTGAGAAAATATTAGACAGTTTGACAACCTGGCACGGCAGGGAAACAACAACGATTTTGATACATAATACTGTAGAAAGCCATGACCGCCTACGCCAGCCGGCAGGGCACCTGATGATGATATTTTCTATGACCTATGATCGATGGCACGCATCCCATTCTTAACATCCCAGAACATCACTATTGTTCATAAAATTTTACACCATTCATTGAGAATTAACTCAGAAGAAGAAGAGCTAATACTATCTTCTTATTTGTGTTACTGAGGCCCACACATGTTTGTTGAATCTGGCTTTCTATTACCTAAGAATAATCTACAATAAAATAATTTATTGCGAATGCCTTGCATGTTGTATCACCAGAACCAAATGAGGTTTATACATGGGGAGAAAATAACAATAGTACTCTTGGACATGCAAGCCCTAACAAGAGAACATCTCCCGAAGTTGTAGATTTGTTCAAGAAAATGGGAGTTTCTGTCAAACAAGTAAGTATCGCAAACCTTATTGGAAAGTCTACATCTTAAAAATATAGCATTACATGATCTGCGTTCTTCGTTTACTTTCGTTCTCAAAACTCCTGCAGATTGGCAGGATGTAGTCCAGAGAATGTGTTGTGTTATAGTTTACGGCTTGACTGCGATATCTCTACCTTTCGACCAGGTACATCTGACTTAATCATGCTTCTAGGTCACTTTGACTCACTGTGGGATGTGCCAGTCAACTCGCGTACCCCCTCAACCACTTTAAACTCTTCTTACAGAGTACTTGACAAGTAACAGTAATTCATTGTTCCCCTTTCTGACCCCAGATATGTATTCCAAATAATGTTTTCTGTATTGAAAAAGTTAGTATTGATAAGTGTTAGTGTGTGTATGTATGAGTGTTGATATGCGTTATGTGCTCAGCTGTTTTATGTATGTGTGTGTAAGCATGTGCACATACAATTGTGTGTTTGTAATTTAAAGACTAATATTCTCTTAAATATATTTACCACAGATTGTTTTGTGCAAGTATCATTGTGTGTTCCTCACTCAGTCTGGGCAAGTCTACACATGTGGCCATGGGCCAGGCGGAAGACTGGGACATGGTGATCAGCACACAGTTTTGGTATGTCAATTTGCAGATAAGAGATATTTCATAAACTCAAACTCATGGACACATTAACTGACTTCTTCGCCTTGCATTCTATTGTTCATATACATTATTAATTTGGAGCGTGGCAGCCTAATTGATAGTGAGCTTGCATGCTATCACCGGGTTACAGTGCACCAGGTTCGAAACCTCGCCCTTACAAAAAATTCCTGTTCGTGATTTCTTGTCTGACAGAACTGCACGTTCAGTCGACCTAGCTGTAAATGGATACCTGATGCATGAGTTATGGAAGGTAAACACAACAAGGAAGGAAACTGGTCACCCACCAAATAATTTCTGCGGCTCAGTACATGGAGAGTTATCTTAATTCCCAACGGCAGTTTGGTTGCTGCCGTGAAACCTACCTTTACATTATCAGTGACATATTTTGTTGTGAATCCTGCTTTGTCTTCATTTTCTTCTGCCTGCCCCAGGAGATTCTTGCTTTAAGGTCTATCATTATATGGTACAGTCAGCATTATATGGTACAGTCAGCATTATATGGTACAGTCAGCATTATATGGTACAGTCAGCTGCATATTAAGATTTGGGATATACGTAAAGTCCACTCATATTGCTTTTACATACATCCTTTAATTTAAGTTGAAATTTGAAGACAAAGAGTAATGAAGTTTTACTAATTACTGGAAGCAAACTTGAAAACACATAAATACAATTTTTTATCTAAAGGTCTTTGTCAAAAACACTACATAAAGGATGCTTCTGCCTTTAATCACACTATAATACAAAAATAAAACACACATGTTGGAAGATCTAAGATCTACTGTGTTTAAATAGCATTGTACTCACTACGACTTTGTAAACCTCTTGGTTCTGTACAAGCTGCCCAGCCTTTTTCCAGTTCAGAAGATCTTTGATATTTTGTGTCCTTCGTAGTCGTGGTCTACCTCTTGGTCTTGTTGTCCTGTTTAGGGTCTGCAATACTGGTTTATGTTTTTGTCAGCTACTTCTGTGTGAAACTCTGCAAAAATTGCTCTGTTTCTTCATTTACTGCAGTTTCATTGTTTTTATTTTACAACAATATATGGTTATGCAGCAAACAGAACAAGAAGAGACCATGCGAAGAATGAAGAGATTGCAAGAACTGCTGCAACAATGTCTGGTCAAATATGTTGAAAAACAGTATAAAATAGTTTTGCTACTGAATGAGAATGAACCCATATTGACCAGCAGCAAGAGGAAGACCTAGAAGACTGTGGATTGAAGTTACCAGCATTGGGATTTCAGAATATTACTGACTATAGAGCGACCAAATGTGCCATAGACTGAAAACGTATCGTCACTCAATCCTACAACACCTAACAACAAAAGCAGAGAAAAGATAATAGATATAGACAGATTGATGGTTGCTCACTAACCTATGCACCTATTCTTCTCAGGTTCCTCGTTTATTGGAAAGTGTCAAAGAGTTCACATGTATAGATATAGCAGCTGCCAATGATCACACTGTACTTAGAATGGAAGGGTAAGAAAGCATTTTCTCTAAATTCTGCACTTGCAGACATATTTTCTTTCTTAATCAGATTTACCATTTTTATGTATTTTAAATCACTTAATTGTTTGTGTGTATATGTATATACAATTTATGTGCCCATGACAAAATAACTGAATTTTGTATGCCAAAAGAAACATCTTTTGAATGGTGTAAATTTATGTGGTTTGGAAAATAAAGAGCTTTATATAAAGATCTTTGCTTTCAAAGATTGTACTGCAGGGAACAGCTGAGGATGGAAGAAGAGGTGGACAAACAAAACTCTGAGTAGATATCAAGGAATGGTTAGGGTATCATTATGACTTTTCCACACTTGTCCTTATGACAGAAGATAGGGATATTTGGCTAGCCTTTTTGTGCAGATGTTTCCAATTCCCCAAGACCCTAATGGTTATAGATATTATTTTATGAATATATATATATTTGGGATTCCGCCAAAATGGCCAATGATAATGGATGTGTTCTCTCTATGGTGTCTGATTAGCAGTTGTTCTTTCGCGAAAGAATGGCAACCTACGAGAATATTGTATCTAGAAATTTCCAATGGATTAATCAAATATTATTCTCTAGATAGCAAAAAGAGAACTACACCTGTTTGGTCATATAAAGAGACATGACCGTTTAGAAAGACAAATAATGGAGGGCAGAGTAGCTGAGAGAAGGAGAAAGGGCAGACCAAGAATATGATGGACTGACAACATTAAAGATAACATGAATACATCTTTGCAAAATGCAAGCCACATGGCCCAAGATAGGAGGGTTTCAGGAATTCAATGAGAAGACAACATTCTGGAGAGAATACATGACATGACACATATTTATGATATGAGATTCACCGCCCATAACAGCAAAACAGAGCTACATGACACTCTACAAATATAAAAAAAATGATGCAGAATCTTGGGAAAAAAGAGGAGAAATACAGCAGCTCAACAACTTGGACTGACTTGAAAGACACTGGCAGAGCAAACATCTAAAGTTTTCATACTGTGTCCAGCTTGTTCAAGAACCTGAGTCCAGCAAAAGTTTTATTAACCATCATGAACTCCTTCATAGATAAGGACATAACTCTAACTGAATTTTAAAAAATGGGCAAATAAAGTGACAAATGATCATCATCACTTGTGTTGGGCACACAACAAAAATATTTAATTTCTTGTTTACTAATATACTATAAAACAGCAAGTCTTTATTTAATTAAGAAAAATGATTGTATATATGAATAAACCAAGTGTATCAACTGAAAAACCAAGTGTATCAACTGAAAAGCCAAGTGTATCAACTGAAAAGCCAAGTGTATCAACTGAAAAGATGTTGAATTCATGTGCTTTATGTCTTGTATCTATTCATTCATGTTAATTTAATGTTTATATATTTGTTCATTCCAGTGGTATTGCATTCTCATATGGATTGAACCAGTATCACCAGCTTGGGCAAACACCTGTAACAGAGAACAGTTCATTACCAAAACAGGTAAGGCAAGGGAGGGGATAATAACATGGAAACCCCAATTAGTATGGATTCAGATATGATAGGGTGGAGTTATTTTTTCTGTTTATGAGAACTTACAATATTCTTCTTCAGTGTTCATTCTCAAACTCCCGCTGGATCTCTCTTGTAGCAGGACAATGATCCTACTAGATTTCCAGCAAAATATAGTCCAGAGAATGGAAATGCGCTGTGTCACTGTTTTATTTGCGCCGGTGGCTCGACACATGCGTCTTTGGCTTACATTCAAAATCAGATCACGTCTGTTTTGCGTGTACATTTTTTCAGGTGCTTGCTTGGGATATTGCTTGAGCTGCAAGTTACATGCTCTGAAATATAGTTACGTATCAACGCTCAGCAGGCAAATTACTGCTCTGTTGAGAGAGACTGGTTCTGTAGGTCAGAACAAGAACTACAAAAGTTAATCAAAGTTGAAAAAAGATACCAAAAATTACAGAATGGAAATCAACACAGAAGAGAGAAAGAACTTGTTTAACATCAGAGACACATAGAACATTGGCCTACGTTATGATGAATATGTGCAAACTTGATGACGTGAATACTTCAAAATACCTAAGATCCTGCATATACAACAATCAAAAATCGAATTATGGATAAAACTGAAGATGGCCTTCGCTCCTATGTTTAGGCTAAATTTAATAAGGAAAAGCATTATGTTAGAGTGGATGTGAAAATTTTAATTAGATATTAGGTTGCTGATTACCCTCTTCGCACAGTGGATCTCCACTTCAGTAAATCACTGAGGGTTAAACGGCTGATGGTTTCCTTGTAAATGTACTCATTGGCTCTTGCAATGATGTTGTATTGTTGGACTCTCGCTGCAGATATAGAGATGAGTAGTCTTTTTAATACAAGTGTTAGAGACGAAATCTATGCACTTTCTATCGAGAACATAAGACAAATGTGTGCATATGAGAAATAAAATAGAGATACATATAGGTCCACAAGAATCTCTACTTACAATAGTAAAGCGACAAAAGTTTACGTTATTTGAATATGAATGATTCTATGCAGAGAACAGTCAAAGGTGGAAGGAGCAGTGGAAACCAATTAAATCGTTGACAGACTTTAAAGATAGACCTGTCAAGATTTTTCCACACTTGTGCGCATTACTGAAGATAAAAATCTATGGAGGATTCTGTGTGTTGATGCATCCAATGTAGTTACCCTTTGGACCTGAAGAGATATTGGTTTTATTCATGTTTGAGATGGATAGATACTATATGGGGAAACTCATTTATAGTGTAGCCAATCTTCTGAAACTTTTGAGACTTTGTGAGTGAAAATATGATGCATTATCTTTCGTCTGGGTTTTAATCAATATTTCTTTCATGCTAATGTTTTAGCAGTGTATTAGTCTTTTCTATATCAGGTTTCTGTACGTTTCTTCTGTTTACATATTCTAATCAATATAAGGTAATACTGCGTGAAACGTAGCAACAATAGTACTTACATAGAACACAGGTTTTTAGAAAGTTCCACTTTAATACGATGGACTATCACTAAAACTAAGGGGTTATGAGTAGTAAACAAGAAAACATAGAAATTACAATTCACAAGACATTTTAATTTGTATTGTAATTTGTAATTCTCTGTTTGTCCTGTTATTTCTGGATAAAGACTATATGGTAGAAACATTGATTTCATCTATTTTGTGTACTGTCATTTACGTTTTCATATCAGATAGTTCTTGAAGGTACATATTACTACCTATGTGTTCTGTATTTTCTTCTTCTGCATTCATTCAATGGAATGCAAGTGTCATGGTTTACAGCATTGCTGCGATATCTGTTGTGCCTTTCGGCCTGACACACTCGACTTCAGCATGGCTTTGGATCACTTTTATATTCAATCCTGTATATGGGATCGGACAGCCAACTCTACCCCATAACCTTCTTAATCGCCTCTTATAACATGCATGGAAGGTAAACAGTGTTGCTATTCTTTGCTCCCCTCTAGTGCCTCGGTAACACACAGGCATGTTTCTATAAGTACCTTAATAAAAATACTATTGCTGCAAATGGACTAGTCTGCCAACATTTAATAGTGTTAAAGAAACCAAAGCTCAACATTGTAAATTTGCTACTGCCATCTGTAATGTTTATCTCTTTGTATTCGTCTTATCACTGCAATTGTCTGTCAGTGTTATCTTCAAGTGATCTCCGTGTAAATTGAGCTCAGATCTTATCATAACAATTAATGTTGACACTCGCTTCCAGTCATCTGTTTATTATTGTATCACTTGACAATCTTGTAATTCATTACATGTAACCATACCATCCCAATTATTTTATGTATTCTCTGCTTATTTTATTCTTATCAATCAGGTTGTCTAACAATTTTTCAGAGCATTACTTTAAGTATTGCCAATGAATTTTGTGTTCATTTTTAAAATTGTTTTTTTTGTGTGTTAAATAAACCTATAAATGATATAGTTCTCAGATGTTGGAGAAAAAAAGACAAATTATAGCAAAAATTAGAAAAGACAATCAAAATCTGTAGGGCGTGTGATGAGAAAAGCAAAACTTGAACATTTTGTAACTACTGGAAAAATCATGGGGAGAAGAGAAAGAGGAAGACAACGAGAGAAATTTCTGGATGGGTTGTCACTGTAGTGCAAACAGTAATCATTAGCAACATAAGAGACAGTGAGTTGTGGAGAAGCACGATCGTCTACTCCACTCAGCATGACACTTGATTGATTGGTAAATGATATAGTTGGTTGGTGGTTGGTTGATGATCCATCGGTCCATAGGCTCATGCCCTTTGACCTAATGCCATTAAATGGAATTATATTGCTGGGAAGTCTGGATTTTCGGCCCACCCCTGGACAGAGCCAGAGAATAACTATCACACTTCCAGGAAGGTAGGTTTCAACCTATGCACTGCTTCCAGTCACTGTAGCCAAGATAGGGTTCACTGTGCTCATTCCCCACCACCAATTGACTAATGGTTATGCCGAACTTCACTATTGCTCCAGGCATGCAACCAAATGTTCAAGTCAAAAGGATTGTCACTTCCTGAGTCACTGTGCTTCTATGATGGGTTTCAGCCATAGGAAAAAACAGTGCTGTCAGTTTCCTCCTCCCCAGTGCTGCACAGTATATCTCTCAACCACAGAGGGTGGATACATATATATTCAGGTAAACATGAAACACATTTCAACAACAAAATAAAGCATAATTGTATAGATGACGTGCCATGAAGCTTCTCTAAGAAGATAACCTCAATATAACAGCATGTCATCCACTAAGGTTTTCTGTTGCATGGGTGGTATGTCTAGTGGGCCATTGGTGAGACCCACAGCCGCAACCACATGCGTAAATGATATAGTAAAGATCAAGAGATGCATGAATCATTCAATGTTCATTCAAAGCTGTCAGGCCACACACCATTTTGCCAAAAATATATAATATAAGTAGGAAAATATATGTTATTTATATTATATTTTTACATATTTGTGTTACCAAGGCCCACACCGGATGTCAGATGTGTACTGGAAATTCATGTTGTATTCTCTGCATGGTGTTACCAGTGTTGTTCCTATGATCTTGTAGTTTTTCCTTTATCATTGTATATAAAGTCATCATGTGACATATTCGTTCCAGAAATTGGTTTTCCTTATGGATTTTCTGAACACTCGCTGATTCTGGGCGAGTTGACCTGCCACAGCTAGAGACATGTTTAAGCAATCTGCTATATCACTGCACCATCATCGCCTTGGGTGCCCTCTTCCCCTGTTGCTATTAATCTTGCAACGATGTTATGGCACTTTATATTACCAAAAAACACAGCTTTCTTGTTTGTATATAAAGTACTGATCACTAATACATTTGACTAAAACAAAATATAATCTGTATTGTTTTCAGATGAATTTGAAGCCTTTGAAAGGAAAGACTGTCTGTGGTATTTGTGTAGGTCGGTTCCATACTCTTGTATGGACATCCGATGCTGTTTTTACAGTAGGCTTAAATGCAGGCCAGTTAGGTAAGTCACTACATCAGGAATATACATACTTTTGCAATGATGGTTGTAAAGTATTATAATGTTATCATAAGGAAAAAAGTGTTGTATGTTTTGGAGTTGTTGATGTGCAGCAGTCATATATCTGTTCATTGTTGTAGGTATTGTATTGTTCATTTACATTCTTCTGGTATAATTAATTTACATTATTTCATCATTATTGTTGTTGGGTTATTATATTAACAGAACTTCAGAAGGAAAGATCATTAACTTCTGTTACTGTCAGAAATATTCCCTCCTAACTTTCATTACTGCATGTTTTCCTGTGAAGGAGTGCAGAGAGGCTTTCTATGGGCTGTGGAAATAATAGCCGCTTTGCCATAGTAGATACTGGAATATTATTGATCATTGAAAGATCATTGAAATAACAAAATGAGTATACAATTTGTTGCATACAAAATGTGTCTGGCTCTGTGGCAGAGTATGTTCAAATGTGGAGTACTTCTCAATCTGGGTCATATGATTCTCATATGAAAGGTTTGCAACTATTGTTTGCTGGTCCATCTCAATCGGGATCATATGAAAGGTTTGCAACTATTGTTTGCTGGTCCATCTCAATCTGGATCATATGATTATCATATGAAAGGTTTGCAACTATTGTTTGCTGGTCCATCTCAATCTGGGTCATATGATTCTCATATGAAAGGTTTGCAACTATTGTTTGCTGAATAAAGTGCAGTCCATCTTTTTTTCCAATATTCTTCTTCATCCAGTAGCACATGTTCTTCATATTTCTTAAAGTATATGCCGTCTGTCTTTGATAGAGCATTGTATGTCAAGATTTTCATATCAGACATTTTTAAAGTGCTGTTCTATTTATGCCACAACATATCACTCTTCTTCAGCGTTCATTCTCAAACTCCTGCTGGATGTCTATTGCAGTAGGACAATGGCCCTATTAGATTTCCAGCAGGATATAGTCCAGAGAATGGAAATGCGTTGTGTCGCCGTTTTATTTGCGCCAATGGCCCGACACATCCGTCTTCGGCGGGAACATATCATTCAACTATATTGCCCAGACAAGCTCTATTTGGTTAGGGTGCAAATGGTAAGGTGATTGAAGAGAAGTCTGGCGATGTTCTTCAGTGGTTCTGTTAATCTGATAGACATTTTTTTTCTCAGTGTTCCTTACAAGTTGCAACAGCTCTGGTTTAGAATAAGTGTTGTCAAAAGATCAGGAGCGGCTTTTTGCAAACAATAGTCCAACCTCATGGAGTTTTTCTAAAAGTGAAACCTTACAAGTTTCCACAGAAGTGATTTGGATACTTCAATATCACATTCTGATTATAGATGAACTTTAAGTTTGCAATGAGTTTTTGTTGTAAACATTTTCTCAAGATCCCATGTCTAATCACATCTCTATCGAAATCATTGCCCTTTCTTTTTCTTTCTTTTTTAAATGATCTCTTTATTGACTCACAATCAAATTTTTATCCAGTAGGAAAATAATTTATTGTCTACACAAAGAGCATACTGTTTTCTTTTCTAGATGTCAGATGTCACAAAATAGACAACCTCTATTTGCAGAAGAAATGTCTGTACAGCATTACAATCACCTTTTGCATAGTACTTAATTTGCACTTCAGACTCATTGTGAATTTCATTTGTGGCAGCTTGGCAATGTATTTTCTATTTGTCTGCAATCCAATTATTGTACTGAATATTCTAGATAAATAAATGCTTGTCGTTAGCTTTGACAAAACTTCCAAATGTTTATTTTATGCACTAAAGTTAAAATCCTCAATGACGTATACACACACTGTGCAAATTGGTGTATTTAAAATGCATACCAGTGTGACAATGTGGTAGTAAACCAGTGGTGGTAATTTCTTCATTTTACTGAACAGATGCGTAAAGAAATTGTCTAAAAATTATGGAATATAATTTTTACAGTACACCTTTCTCAAATTATATCTATCGATTTCTCTTCTGAAAAATAATGTATAAGATATATGTTATTTTTATTCATTCGAAAGTTATTGCTATGCAAAAATTCATGTATAACATTTTATAAAATCTCCATATTTAAATTTTCATACAATTTGTTTTAGAGTGATTTTTTTTTCCAGAGGGCACAAATTTCCAAATAAACTATAGTACAGATTTTCAGTTTTTGTACAGAAAATACACATGTTTCATTGAATATGTCCATACTGACCTTTAGTTTCACCTTTAGTAAAGTACTCTTTACACAGAATATGAACATAATTTTTAAAATAAAAATACAGAAATTTAGGTCTTTTATTTTTAGTCTGAATACTGAATGATACATCTGAAAGTTGACAGGCTTATGCTATTCTTTCACAATGTTGTTTTCTTAACTCTTTTCTATTGGAAGTTAGTATTACTTTGTGGTAGTGTATATGATTCAGTCATTGGCAAATGGAACTTAATTCATTAGTCGGTTTTACCAGAGTGCAATACTGTAGATCAGGGATCTGCAACATTTTTTGGTCCAAGGGCCTGATGCAGAAATACACAGATAGGCACGGACCAGATGAGAAAAATCCAATCTGAAAGCTGCATTATCCATGATAATGTTACTTCATTATCATATTATATATTACTAAATGACATACATGATAATACATTTTAAGATGTTTTAACTTATGGACATTTACATATGTATATTTAGGTGCAGACAAATTGATACAATTTCTTAAGTCATGTGGTTCTAGACCAGGCTCGTAATAATCTGATTATTTTTAGGAGTTCTGAGGGTCAGCAGTTACAATTTTTGTTTAAATACTGGGGGCCAGGAAATTTGTACCTGCTGACCAAATCTGGGCCGTAGGTTGCCGACCCCTGCTGTAAGGTCATAACAAATAATTAATTCACTGTATTTATATAGTTTTTAATTGTTGTTTTTAATATTTAAATTATACAGCATTTTTTAAATTGGTAAAGTGTGTGTTTTGTTTGTATGAAATGTATGCGTATGCACATTCAAAGAAAATTGATGGTATGCCTAAATTCTCTTTGGTTTCTTCCTGATATTAGGACATCAAAAAGGTGAAAAGTTTGTGAGCCAGCTGCGCCAGGTAACATCCCTCCGTCACACAGATATTGGAATTGCCAAAGTGGCCTGCTCAGATGCTGCAGTGGTCTGTCTCACCACCAAAGGAGATATCTTTGTCTTGCATGAATACCAGTGCCGGAAAATAGTTTCCAGGTGAGTCCTAGAGAAAATTTAAAAAAGCACACAATTTTCATGAAATAAATTATTAGATTTGTATTCACATTTTTTGGAGTTCATTCTTAAACTCTCACTGAATCTCTCTTCTAGCAGGACAATGGTCCTTGTAGAACAGGGAATGGAGTTGCATTGTGCTACCAATATATCTTTTAACAATGGTCCAGCACATTCATCTTCAGTGTGGTAACTAATATGTTCCGTGTTTTACCATTTCCACTGAACTGTGGACATCTATGGCCTTATCTCTAGTAGAATAGCCATACAAGAGAACTGTTTCCCCTGCTGTAAACCAGCTGAAAAATAACCTTGATCTTTATACTATTGTAGATATTGCTATTGACATAGCCACAGACACCCACTTACATTTTTTTAATTGTCATCATCTATTTAACAGAAGATTAGTAAATAATATAGCTAAAGAATTATTGACATGAAACCTGCAGGGGAAAATGAAATAATGAAGACAGGAACACATATAGTGAAATAAAAGAGTTTAAGATTAATATTTCCTCTTTTCCTGCCAACTTCTACTTTCCCTGGCACTCTGCCATTTTTTATGGCACCTGGTTTTTCTGCATGTGTTTGCTGTTTTGGCCTATTTTATTTATTGATTTTTTAAATTCGGAGACAATAGAGATAAGTGGATGCTGGATATGGTGGTGTTGTTTGTGTGTGTCAGTGGGACTAAAAACATAGACAATAACAAAAATATGTGCACATAAAGACTTGAGTTTCCTGATAGACGTAGTCCACTCACAGAGCCAAGGATGATGATAGCCAGAAAACCCGGATTACTGACATAATTTACATTGCTATTATTATTAAATATTATCATTTCCATTATTTTAGCTTAATCTACAGTAACTAACACACTGAAGCCTTTAAAAAAATCTCCTTCGATCAAAACAATCAGTATCCGAGAAGAATAAGCCTACACGAACAATGGCTATCAAAAGTGAAGTAAAAAATGTGGCTTAGTTTCCTAAAGTTAATAGACCAAATATAATGTTCAGGTACTTTCAAATACTGCTGAAAAATCAAAGGAAAATTCTAGTAAAGAGTTATTACAAAATTATGATTGGAAAAGATCGTGTGAGACTGTTTACCATGACAACAAATGGCTAATTGGAATGTGGCATACACCACCCTTGGTTTTCTATCGAGAAAGGAAATATGTGACATATGCTGCCAGTGGATGGTTGCAGGTTAACAGTAATGGTACAATACCAGATAAAGAGCCTACCTTTAATCTTTAAAAAAAAATATGCGCTGATCTGAAAGTTGTGTAATTTTGTGACGTCCCTAACTGCTGCTCAATCCTAGATACACAATGGCTACCGTATGTTTGTTTAGTTTGTCTTCAACCGTTAAAGATGCAGTACACGTTACAGTTGCGAGGAGTGCTCCAGGATGCAAAGATATGCGGTGGAAGTGCAATGTTTAGCAGCACCAACAGCAGATTAAGTTGAAGGTCTATGCCAACATTTCATGAAAATCCATTGTGTCGTGGCGGTATGCTGAGTGATGTGCATGAGAACTGCAGATGAGCAGAGCAAGAACAGTGGAATATTTTTATGCATGAGATGTGCCTATACAGCAAAAAATAACTACAAATACACAACTAACTATCCCCTTTCCTAGCCTTCAACTAAATTAAAAAAATTATATAAATAAAAATAAACATCCACACTGCAACAGATAATTTTATGCAAAGGGAAACAATCCATGAATAATGATGGCCTGCAGGAGTTTTTAAAAAAAAACATTTTTTTCTTTATTTCATTCCGCAATCTGTAAAATGGATATGTCCATATCTGGTATTGTACCATAATAATAATAGTAGCCATCAGTAGTAGTCATCATAATAATAACAGTAGTCATCAGCTTCTGTGGCTATCTGCAAATGGGACATGCTGGGGCATCATGGCAGTGACCACCTCCCATGTGTTGTTCTCTTAAAAAATGACAAAAGTAAGCAGATAAGGCCAAAGGTAAGATCCTTTAAGTATGATCGCAGACGAGTGGATGTTGTGAGCAGATTTCGACAAGACAAACGTAAGGCTCAAGTAGTGGGAAATCAGGTGTGGGATAGGCCCCCCCTGGTGGAACGAAGAGGTTCAAAGGGCACGGAGCAAGAAACGGAAAGCAGTAGCACTATGGCAAAGGGCAAGGAAACGTGTTGCGGCTCAGCCCATGGATGTCGCACATTGGAAACGGAAGAAAGATATCTTAGTCCGGAAGAAAGATATCTTAGTCCAAACATTCAAAGCTATTGCAAAGTCAGCAAAGGCGTCAAAATGGGACGAATTTTGCCAGGAGATCACACGCGAAAAGTCACTAAAATTGTTCTGGCGGTTACACAAGTCCATGAATGGTCTGACAAGACACGTGACTATTGCCGATTTCCAGAGCGACGATACCGTCTGGCAGAAGACGGACGAGACAAAAGGTGCGCTGTTGCTGGCACACTACATCGCACAAATTTGTCAGAGAAATGTGGAGGCATATCAAGAAATCAGGAAAACGATCACAGACACGTGTAAGAACTTGAGCATGGAAAACCATATGCTAATCACAGTTGAAGAAATTAGGAAGGCACTGAAAAGTACAAAAAACACAGCACCAGGGCCAGATGGCATTAGATACGATGACATTAGTCGAAGAACGGATGAGGAGTTGGGAGAGTTGGCGGACATGTTCAATAATAGCCTTCTAAAGGGCACAGTGAAAGAAGACTGGTTGCACAGCTATTTAGTTCCACTACCCAAACCTGGGAAGGACCACACCAGGATACAAGGCTACAGAATAATAACAATGCCAAATAAGATAAGCAAGCTTTTGGAAAAAATTGTGGCCTGGAAGGTATCGTGTTATCTTGAAAGAAATAAGTGTTTACCAACATTGTTAGGAGGATATCGTCCAGGAAAGAAGACATGGCAGAATGCAGGCATATTTGCGCAGGATGTTTTTGAGGGGTTCGATTCGCGCATGGAATCATGTGCGGTCGCAATAGACCTTGAGGATGCGTACAATAGGGTGTCCTTGGATATCTTGATGCACCAGCTAGCTGTTAAATCTTGCAGTTAATCCTTTTGTCGTGCGTTGGGTTGGTGCCGCCCTGATGCACAGCGTTGTAGTTCTTAAGTGTGGTAACTGGATATTTGCACCAACGGTTATTAGCCCTGGTCTGCCACAGGGATCGCCTCTATCTCCTATACTTTTCAATGTATACACAGTACATATCGCTGGCAATCAAATCACAGGTGTTGGCAGAACAATGTCATATGCCGATGATATCCTGGTGTATAGACAGGGCAGAAATCGAGAAGAGTGCGTCGTGGAACTACAGAAGGAGCTGGACAGACTGACAAATTGGTGTCGAGATACGGGAGCAGTGGTTAATCCGTCTAAGGCATTCGTGATGTGGTTTTCTTTGAACAATCACATGGTAAAGACACCCATGCCACAAGTTTCGCTGTCCGGGAAAAGTTTAGAAAGAACTAGCACAATGAGATATCTGGGTGTGTTTTTTGACAGAAGCCTGAGTTTCAGGGAACATGTTAACCACATTATCATAAGGGCAGGCAAAGGCTTAGCAGCAATGAAGGTTATTGCTGCTGTGCAGTGTGAGCAGAGATTGTTATTTCTTTTGTACCAGGGTTTGGTTGTGGCTGTGGTGGAATATGCACTGGCAATTCTGACTCTTAGCCAAACTCAGATCGAAAGACTGGATAGAGTCTGGATACAGCTTAGTGCGCAGGTAAAACGATCAAGGAGAAAAATGGTGCCTTTGCAGTCACTACGAGTAGTATGACCATGGAGACTATGGCGGTGACCAAGGCATTTGAGTGGCTACGCACACAGAAGGTAGCGCAGGTCTGCATTTTGAGTGACTATGAGTATGATTAAGAAGGTACAAGTGGGTCTCGTTCGCGAACAGTGGATTGAGGCCTTGAGAAAGTGGTTACATTTATTTTCGTGCCGGGACATGTGGGCGTTCGAGGCAATGAAAGAGCGGATCAACTGGCATCGTGCGCGATTGTGGCACAGGGCGATGGGGCAATGGATCGCGCTGACGTTTTGAACTCTTTAAGAGATATAACACGCGAGAGTGAGAGTAATGTGGATGATGATTCCTTTTCCATGGCTAGGATTACAGATCAGGGATTGAAATGCAGTGTTGCTAGAGGTGAACATTTTGGAGGGCGCAGAAGAATGATGGTCAACCAGCATAGGACCGGTACTGTCAGCAGAAGTATGATGGCGGATACACTCAAGGAGAGATCGGAACAACTATGGATGTGTCCAGTTTGCAGTGATGATGATCCGACGACTAACTAACTAATAATAGTAGTAGCTGTAGCTGTAGCCATCCATTGCAGGAGATGATGACAGCAATCTTACACTTGTGATGTTTTATCTCTGGTGTATGAGATGGCTAAAAAATCCAGTTCTGTCATAGAATCCCCTGCCAAGGTGAACATCTATTTATTATTTTTGTTTGTCTTTTTAAGCAGCGAGTCTTTTTCTCTGCTCCTCTGAAATTTGATTTCTCTCTGCGATGTGAACACTTTTACGTTAACATCCTATAACTTTGCTAAAGAACTAAAATGATGTTCTACCTAAATGAAATTGTGCTGGATCCTAAAATTGTATACATATATCTATTTAACTCATTTAAAAGAAGGAATATATGTCATTGGTTCATTACGGGCAGATGTTGCCTCATTTTTAGCAGAACATAAAATTACATAAAGCTCACATAAAATTAAATCTAATTTATTTTCTGAAATGGCAGTACACTATTATTGATTGGAGGGGTGCAGCATATTTTAGTTTTTGGGAGGGAGTTTTTTTTCATCATTTAGGGGTTTGCGTTTAGGGATAGTGTTAAATGTTTAGTTTTACATTTATTCACTGTTGGTTTCCAGTTACATTACATTTCTACTAAATCTGCTGAATATAATGTCATTGGATGACCCTGACTGACTAGGCGACTAGTCTTCTAGATCTGATGTTAACATGAGATTTCTGTGTTGACACAGAAGATTCACAAACTGAAAACTAGATTACAGAGGGGTTCTGCGCATAATATTAAAAGGTTGGACTGCTATCACATGATGTGGCCACATCTGCCCGTAATGTACCATCATGTTTTATTTATGTGTTGTATTTTATTTAAATTTCTCTCTCACACAGAGGACAAGATATAGATAAGGTATTTATCACTGGGGGAAACCTGGACCATAACACTGGCCTTGGTATTTTAACTGAGAAAGGTGGTGAAGAACTCCATGTGATGATGAAAAACGAACTTGGACAAGTGAGTGTTTTATTTTTTCTTCATATTTTCTTACCCTTTTAGATTTTGGAAATATGAAGTGAATTACTGTTCAACTGAATACCAGTTGTGATTTTGTATATATACCTGCATTTGTGTGTGTACTTTCAATAAAATGAAACCCACAGGGAAAAAAGGAAACAGGGAAGACTGTTGAGGCTGAAAACATATCCACGATTGAGAACAAATGGAAAATTCTTGTCCACGGCCTATACACCAAATGGGGCTACGTAGTGCAGTGGTTATGGCACTGGCTTCGCTTATGAGTGGTCCTGGGTTCATTCCCTAGTTGACGTAATTTTATTCAGAGCACAATTTTTATTTGCTCCCTGGTCGTCCCAAGAAATGGCTACCGCCCTTATATAGCAGAGCCACTGAAATTAGATCGCTAACATATCACACCCCTCATTATCATCATCAGGTGCCATGCCGACTGCCGTAGGCGGTCATGGCTCTCCACAGCTCTCTGTCCACAGTATTATGTATCAAAGTCGTTGTTGTTTCCTTGCCGTGCCAGGTTGTCAAACTGTCTAATATTTTCTCACGTTGTCATCACATCCCTAAGGCATTAATAAATGCAATGGATTAACTTTATTTACTTATACACCTGAGGATATGTAAACATCTTAGAGGATCCGAGGGATTGATTGTGTGTGTGAATGTGTGCATTTAATGTCTGCTTATGTTTATTAGACTAGTTAATCTTTTTCTATATAGCCCAGCATTGAGAAATTAATAAAGTGTATGAAATCATCACCACGAGGTGCCTTCTCCGCTATGAAGGTTGGCTGAAAAATACCTCAGACATCCTCTGTCGGTGGTTCTTTTTGTTAGACTAATCTTGTAATGTTTCTCTCCAACTTGTATCTCTGCCTATCTCTTACTCGCTTCCCCTTGACTCTACCCTCAAGTAAGGTCTTCAACAAGGTATCATATCCTAAATTAGTTGTCACACTGAAATAGACATTGATAAAAATTATATGACACTAAATAGTAATCTAAAAGTGATGCAAGTATATGATAATATAAACAAAACTGAAATATTTATGCCCTTTATAAACATTAAACAACAAATGTTTATTTTTTCTTCGACATCAATTTTAAAGTAATAAGTTGTACTGTTTTCTATTCCACTTCAGAAAGAAAACAAGATGTCTGATCATTTATGTTTATTATTTTCTCTGCTTATTATTAACTGTATTATATTAGTCTATTAAAATAATATGTTAGTCTATTAAAATAATATGTTAGTCTATTAAAATAATATGTTAGTCTATTAAAATAATATGTTAGTCTATTAAAATAATGTTAGTCTATTAAAATAATATGTTAGTCTATTAAAATAATATGTTAGTCTATTAAAATAATATGTTAGTCTATTAAAATAATATGTTAGTCTATTAAAATAATGTTAGTCTATTAAAATAATATGTTAGTCTATTAAAATAATATGTTAGTCTATTAAAATAATATGTTAGTCTATTAAAATAATTGAAGGAAGTTGTTCATCATTGTCTACAGCTTTTTTTGTGGCGTAGCTCTGACCCAAATCGGAGAAGATGTCATTTTGCACTGAAGCGTCAATTGACTGTAGCAGATGTAGCCATGACAAATTCATGTCTGGTATTGTCAAGCAATCGAGGTGAAGCTTTCATTGGATATCTCTCAAACAAGAAAATCAGTTCCACAGCCAATAAAGAATTTGATAGCAAACAAAGCAAGGAATTAGTGAAAGGTAAGTAGTTTAATTTTTTAATGAAGTTATTTGTGGTTTGACAAATCATTTTTAATGAAGTTATTAGTGGTTTGACAAATCATTTTTAATGAAGTTATTAGTGGTTTGACAAGTCATCTTTAATGAAGTTATTAGTGGTTTGACAAGTCATTTTGAATGAAGTTATTAGTGGTTTGACAAGTCATTTTGAATGAAATAAACTGTTCCATCATCACCAGGTAGCATATCCTGGACAGGATGTACCAGCTATCACAGCCTTTCAAAACTCCTGCCAGTCTCTAACTAATCTTTCCACTTCTGTCATATTGCGGTAGTCTTTAACCCCTTTACGGTTATAACTTGTTGCTTTGACATAAATTACACTTAAAATTCATTGAGAAAAAAAATTGTCGTGAAAACTTTTTTGATCATGTGAATTTCACCAAACAAGACTCATTGTCATATTCATATAGTTCATTATATCCTCTTTCAAAATATATAGACTTTTATAGAGTTTACTCTGCAAATAACTTGTCTCTGTCCATTCATAAAACAATACTATGAATTCTCTGTACTGCTGTCATGCAGGGCTAGTGATGTAAACTAAATATTGCTACATTACAGGGAATAAAAACACGTTGTGAAAGGGTTAATGTCATCCATCTTCATTTTGATCGTCCTTTTTCATCCACTCTGTTGTTTTTTCTAGGCTTTCATGTTGTTTGATAGGACCAAAATAGTCTAGTTCTCCGAAGAGAATCTTGCTGTTCAGTCAGTTCTGTTGTGCGTTCATTTCTTTCAGTGTAGTTTTATGAGTGATCTGTTTGTTCCATAGCATTCTGAGGACTCTTCTGCAACATTTTGTTTCAGATGTTGCTATTTTATTGTTTTACCTGTTTTAGTAATTATCCAAGATTCACATTATTCATCAGATGATCATTATTTCACACATGACACATCAAACAATAGCACAGTCTAGTTCAGAGTTTATCCACAATTACATAACTGACAGTTCAAATTCTCAGTTGGTTGATAAACATTCTGTGCAGTCCGTAATGTTGTTAATTTCTGGCATTGCCGCACTTCACTGCTTAGACCTAGTTACAAGATTTACATCTACAATTGAAAAGAAAATATGTGCATTCGAAATAACATGTTATAGACAGGTCCTAACAAAATCATATACAGAAAGACAAACCAATGCAGATGTCCGCATTGATCTGAACATAGAAGAAGAATGGCTCCTCAATACTATCATAAAATGCAAAAATATTTCGGACTTATTCTGAGACACAGTGGTTTTAGAAAGATTAATCATGGAGCACAAAGTTCCAGGAAAGAGATGATGTAAATGACAGAACAAAATGAATAAAGACAAAGACCACACCAACTGAGAACTAAACAAACAATTGGTCGAAATTTAGTCCAAAAGGCTTGAACCACTCTTTTGTCTGGTTCTTGGTTGGTGTAGTCTTTGTCTTCATAACCCCCTAGTTTTAGTGATAGTCCGTCGTGTCTAAGTGGAACTTTCTAAAAACCTGTGTTTTATGTAAGTACTATTGTTGTTACATTTCACGCAGTATTACCTTATATTAATTGCTGTAAACAAACATCATCATCAGGTGCCATGCCGGGTGGCGTAGGCGGTCATGGCTCTCCACAGCTCTCTATCCACAGTATTATGTATCAAAGTCGTTGTTGTTTCTTTGCCGTGCCAGGTTGTCAAACTGTCTAATATTTTCTCACGTTGTCGCCCTCTGTCTCTGGTGCCTTCAATCTTGCCTGTTGTGATTATGTTTTCTAAACCTGCCTGTCTCATGAAGTGGCCAAAAAAGAAGATTGCCTTTTTCTTATATTCTTGATTAAGGTCCATTTCGCATTTAACTCTTTTAACACATCTAAATTAGTTTTTCTGGCAGTCCATGGTATTCTCAGCATTCTTCTGTAGAACCACATCTCTGTTGCCTCCAATCTCCCACTTTGTTTTCAGTAAACAAACATAAGAGAGGTTAACAATGTGGTCATATGATGATGATGAAGAATTCAGGAATTGTCAAATGAATTGTAGTTTTTGAGATTAAGAAAAATAATGTACTTTTTTTTCATTGTTTCTACTAGAGTGTGGTGATGGTTTTGGTAAGAGCAGGATGCTTGATCTACAGTGTAATGAAATTGTGGAGGAAGTCCTGGTGCGTCGTCTTCCTGTAGTCCACAGAGCAGTCATGGTGTCAGCCGATCGTAAAGGCAGGAATTTTGCTGTTTTGCAAGCTATGCCAAATTCAGGGTGATATAGCTGTGTTTTTGTTGTGACTTGAAATTTAGAATAATATTTTTTTTTCTTTCACCTGTATATAGTTGTAGCATGGTTTGGACATGATTGTATACAGACATGATTCCTTGTCAAAAACAATAATGCAGGGAACTGTCGAAGGGGGAAGACGCAGAGGAGGACAAATAAAGGCATGGATAGACAAGATCAAGGAATTGACAGGACACGATTTTTCCTCATCCGCATCGCTGAGGATAGAAATTGCTGTAGGATTCTGCGTGCATCCAATGTGGTACCCCTACGACCCTGAAGGGTTACAGCTTTATTGATTGATTTAGTTGTATGACTAAAATAAAAGAACACCAGCAAAATCAAGGTTCTCTAGTTGTTTTAACAGGTTAATTGGACTTCATATATGTTGATTTTTATTGTTTAAATCATTTATTATTTATTAATTATTGATGCTATTGTTGATTTCATATTTAGATCTATAAATCTTAGATGCAGTTGTGTATTGTTAAATCACTTGCCTGCTGACCAGCAGTCCCAGGTTTTGAGTTCACTAGTTATTCGTGGTTTGAAATAAAATTAGCTTCTGTGGTTCACCCAGCCACAAGAGAGTAAGGTAACAGGACACATGCTCTGAAAACATTAAGTAATGGCATCATCGCTACTGGGGAATTGTGAAATAGTAAAATACCAATAATATTACAAATAGTTTACATACTATAATTACAATAATTTGCAAATAATTTCTGCAATTATAAAACCAAGTAATATGAAAAGTAGTTTACATTTAGTTAGTTTGTTCCTTTCGTGCCACAAGCGACACATAGGGCAGAGGTTTAGGGCAGTTTACATACTACAAGAATAATTTTCTCTTAATATCTATGTCTTAATGTCTACAGTTAAAGTTTGCACCTGTTACTGTTGCACACAAGACAAAAGGTGCTAACCAATAACTGTGATGATCTGAAATGCCCCCCTGCCATTATAAATCACCTGCAGGTGGAATGGAATGCCCCAATTGTGAAAGACTGGTCTCCATAGTAGTTTGCTGTGGATTTTTTTCCAGTTATAATTACTTGACATATATAACAATTTTTTAGCCAAGAGAGTGGAGTTTTAAGGCTAGGTGTTCTGGTGAAAATACATCTCTTGAATGGATACCTACAGGCAAAAGAGGAAGGGGTAGACCAAAAGAAACACTCAGAAGAACAATACTTAGAGAAAGTAAAACAACAAATATTCATACTATTCAAGAACTGCACAGACTAGCTTTGAACAGACAGAATTGGAGAGATCTGACCTCTGCCATATGCGCTAACTTCAGCGTAAATGGAAAATGAATGAATGAATGTTCTGGTGAAGTGAAAATATAAAACCATGGATGTTAGCCATTTACTGTGAAGTTTTCAAATCGGTTGTATCTGCTGTAACTGTAGAAAAGAATGGTGGTTGTGGTAGAACCATGATCTCTGAAGTATATATTGCATAAGGTGTTCAGGCTAAATAAAAAGCACGTCTTATGTCCAGTACATTTCAGCCATGGACACTAGTCAAATTAGGCTATAACAGAGCTTTTAACCATAAAAAAATAGTGGTCGCAGTTCTGGTAATCCAGTCACCACAATCTGCAGGGATTTATCCAGGCTTATGGTTAAATGTTCTAATGCTAGATCATCCAGTCTTGTCTTCATGGGGTGTTGGGGTGTATTGTTATACTACTGGGCAATACATGCTTCTATACAGATGATTTTACAGTCTCTTCTATAGGTTAGCATATGTATCTAAATGCTTTCTTATTTCTAACATTATCATAAATTGTTGTTCATCTAATCCAGTGGTTCTCAATCTGGGCCATATGGAGACTTGCAGAGAACAATTTTTAACTATTTTTGTGTGTGGGGGAACAGGAAGTTAACTATTTGAACGATAAACAAGATTTATAGGAAAAAAGGCTTAAAATCCAATGGTGACTAACAAAGAAAGCCAATGACACCAGGGGGAACATGGAAGAAAATTTGTCTTAAAATGGGGGCTACAGACCATAAACGGTTGAGAACCACTGATATAATGTATATATCAGTCTTACCAATAGGTTACACTTATTATTGATTGTCATATATATCAGTGTAGTATTTAAGTTGTTAGTAACAATGTAGTTAGTTATTCCACGTTGCTTAGCATTGCATCTTAAACCCATCATGAGCATTCTAGAACAGCCACATTCATACTTGGTGTTTGTGTCTCTACAGTATGTCCGAGTTTCCATCTGTAGCAACATCTGAAATACATATGCACTTTGATAGACTTCTCCATGAGGCTGACATGGAAGACAACATTCATGATGCTGTCATTCAGGTAGTTGCTGTAATTATTTTTTAAATTAAATTGTTTTGTTTTTTTAGTAAGTTTAGTTAGTTAGTTAGTCGTCAGATCATCATCACTGCAAAGTGGACATGTCCATACTTGCTCCGATCTCTCCCTGAGTGTATATGCCATTACACTTCTACTGACAGTATCGGTTCCTATGCTGGTTGACCATCATTCTTCTACGCCCTCCAAAATGTCCACGTCTAGCAAAACCACATTTCAAACCCTAATCTTTAATCCTGGCCATTGAAAAGGGATCATCATCCACGCTAGTCTCACTCCACTCTCGTGTGCTATATCTCTTACAGAGTTCAAAACATCAGTTCGATACATTGCCCTGTGTCACAATTGCGCATGATGCCAGTTAATCTGCTCTTTCATTGCCTCAAACACCCACATGCCCCGGCACGAAAATAAATGTAACCACTTTCAACCTCGCCTTTCTCAAGGCCTCAATCCACTGTTCGTTTGTAAACGAGAACAGTTTAATAAATGCTTTGACCCTCTGTTTAATAAATGCTTTAGTTAGGTTAAGGATGGGTAAAAAATATGGCCCATGGTCAAAATCCTTCCCACCAAGTCATTTTTAACAGTCCACCAGGCTGATGTCAAAGTACTATGTACATTTGCTTCTGAGCTTAGAAAACACTTGGTCATCCATCGCAAGTGATGATGACCATGTGTTACATCCATTTTTTAAATTCAGTTAGAGTTATGTCCTTGACTATAAGTACAATTTATATTTTAAGGTGATCTACAATTTACATTTTAATGTCTACAGTTTACATTTTCACAAGTCTAAAATCTACATTTTAACTGCATTCTACAATTCATATTTTATCTGCATTTTATAGTTTACATTTTCACAATCCTTCTATTTCACTACAGCTTATATTTTACTGTAGATTGACCAACAGTAAAATTTACACTTACCAAAAAAAAATACAGGTTGTGATTTCTCATCACTCTTTCATTCGACCCAGCTGTAAATGGGTATATGATGCATGAGTTAGGGATAGTAAACACAGCAAGGATGGGAACTCCCCCCCCCACCTAATAATTGCTGCTGCTTAGTACATGAAGAGTTATCTTCACCTCCTAACATCAGGTTTCTGCCATGGGACCTATTATTACCTTTGCATTTTACATTTCCACCACATTTTACAGTTTACATTTTCACAATAATCTGTACTTAAAGGATTATCATTTCTGATGCTATTTTTCTTTACTGTGAAGTTTCAGTCTATCAACATTTTCTGTCTTATCTTACATAGATTTTGCCTCATGTCTCTGTATGCTCCAAACCTATCTTTGCAACATGTCTTAAGAATTAGTATCTGCTTCATTCTATATCCGATATAAGCTATATGCTTGTCTCTATCAACAATAATCTTTGTAGTGGTCTGTGGTAACCTTATCAACATTATTAATTAGAAAATAATTTATTTTGTTCTTGTGTTTATTAATATAGGTTGGAAACAAATCTTGGGCCGTCCATAAGTACATCATTGCTATGAGGTCAGATGTGTTTCGGAATATGGTAGCAGCCAGCACGGTTCGGAGAGAAGACAAGATGTTGCTGAGTATTGATGCTGTTAGTTCTGATGTTATGGAGCAGATCATAACCTATATTTATACTGACACCTGCGATTATTTGCAGGTAATTTGTTTTTATTGCTAAAAAGTGATTCTTCTTGATTCATGATTACCCGCCGAAGACGGATGTGTCGGGCCATTGGCGCAAATAAAACGGCGACACAACGCATTTCCATTTTCTGGACTACATCCTGCTGGAAATCTAGCAGGACCATGATCCAGCTAGATCCAGTTGGAGTTTGAGAATGAACGCAGAAGAAGAAGAAGATTCATGATTAGAAAACTGGCCTCACAGCACGTGGGGCATTCCTATAAGTGCTCCGCCCTCTGTTCCAGCAGCCATTCGACTCGATGGTGTTTTGAGTTCAATGCCACCGTAACAGACGTCAACATCAGGCCACAACTCTGACCCTTGCGACAGGTTTCTTTGGTGTTCCGCCCACTCTCGCTGTACCCGTAACTAGTTCAAGCACAACGTCGGCCTGTTGGAACAACATGGCAACCGTTATTGAAGGTTACGACTTCGCGATTGTATAGATGACATGCCACGAAACTTCTATAAGAAGATAACCTCAATATAAAGGCATGTCATCTACTAAGGTTTTCTGTTGCATGGTTGGTTTGTCTAGTGAGCCATTGGTGATACCCACAGACATAACCGCATGCGCAACAAAAAAGTGGTTAATATTGTCTATAACCTTTAATATAAAGTTTAGCAGCTTAGGATCCTGTTAGTCTGTTTCTTGTCCAAACAATCAGCTATAAAATAATAATGATAAGACCCATAACCCATCGAGTTGCAGGAGCGCCACTTGGAGATGGAGGTATCAGCATAAAAACATCTCCAAACAAGTATATCCTCAGTCATTCGGAGTGTAGAAAAATCACGCCCAGACCATTCCTTGATGTTTTCAGTCCAAATTTTTTTGTCTGTCTCTTCTCCTTTCACCCTTGACTATTCCATGCAAAATAATTTTAGAAAGTGAGTCGTGTCTCATTACATGTCCAGGTCAAACATGTTTACACTGTTTCACTACTGCCAAAAGTTCTTGATAACCTGCAAGTTTGGTTCAAAAGGAGCTATATTCGTCTGTTATTTGTTTCACTCTATATTAGCCATTAAACATTTCTTGTTATCTTTAACTTTCTTTAGTTATAAGCCTCACTTGTTTTACATTGAATTGATTCTGCTTTAATGTTCTCCATGTCATTTTTGTTACTTTGTTTTTTCTCAGTTGTCCATCACAGAGCATTTTTAAAGATCAAAAGACCTGTGCAACTGATTGTCCGGGAAAATGCAGACAGACTTGCCAGTGTGGCCACAGTAACTAGTGGTAGTTCAATGGATTTTGCTGATATTTTGAATGCAATCAAGGAGTTGGAAGATACGGAGTGTATTTATTCCTCTGCATGTATTTCTAAAATGCAGGACATGGGAGAGAAGTGTGGTGTTGCAAGAAATGAGCGGCATATAGGAATCAAAAGAAGAGTTATCAACCAACACAGAACTGGAATAGTTAGTTACCACATACTGAACATGAGATTGGAGCACCTATGGACTTGTCCGGAGTGCCATGATGATCTGATAACTAACTAAGATATCAAATTATTCTCCATGCGTATCACATGTCCAGTCATGCTTTGGCAAGTAAACGGATGCCAGTATTTATAACCACAAGCATTTTGGTGAACATTTTTCTGAAGGGTGTACTGTTTGGACATAGCTTGTCTTGTAATTCTCCATCATTCTGATCCATAGTTTTGATTGGAATCAACTGCTGTATATAGTTCATGTTTGGTTAATGGCACTGCCTTTTTTGCATAAAGTGAAATGAAAAAAGTAATGGGGCAGGCAAATCTGTGGGTTTTTTTTTCATTGATTGTTTTCCATGGCTGTAATTACCCATCACTGTTTTTTGATTGAGATGTTTAATTTAGGAGGGTTTTATGGATTGTGCTCTCAGTGGATGATGAGAAGCAAATGGGTGGGGTTCTCTGTGGTTGGCATACACGTGAGAGGGGGGCTCTCAGTGGATGGTGCGTACATCTTTGCATCCGGCAGCAGTCTTTGCGACTGTAATAGACCTACTGCTTCTCTAACAAACATATGGTAGCATTCTTGTATCTAGAATTGAGCTGGCAGCCAGTGATGTCACAAAATGAAAAAAAACGTCTTTGATCTGTGCAAATTTTATACAGAGTTGAAATGGTAGGTTCAATTTGTCTTTTATGTTATCTTCTTCGTTGGTACTTGTTAGTTTACAGATGTGGTCGATATATGTTATAAAAAGTATAGGGGATAGGACACACCCCTGCCGGTTAAGCAAACATGAACCCTATTTTAATTTTAGTTCTAGGCTTGTAAGATCCTAATCTCCAGAGATTCTGTAGTGTCATAACACCATCATCAAATCTGAAATCAGGTGTGTCAGACTGAAAGCTGCACCATATTGCAGTCAAGCTGTAAACTATGGCGATACATTCTGTTCTTTGGACTACATATTGCTAATTAGCAGGACTTTGAGAACATATGCAAAAAAAGAAAGAACACCATCATCATTGAATTTTCCGCTTATGCTCCAATCATTCTTACACAGGAGGTTCTTGGCAATAATAGCAATCATACTTAAGTATTACACAGGTTCATATAATCACTTCAGTCAGACACGACAGACTATATCTAAAACTAGTGGGAAATGATGTGCACACAAGAAAACATACAAATTACAATATACAAATCTCTTTCAACGTTTCAACCAAAAGGTCTTTATCAAGATACACAATAATAATGCACAATAGTTGTATATACATACACAACTGGAGGACAGGTTAGAATCAATGTACTCATAGCATTCCTATAGTTCTCAGTCCTTGACTATATTGTCTATCCCCAGGTGAATGATTGTTGATCGCATTCACACTTGCCGTTAAGCGTAGGGGTGGTATCTTAAACTGTCGTTTCAAGACCAGATGTGTCGGCGAGGTTGCATTTAGTCCATGTTTGTTCAAGGTTATCTTAATGTTTTCTATCCACCGTTTTCTTGGTCTATCTTTGGCTTTACGCCCGGATATTCTTGTATTATATGCTCTTATTGGTATTTGGTTTGGCTTCATTCTCATAAGGTGACAGAACCATTTTACTTGCTGTCTCTCAATATTTTCGATACATGATATTATACCAACTCTTTTCCTAATTTCTTCATTTCTTATTTTATCTAGTTTGGTAACCATTGCAGCTTTCCTCAGACACTTCATTTCACAGGTGACGATTTTTCTTTGCTGCGAAGCTGTTAAAGACCTTGTTTGACATTGGTAGCACAGTGTTGGTATAAAAATTGTAGATATTATTTGTTTTTTAAATTTCCATCTTGATCTTTGAATGAAGAAGTAATGGTGAAAGCTGGTAGGTCACTGTGTTTGCTTTCTGGCACCTTGTTTCTAACAGTCCTTGACAGCTTACTGAAAACATTAATAAATATCAATATATTTTCCAATACCCTCTCTATTGAAAATGTTTTAGATTCATACATATAGCATTATATGTTGTCTTTTTCCTCAGCCTGGCTTCAAATTGAAACAGACCTCAACATTAGAAAAGGAGAAAAACTCAAAACATGAGTCATCCAATAAACCTGAGCAAGATCCACATGATGTTGATAAGATTCTTCTGTCTACTAAAGGTTTGTCAGCTTACCAAGTTCAAGAAAAGAGAAACTCACAGAAAGGAAAGAAAAAGGAACAGGTTAAAGTCCAGATTGAGACTAAAGATACCGCTCAACAATCTCAGAATGCTGTTAAAGTTCTACAAGATGCAGCCAAGAAGCTGGGAGTGAAAGGGTTGTCAAAGAGGTATTGCATGTGTTTTATAACAGTAAAAAAAAAAAAAACTGTCAATACTGCATTTTACCAGTTCAGGCGTTACAGGGAGGGGATTGAATAGCTGTGTGAAGGCCGCATGCTCTTGCTGTCGCCACCGTCATGTACAGGGTGAGTTTTTTAATTTACCCTCCGACAGAAAAAAATCCAGTCCTTACCGGGTATCGAACTCTAGACCTCACTCGTGTGAGACTAGCGTTCTAACCTCTCGGCCATGCGCCACACAACAGTTTTATAACTGATCCTCAAATTGGTTGATATTGAATGCTAGGGTAGTTATCATATTTATTAACTGGGAATTTAAAAATCACTGAGTTTGGAGACATTTAAAATTCTAAATACAAAATCATGGCAGTGTACAAACTGTTACATGCAGGAAACATATGGTAGAGAAGTTGTACACAGTACAGATGGACTAATGTGTACCAAAAAATATAGATAACAGTATACAAGACTGACTAAATCAATATTTCAAACATAAAGTCTTTACCAAGAAAATTGTGGAACAAACAGAAAAGAAACAGTAACAAATAATTATCTATCTATCTATAAGCTGTGGCCCTTATTTTCTTTGCAGCATCAGGGGTAGAAGAGTTCTCTGGAGATGGCCTTCTTGTGTGCTGTTTGCAAGCTTGTTTCAGTTGCCTTTTTGATTTCTGTGATCCATCTTTTACCAGATCAAGTGGTTTGGCCACATTATGAGAAGGCATCACGAAAAGTTGCCCGTACAAGCATATAACCAAATGAGATCAGGGTACAAAGCCAGAGGAAGACCACGGAAAAGATGGATAGAAAACGTCAGGGTCATCCTGTACAGACATGGTCATGCCAAGGCCACACATCTGGCTTTAGAACGCAAGCTTGAGCTCCAATCACCCCTACGCTTAACAGCAAGAGTGGATCACAAACCACCTGGGGAAAGACAATAGACAAATCTTTTACATAGATAGTAGTACAAATAATACTAATATCATAAATGAACTAAACTATAGACAGTTAACCCAACATAATATCTTTGCACTGTTAAGACAAAAAAATAATCTTTATCTGTTATGTATTTTAAATCAGCTGGTCATATAATTTATAATGGTTCTTTCCAAGGAGGGGAGGCCTACATTTAGCACTTTTTAAGAAATCTGTGCCGATCCAAAATTTTATGTAATTTGTGACATGGCTCTGCTGCTTCATTCCTAGTTACAAAATGCCTGCCGTAATTGTGCTGAACATTCTTTTGACCAATAAAGCTATTGTTATCATTGCAAGCATTGTTCTCAAATTCTAAGGTATACATGGGGCACATACTATGATCTTAACCTACTATGCTATGGGGTGAGAATTATTACCAATCTATGCTATGATAAGATTGAGCTGGTAGGGTAAATAGCTAGGTTGGTACTTAGTATTTAAAACCTGGGAAATAATCCATAAAAACAAAAGAAGAAGACAATGGTATTCTCTCTTTTTTCCGTATATTTCGTCCCACTTCCTGGAAAAATTGTAAACCTCCCTCCTAGGCAAGAACCTTTATAATTTAAACTGTATGGATATTTAAAAAAAAATATGATCAAGTTGTTTGCATTTCCTAATCAAGATGCAATCCAGATTCAACTTATCTACAACTTATCAAGCTTATCAACAACCTAATCAAGATGCAATCCAGATTCAACTTATCAAGCTTATCAACAACTTATCAAGCTTAGCAACAACTTATCAAGCTTAGCAACAACTTATTATCAAGCTTATCAACAACTTATCAACAAGCTTATCGACAACTATTAACACTGAATTTTTGTTGAATGATGATTTCCTAGGCAGTATTAACCATCTGTAGATTGTCATTTGAATCTGTAGAATCATCAACCTACGGGAATATTGTGCCTAGAAATTTCCATAACTGTTTAGAAAGACAAATATTGGGGGGAAGAGTACCTGGGAAGAGGAGAAGGGGCAGACCAAGAAAACGATGGACTGACGACATTAAAGATAACATGAATACATCGCTAGAAAATGCAAGCCACATCGCCCAAGACAGAGAGAGGTTCAGAGAGTTCATTGGGAAGACAACGTTCTGGAAGGAATACGTCACACATGACAGATTGTCATTGCTTTCTGAACAACTCAAATGCAGCTATCATCTTCGTTTATAGAGGAAATGAGTGTATTAAGTCAATACCCAAAAATTAATTATCACTTGAAAAGGACGGCCAATAACAAAATTCTCATGAAGGTGTTCAACCAAAAATAACAGAAAAGTTCTAAAATTATCACTAGAATCCAATGAACTCATAAAAAACACAACCGGTCTCTGCATGTTAAGGAGTGGTATATCCACTTCAAAGATAACTACACATCAATGTAGAGTGGGCCACAATCATATAAGATGCAGTCATTGAGCAAGTACGGATATCACTTCAGTCACGCATGATCATCATATTTTCATCTAAAGAACTTTTGAATGAGGTGAGAATAAGTATTCGTGTGACACTCTTCATTTGAATACTTGTTATATACGATGCAAACAGCAGGATCTGTGGGCAACAGACATTTTTTGATTTAAAAATTCTCTGTAACTTTTTTGGGCAAAAAAAAATATATTACCATATGTGTATAAGTCAAGAATTTTTAAATTTTATTTTGACACTTTATGGACATTAAAATTACTCCTCTGCTTATAATTGGATTGGTTTAATATAGTAGATGATATGGTAAAGGTAAGACAACACATTTTAACACATTGCTTAATCTTGAATCTTCCCAGGTTGGATTCTGTTAAATGTAGCAACGATACTATCCTGTCAAATGGTAAAGTTCTATCAAAACCTAAAGTCAAGTTTGATCGAACAAAACTGTAAGTTTATTTCTTGTAAATTAATATGACATGCAGGTAGCCTTTATTTATTCATTATTAAGTCTTTCTGATTTGTTTCTAATAAAGCACTATTATGTGGTTGCATAGTTTTATCTATGTCCATTCACAAACTTGTAAGCACCTATTAGCCTTGTAAGTTCACCTAATGCCTAGGCGTTGTAAATCCACCTAATCCCTAACTGTGTGTCCTCCTAATACTTAGCCTTGTAAGTCCACTGAATCCCTAGTCTTGTAAGTCCACCTAATCTCTAACTTTGTACGTCCATCTATTCCCTATCCTTGTAAGTCCACCTAATCTCTAACTTTGTACGTCCATCTATTCCCTATCCTTGTAAGTCCACCTAATCTCTAACTTTGTACGTCCATCTATTCCCTATCCTTGTAAGTTCACCTAATCCCTAGCCTTGTAAGTCCACCTAATCACTAGACTTACAAGTTCTTCAAATCTCTAGCCTAGTAAGGCCACCTAAACCCCAGCCTTGTAAGTCCACCAAATCTATAGACCAGCTGTGGAGAAAGAAGTGCAGGCTTTGGTCAGTGAGAATACCAAAGAGGGGGATGTGATTATATACACTGATGGATCTGTGATTAGGCATGTTCACACAACATACAAGAAGTGCTTGGGCCTTCACAGCTCAGTGCACAGGTAAAACGATCAAGGAGAAGAGTGGTGCCTTTGCGGTCACTACGAGTAGTATGACCATGGAGACTATGGGGGTGACCAGGGCATTTGAGTGGTTACGCACACAGAAGGTAACGCAGGTCTGCATCTTGAGTGACTCTATGAGTATGATTAAGAAGGTACAAGTGGGTCTCGTTCGTGAACAGTGGATTGAGACCTTGAGAAAGGCGAGCCTGAAAGTGGGTTACATTTATTTTCGTGCGGGGACATATGGGTGTTCGAGGCAATGAAAGAGCGGATCAACTGGCATCATGCGCGATTGTGGCACAGGGCGATGGGGCAATGGATCGCGCTGACGTTTTGAATTCCTTAAGAGATATAACACTCGAGAATGAGATTAATGTGGATGATGATTCCTTTTCAATGGCTAGGATTAAAGATCAGGGATTGAAATGCGGTGTTGCTAGAAGTGAACATTTCGGATGGCCCCAGAGAAATGTTGGTCAACCAGCATAGGACCAGTACTGCCAGCATAAGTGTAATGGCGGATACACTCAAGGAGAGATAGGAGCAACTATGGACGTGTCCAGTTTGCAGTGATGATGATCCGACGACTAACTTACTAACTAATCTCTAGACTTGTAAGTCCTTCAAATTTCAAATAGCTAGCCTTGCAAGTGCTCCTAATCCCTAGCCTTGTGAGTCCTCCTAATCTAAATATGACTTGCCAGTTGATATCTTGTTCATCAGTGATGGAAATGTGATGTTATGTATATTATTTATCTGAACTTCCTCAGACAGAAGTTGATAATAGCCCTAAGTTATTATTTGAATCTCTTTTGTTTAGGCCTGAATTGTATGATGTCAATATCAGGACTGAAGATGGTCATGAAGTCCAGTGCCACAAATGTGTCCTAGTGTCCAGACTAGAATACTTCCACAGCATGCTAGTCACAGGTTGGATTGAGACCTTCAACACAACCACCCTAACACTGCCAATCTCAGGAGATGTTCTGGAGATTCTTTTGGATTATCTCTACACTGATGAAGCATCTGGGCTCAGAGGTACAGTGACATAATTTTATATGAATGTTTGAACATGAAGCATCTGGGCTCAGAGGTACTGTGACATAATTTGTTATGAATGTTTGAACATGAACCATCTGGGCTCAGAGGTACTGTGACATAATTTTTTATGAATGTTTGAACATGAAGCATCTGGGCTCAGAGGTACTGTGACATAATTTGTTATGAATGTTTGAACATGAACCATCTGGGCTCAGAGGTACTGTGACATAATTTTTTATGAATGTTTAAACATGAAGCATCTAGGCTTAGAGGTACTGTGACATAATTTTTTTATGAATGTATGAACATGATTGATAAACAGTATTTTTATACCAGCTCTGTGTTACTAGAACTGGCAACTAGTAGACAAGACAAAGAACTGGCAACTAGTAAACAAGACAAAGAACTGGCAACTAGTAAACAAGACAAAGAACTGGCAACTAGTAAACAAGACAAAGAACTGGCAACTAGTAAACAAGACAAAGAACTGGCAACTAGTAGACAAGACAAAGAACTGGCAACTAGTAGACAAGACAAAGAACTGGCAACTAGTAAACAAGACACAGAACTGGCAACTAATTGACAGGACAAAGAACTGGCAACTAGTAAACAAGACACAGAACTGGCAACTAATTGACAGGACAAAGAACTGGCAACCAATAGACATGATAAAGAACTGGCAACCAGTAGACAAGACAAAGAACTGGCAACTAATTGACAGGACAAAGAACTGGCAACCAGTAGACAAGACAAAGAACTGGCAACTAATTGACAGGACAAAGAACTAGCAACTAATAGACATGATAAAGAACTGGCAACCAGTAGACAAGACAAAGAACTGGCAACTAATTGACAGGACAAAGAACTGGCAACCAGTAGACAAGACAAAGAACTGGCAACCAATAGACATGATAAAGAACTGGCAACCAGTAGACAAGACAAAGAACTGGCAACTAATTGACAGGACAAAGAACTGGCAACCAATAGACATGATAAAGAACTGGCAACCAGTAGACAAGACAAAGAACTGGCAACTAATTGACAGGACAAAGAACTGGCAACCAGTAGACAAGACAAAGAACTGGCAACTAATTGACAGGACAAAGAACTGGCAACCAATAGACATGATAAAGAACTGGCAACCAGTAGACATGATAAAGAACTGGCAACTAATTGACAGGACAAAGAACTGGCAACCAGTAGACAAGACAAAGAACTGGCAACCAATAGACATGATAAAGAACTGGCAACCAGTAGACAAGACAAAGAACTGGCAACTAATTGACAGGACAAAGAACTGGCAACCAATAGACATGATAAAGAACTGGCAACCAGTAGACAAGACAAAGAACTGGCAACTAATTGACAGGACAAAGAACTGGCAACCAGTAGACAAGACAAAGAACTGGCAACTAATTGACAGGACAAAGAACTGGCAACCAATAGACATGATAAAGAACTGGCAACCAGTAGACATGATAAAGAACTGGCAACTAATTGACAGGACAAAGAACTGGCAACCAATAGACATGATAAAGAACTGGCAACTAGTAGACAAGACAAAGTACTAGCAACTAATGAATGTAAAATAACACCGGACTTAAAATGTGTGTACACAGGTTTTCGTAATGCTCATTGTTATGTCATACTTAGTGTCAAAACTATTCTTGAAAAGTGTGGGTACTCTTATACATCATTGTTTTCTGTGTCAGTTCTGCTAATAATTGTAAGCATTGCTGCCTATTATAGAGACACATATTCTTCCTGATGCACTACCATTACAGATAAATGGAGTGTGTATTATGATATAGGAACACTGCCTGGTTTAACATATTTAACAGTCAATCATTCACAACACTTTGTACACCCAGACACCAATGCACACACACAAAACATTGAAAGATTTGCATTCTACATTTTGCGTACTGTACAAACACAGAAAAATATTTCTTACTCTGTGTTTAACCAACAAAATATTATATGGAAACCAGTGTGCACACATTTTCAAAGTTGAGTGTTATTTTAGATTCATATACCAAATAAATAATTAAAGCATGTCATTTAAGGGACATTGTTTTTAACTATTATTGAAGTTTTAAGCACCGGTTATACATTCAACCATATTGCCAGTACAATATGGACAGTTGGCCTGCTTGCACTTTGAGCATTGAGTTTCATTGAGTTGTCTTTTGGGAGACAGACACTAAAGCTGGCACAAGTAAACCTTTTGTGAACAAAAACATGCTTCTTTTGAAAACCATAAGGAAGGAAAGTTTTATGTCATCAAACAAGCTGAAGAAAAAAGCTAAATGTTGGAAAGGAACATACATTTTTGGGGTTCATGTTTGCTTAATTTTACAACTTTTTATATAATTTGCTCAGATCTGATATTTTGTAACATCACTGACTGCCAGTTCAGTTCTAGATACAAGATGGCTACCGTAAGTTTGCTAGAGATGCAAGTCTGTTACAGTTGTGAAGACTTCTGCCGGATGCAAAGATGTGTGCACCACCCACTGAGAGCCCCACCCACTGAGAGCCCCACACATGTGCACATAATCCATGAGAGCCCCACCCACTGAGAGCCCCACCCATGTACACATCATCCACTGAGAGCCCCATCCATACAAATCTCCTAAATTAAATATCTCGACCAAAAACCACTGATGGGTTATTATAGCCAAAGGAAATAATCCATGAAAAACAACGAACACAGATTTGCCTGCCCCTTGTAATTTATTTTGTTTCGCATTCCACACAAAGAAAATGTAGTCCCGTTACGCAAACATGAACCATTTTTTTGCTATAGTTTAACATCATAACAAGAGACAAAATGTTATTGATGTACTACATTATTACATCCAATCTTTGATGTGAAGAAGATGCTTATTATCAGATCAATCCAACTCTGTTTATTTTACTTCTGCTAAAGATGTTTGATTACTCTCTCAAATTTCCCCTTCCAATTTTAGACTGTACTGATGAGGAACTTCTGTGTAACATAATGATAATGGCAGACCAGCTACTAGCATGGAGACTGAAAGAAATGTGTGAGGTTGCTCTAGCTAACAATAGTAAGTTGATCCTGATTGTAGTGTTTGTATATACACCTGCAATAGTTGGCGCCACCTGTTTATGGTTATTTTTGTCAGAGAAGAGATTGTTATTAAGTGAAGATTGTATCAAATTCATTAAAAATAAGCCATGAAAGTTAATCAGAGAAAATAATTTCTTTTTTTAAATTAGTTAATCAAAGAGATGGAGTAATGACAGAATTAACTAGAGAAAAGAAGTAATGAAACAGTTAACTGGAGCAAAGAAGTAAGAAAGAGTTAATCTCAGAAAAGAATTCATGAAAGAGTTAACTGACTTCATCTGAGAAAGAATTAACGAAAGTGTTAATCGGAGAATAGAAGTAATGAAAGATTTAATCAAAGATAAGAAATAATGAAAGAGTTGTCTGAGATAAGAAGTAATGAAAGAGTTAATCTCAGAAAAGAAGTAACGAAAGAATTGGTTGGAGAAAATATGTAAATGACAGCTATAAGAGGGGGAAAAATGTATATTTTAAAATATGTAAATGACAGCTATAAGAGGGAGAAAAATCAATATTTTAATTAATAGGTGAAAATAAGTAAATTTAAGAGTTAATTAGAAAAAATATATGCAAGTAAAAAATATAAAATTAGTATGGTTTGGACATGTGCTCTGACATGATTCCTTTGTCAAATACAATACTACTGGGAACAGTAAAAGAAGCAGAAGAGGACACAGAAAATCATGGACAGACAATAAGGACTGGGCATGTTGAGACTTTTCCTTATAAATCTGCATCGCAGAAGATAGAAATTGATGGAAGACTCTTTTGATACACCCAATGTGCTACCTCTACGACACTGACGAGTGGCTTATGGACATGGATAAGTGAATAAACTTTGAGAGTTCATCAGAGAATACAATTAATGTGCCGCATCAAAATGCAGACACAAATCTCTTGCAGTAGGTCCCCCCGAATAACAGGTACTGACTAGTATCGGATATACAGTTGATCCAGAAAAGGTAGCACTGGGCTTGATACAGGGCATTTAGGTAGAAAAATTATACTGTAAGCAGTCATAATGTTATTGTGGAACACTGCTGTAAAACAAACAATGTGTGCTCAGGCACATCTCTGCAAAACAAATTATGGGAGAACCTATGACAAAAAACAAATTATGGGAGAACCTATGACACAAAACAAATTATGGGAGAAAATATGATACAAAACAAATTATTGGAGAACCTATGACACAAAACAAATTATTGGAGAACCTATGACACAAAACAAATTATTGGAGAACCTATGACAAAAAACAAATTATGGGAGAACCTATGACAAAAAAAAATTATGGGAGAACCTATAACAAAAAACAAATTATGGGAGAACCTATGACACAAAACAAAACACTGTATACATGACTAATATCAGACAGACTGGATGCACATGTAACTGATCACAGAAGAAATAATATTTAAGAAGTTTGAGTTAAGTAAGAAATAAATGAGATTATGTTATTCTCTTATTGAAATTAGGTTTTTGGGGTATGTTCATGTCTATAGGTGCACCATCATCTGGTGCACCAGATCACTCTCCCAAAAAGTTGTTAGAAAGATTTAACATCCCATGATGTTGCTTGATGTATCAAACAGATAATGTTTGATCTGCTCGTGTCTTTCTAACCTGTCTCTGTATTGATCTGATACATTTCTATATTTTTTTCCGCAAGATTCTCACATTTTTTTGTTTGTTGGTAAACACATTGTACATCTGTTTCCTGTAACAACCTCTACGTATCATGATTTATATAGCATAGTTTAGTTAGCATTAAAGGCAGACAGTCACGGTTTCTAGGGCATGTGCTAAGAAGAACACACCTTGAACACTTAATAACCTATGGAAAGACCAAGGAGAGAAGAGATAGGGGACAACAAAGAGAAAAGTTGCTAGATAGACGAGTATTGTGACACTGTACAAATTCACCAACCGAGCTTATTGACAACAGAAGAGACAGAGAGTCGTGGAGACACATGATCACCTATGTCATTCGGCGCATCGATTGATTGATTGATTATTTATCATGGTTTGGTTTATGTATCATGGTTTATGTAACATGTTTTTGCCACAGTGAGGTCTTTAATGAGTTTTTGTTATTTTGACCACCTTGAGAGTCGATGACCTTATACAGTCGATGACCACAGAGGAGTGGAGTATCTTTGGCAGTCTGTGGTCTGGCCCAATGAATTTGTGACAGCATCAGAATAGTAAATATCAGGAATACAAGCTTTATCAAAGAAAACGGTATAGTGATTTTATCTTGTCTTGGGATTATACTAGACCAAATAGATAAGAAGCTTCTGGTCACAGATAAAAAGTGCTTCCCCGCTATGTTCTATCAGAGAAAAAGTAGGTAGTTCCTGATACTGAATAATTACATTGTTGAATTAGAACTTGAGTAATGAGTAAACACTATTCTCCAACAGTTGCTTTCAAGAATGCGGGGGAGTTGCTTGAGTTCTCCACCATTTATAATGCTGGGCAGCTGAAGGTTTCCTGTCAGCAGTTTATTTGTATCAATCTATCTGCCTTGATAGAACTCAGGTCAGTATTGACTAACATTTCTGCAGTGAATTATTTATTTTTCTGTATTTTCTTTTTTTTTCGTATGTTATTGGGGGAAAGAGGTGTTATTTCTTTTATTGTTATACTTTATTGTGGTAAAACATCCTAGTTTTTTTCTTATACCATTTGCCTAGTTTCACTGTAGTTTCTGAGTATTGAGTTATAAACATTTCTAGGCATATTTAGTGCCTTATGTTACCCTTAAATGTACTGCTCTAGCATTCTTAGAAATTTTATTGCTCAAGTAACCAAATATCTGTATGTGTTTCTTTTTATTGGCTTAGGGTAGAGTAGCTATGTTCCAGATGTTCATAATGGAAATATGAAAGCGTTGTTTTCATAATTATGAATGCTTTGAGAGAGAATTGTGTGTATGTCTCTTTATGTGTGCTGTGTGAACAGCTCACTCAAACCAGAAGATGATAGTCTACATTCTTTGGACATATCACAAAGTACATTGTGACAAACATATGGTGTTAGTAGAGTAATCACAATACCTATATATATATATATATATATATATGTAACCACCCTACCTATTCTGTCATGAACTGTACTAAATATAGCTTCAGATTACATTTCCAATACCATTTGTCCCTCACTCTGCTTATACACTTTAGCAGGTTGCCATTTGTCCCTCACCTTGCTTATACACTTTAGCAGGTTGTTATTGGTACCTCACTCTGCTTATACACTTCAGCAGGTTGCCATTTGACCACCTCATAGTATTATTAGTGTTGCATTCATCTTGCTCATCCATTTGTGTTTCTTGTTTCTAATGTGGTTGTCATTGAATTTTTAAAATTTTAATCATTAATTCTTTTCCACATAGGACTTTTTTAATGGGCAGGACAGTGTGATGAGTTTTTGATGAGCAGGACAGTGTGATGAGTTTTTGATGAGCAGGACAGCGTGATGAGTTGTGGTATTTGATACCTGTGGTATCAAAGCAAACAAATTTGAAACCAGAAAACCATCAACAGAAGATAGCTATCAAATTATGAACAAACCCAAATAATTTGTCATTCTGTGCATTCTGAACAGAGCACAACCACTATGCAGTAACATGTATAAACGGTTCAAGATTGGTAACACAACCATGTCATCAAGTACCTCAGACTGAAGTGCATATAGGACCGCCATGAGCAAAAGTTGCACTTTTCATATTTTAGTGTATTCTGACACCTAGACTTAAAGTCTCTGTGAGAGACGAAACTGCCATCAGTGTATGGCTTAAAGTCTCTGTGAGAGACGAAACTGCCATCAGTGTATGGCTTAAAGTCTCTGTGAGAGACGAAACTGCCATCAGTGTATAGCTTATCCATCCATCTTACATTAGTGAGGTTATTGACAACATACAGTTACATGTAGAAATTAGATTGAGAATTTATGAACATGTAATCTGTGGTTGTTTATGAACATGTAATCTGTGGTTGTGTCTGTGGGTCTCACCAATGCCCCACTAGACAAACCAACCATGCAACAGAAAACCTTAGTAGATGACATGCCTTTATATTGAGGTTATCTTCTTATAGAAGCTTCATGGCATTTCATCTATACAATCCCGTAGTCGTAACCTTCGATAACGGTTACCATGCTGTTCCGAAAGGCCGACATGCTTGAATTAATTACGGGCACAGCGAAAGTGGGTGGAACAACAAATAAACATGTCGCAAGGGCCAGAGTTGTGCCCTGATGTCGACGTCTGTTTCAGCGGCATTGGACTCCTCGAAACACCATCAAGTCGAATGGCTGATGGAATAGAGGGCGGAGCAATAATGGGAATGCCCCACGTGCTGTGAGGCCATTTTTCTAATCAAGAACATGTATACAAAAAAATCACTTTGCGCCATTTTAGGGGGCAAAGTGACACAGGCAAAAAGTTGATACAACCCAATATAAAATTGAGGGACATCGCCACTGTGACAGGCCTATCACACAGGTAATGTGTAAATGTGTGCTAGGAATAGATAGAATAAATAGATAGACCTAGTTTCGTAACTAATCTGAAAAGAAAAGTTTGGATAAAAATAGTTTGCAAGTTCCGGCTTAAAGGTAATAATGTCTTTGTAAGGTTGGATGATCATTATAAACATATATATCAATCTCTCCCAGCTTTAGATCAGCATCGGAAACTTTCTCATGGGATCAGCATCTGAAACTTTCTCATGGGAACAGCATTTTTTTCATACATTTTGAATGCGATACTTTACCCCAAAATCACATTGTTAGCAACTATCATAAATTTCGATGAAAAAACAAAATAGCCTGACAAGATAATATGCTTAATTACTTAACAACACAACATATATTTCAGTTTAAACATTTTAAAAATTCACGATATTAATGATAACAGCAGGAAGAGTGTGAGAATTTGCCAAAAACAAATAGATCAAACATAGTGAAGAAATATTACTTAACATTGTTGACAATTGACTTGTGTCAAAGATTGCAATTTTTGCGTCTGTCTTAGTCATGTGTGTTGACCGGAATCCCCATTGATCTGGGAAAAACCCACTGCGATGTTTTGCCCCATGTAACTTTACCCCAGGCTACCCTATACTTAAGAATATCTTGAATAATGAAATGCTAAAACAAAATATACAAGCCTTGTTAACAACACTAGAAAAACAACTCAATGGATTTCTGAATGAGTTTTGAAAAACAGTCAAATTGATAGAGAAGACAAACTTGCAGATATAAACACAATCCAGGAGAATGAAGGAAGATGAATAACCTTTGGTGAAATTTTATCTTCTTCCTCATTCGTTCTCAAAGTCCTCCAGATTAGCAGGATGTAGTCTTGAGAGCAGAATGCGTTGTCATAGTTTACAGCCTAGCTGCAATGTCTGCACCTTTCGGTATTACACATCCGACTTCAGCATGAAAGGTTATCTTTTAAACATATTGACCAAATGATAAGTTCTGCAACAAAGATATTGTGGCAGTGAAAGCTATATGTAGTAGCTGTGCATCTTGAGCAGTGACTGTTTGTCTTCCTGTCCCATCATTTGCTTATGTCTGTAGTTGATAACAGATTCTGCATGATCATACTTACTCAATGTGTTACAGATTCTTGGATATGTTAAGTCAAGAGACACTGGATGAGCTAAGTGTTTACTATAGAGCCCTAGTAAGTATTAACACTGGATGAGCTAAGTGTTTACTATAGAGCCCTAGTAAGTATTAACACTGGATGAGCTAAGTGTTTACTATAGAGCCCTAGTAAGTATTAACACTGGATACGCTAAGTGTTTACTATAGAGCCCTAGTAAGTATTAACACTGGATGAGCTAAGTGTTTACTATAGAGCCCTAGTAAGTATTAACACTGGATGAGCTAAGTGTTTACTATAGAGCCCTAGTAAGTATTAACACTGGATGAGCTAAATGTTTACTATAGAGCCCTAGTAAGTATTAACAAGATACTTAAGTTCGTTTTTGTATACGTTTTAAGGAATTTAGAAATTTGAAAGAGAATTATGTGTATGTTTCTTGTGTATACTTTAACATCTCACACAAATCAAGATATGACAGTCCACATTTTTTGAACATGTCATGAGAAGTGGAGCTCATTTTGACAACAAGAAGATGAAGAAAAAAGAGGGGCAAGGCAAGAGAAAAATGCTTGACATTGTAGCATGAGGAAATATCAAGATCAGAAATGATTGGCAATACACCAGACAGAAGGTTATAGTGTAGTTATCGAAACCTCACCTCACAATGTGAGAACTTTAAAGTAGATGCCAGTAAATCAACAGTGCTTCCAGGTTGCCAACTTTTGCAGTAGACTATGTCAATTTATGGATCCTTGCTCCCCAAAGTCCAAAATATTGCAGTATTACTGAGCTCATGTTGGTGCCAATATAAGGAAGGAGAATATATGTTTTTGTATTTATGAATACTGAAAGAAATTGTAAATTGTTACATTTATTACCTTTTTTAAAAATATTTGCAACAAAATGTTATCCTTATTCTTCAGACTGATTATCCAGTTGATTTGATTAAGATTATCCAGTTCATTTAAAATTATCTGGTTGATTTGATTAAGATTATCTATTTGATTTCATTAAGATTGTTCAGTTGATTTGATTGTAAATGTTAGCATTGCTGTATAAAGATTTTATAATTTTAACATTTAAAATCTAAAATTAACGTAATGTTGCTACAGTCAATAAAATGATGTATTTCAGATTCCAAGCATGGCTTACCGAGTAATTACTCCAGATACTGAGAACCCTTCTCAGTCATACATTGACGATCTGGTAGCAGAGTTTGAGAGTCTTGACACAGGGAACCATCAGCAGCATATTGAATATGGCACTGCTAGAAAGGGCAAACAGCAACGCAAAAGGAATAAGCCCAGGAAATCAAGTGTTAGTGAATCTTCAGAGAAGACTCCAGAACCAGGTGCTAGAGGTGCAGATGGTATGGCAGTAGATAGGGAACGTACTTTGTCCATGAGCTCAGATAGGAGTGGAAAGTCAGAAGACAGCTTCTCAGCTATTGTGGAAGAGATTCACAAACAAACTGAGGAAGATGAAAAGGTGATATTATAGTTTTGTGTTTGCTTGTGTAAGCATATATGTCATAAGAAATAACTAAGGAGGGCTGGGTGTGTGAGTTACTACCCTATCACATTAAAAATTAAAGCCAAAAAGAAATTCAATAAACAACAACAGGGGATAAGAAACTGTTTTAAACATAAACATGATTTCCAACAGTGAAACATGACACAATTACACATCTGTAACAAATCTAATTTGGTACAGTTCAAGTAAACGCCACCACATAGTCAAGTTATTTCCCTTTTCTATTTTGGATATTTCATGTTCATCAATTAATAATTTAAATATTAATCTACGAGGCGTGTTCAAATGAAAACGGGACTTGTTACACCACGCGTGATAGAGCGCACTGATATTGATGACATTTTGCACTAGTAATGAGTATCCAATAATTTACATACGGTCACGTGTTCATCTTCCCAGCATGCATATGTGCTGCAGAAGACTGTTAACAATATGGCGGGTGTGATTCCGAACCCGTCCAAAGTGAATCAGCGTGCTGTGATCCAGTTTCTTTCATTTGAAGGATGTCAAGCAGTAGACATTCATCGGAGAATGAAGGCAGCATATGGTGACAAATGTTTGTCGAGGACCAGAGTGATGGAGTGGGTGCGTATGTTTAAAGACGGACGTGAGTTAACGGCAGATCTTGCACGGCCAGGTCAGGCGCATATTGTTGCAACAGAAGAAGCCATAGCCGTGCTTGATAAAGCAGTACTGACTGACCATCAAGGCTAAGCGACAAGGCAGACTTTCTCAAGCACGCTCGTCCGCACGTCGCAAAAATTGTGCAGGAAACATTGGCAAAGAAGAATTGGGAAGTTCTTCATCACCCAGCCTATAGTCCCGATTTATCCCCGTGTGATTTCCATTTGTTCGGACCGTTGAAGAAAGCACTAAAGGGACAGCGATTCAACAGCGACGCAGACGTGAAGACAGCGGTGACCACATGGTTCAGAGAACAGCCACGCAACTTTTTCTCGGACGGCATTCGACGTCTACCTAAACAGTGGGATGCTTGCCTAAATGCATACGGAGATTTTTTCTGATGAACCCAGGTGCATTCTTATTCACAAGTGGTTGCTTTGTTCAATTCCGTTGAAAATATTAAATTGCGTATGATACTTTTAAAATAAATCCACAAGTCCCGTTTTCATTTGAACACGCCTCGTATGTTTGAGTTAGGGTTAGGATAGTTGTGTTTTACATGAAATTTTAGACAAATATATACAAGGGAAATAATTAAAATTATGGTGGCGTCTATTTGTACTGTACCTATAATTTGCAAGGGTTCAACTTGCATTTAGGAAAACTGACACTCTGGTCACTCAGCCACTGATCTTGAGTTCGATAACTATTACCCTTTAGCACGCTGTGTTTACAATTCTTGCGGTGCATTCCGCTGGAATTGTGTCATGTCTTGAATTCGGAAGACGAAATCCACCACCCGGTTCACTAAACCTGAAACAGAGCGAAAAAAATCGAGATCTGTAATTTTTTGACAGAATGTTTTGACAACATTGAAAAGAGAATTTATCTAACTTCCCATTTCTATTGTCAAAATGGCAATAGACGAAAGTGTTTGATTATAAAATGGAAATCCAAGCAATCTTTAAGCATCGGCTTTGCGGCGAAGCGATATGACAGTGAATCGAGTTTATTATACTTTTCTATCATCGTATATTCAGTGAAATTATTATTTATTCCGAATTCAATGTGGAAATCTTGAGAGGTAAGTACTTCAATTTGTTTAATTAAAATGGACCACAAGGTTCTCACTATGTAAAATATATAATATTTAACAGTTTTCAATTGATCAAAAATACGGTAGGCCTAGATCTAGATAGGTCTAAATCTGTCTTTATCACTTTCTCACACGTTTCGTATCACACACACACACACAAACAAAACTTACACCAATATATGTATAATTTAATTCTTTTTTTATATGTGCAAATATGATTTAAATATCTGTAACAACAAAAAAGGTTATCGCGTATTCAAAACAGCCACCGACGATTGCGCAACATTTCCAAAAACTAATTCAGCAGCAGAAAAGAAATTGCGTAATTGGAAACAGCATGCCTACGGTTAAGTTTCAGCTAGATTATCTCTTCTGTATTTGTCATCAAGTTGCAGATGTTATGTAAGTTCAATCTAATTATTATCCCTTACACTTCTCAACCAGAAATTGACATCTGTAATGGAGAAAACAAAACAGATTAAGTGGCGAGCAATGAAATCTGCTGGCCATATCACTCCAGTTGTTGTACCTACTCAACCTGAAGACATTCCGAGATGGACGTCTAGCTACCAAACATTGGCATGGACTGGCAATAATAAAAGGTTTCTGAATATTACTACTACCAATAGATCGTGTAATATATCTGTCAATTGAGGCTAAAGAGTTATACAGTATTAGTTCTGATGTGAGTCTTGGACAATCAGTGGAATAGTAAGAAATTATTAGAACAAAAAATTATGCCCAAAATGAACAGTTTGGTATAAAATGAACAGAAGATGGAACTCTTAGTAATCTTGATTTTACAGATGACTTGATATTATGCTTTAACTCCTTTTAGTTAGTTAGTTAATTATTCCTCTAAGCCAAAAGCCGGCACATAGGGCAGATGTCATAGATTTTCATGTCTCGCGTTTCATTGCAATTTGCTTTAGGTCTTCATTGTTTCTGATACCGATGATGAAACACTCTCTTGTAATAGTTCTACGTAGAGTTTCTCTTGGTCTTCCTCATTTTCAATTGCCCCTTGGTGACCACATCAAAGCTTGACGGGGTATTTTGGTATCCATTTGCAGCGCATGTCTGATGTAATTCCAGCGATGTCTTCTAATAGAGGTGGATACATATTCTTGTTTTGCTTCTTGCTTCACGACTGTGTTTGATTTAACACTTTGCTCACCAGCAATCCAGAACGTACTTATCCGCCATTACTGAGGGTGTAAGCAAAATTGTATACATCGACATCGGCGTCTTTAAGAATCCGTATAAAATCGATCTAGCTTGAGCGAGCCTTGAAACTTTCTATGTGTTATAACCACTGTTTGCACTTTCTAAATGAATTTGAAAGCTCCAGAGTTATTTCAAGCGCACAAGGCTACTTATCATAATGCTAGGCCTAGATTTACATTAATTTATATATATCATACAATATTACCTTCGAAATCTCCGATATCTCTTGATAAAAACTCATCTACGATGTCTATATCTGTGTTCCAGACGTGCCACCATTTTTCCACAACATAATTTCCTGGAAATACTATTTTTAGTAATATTATTGCAATGGGTATTCCCATTTTTCTGATCTATCATAGCACTTCGACTAGTGTCGAAATTGGTCTGCAAGGTTCTGTAACGGAAAATCGACTATCGTCGAAATTGGCCAGGAAAGTGTTAAAGTCTGACCAATGGATGTTCAATAGTCATCTAAGACACTTGTTTTCAAAGGTGTTTAGTCTTTGTCCTAGGTTTGATGTTGCTTTCGAACTTTCGCATCCATATGTCAATGTTGGAACCATGCAAGAGCTGAAGATTTTGAGTTTTGTGTTAGCTCCTATTACAGCACAAAATATGTTGAATTGACTTTGTTGTCTTTCAGAATAAATTTGCCTTCAAGTCAACACTTCTCAGACTGAGATAATGAACTTCACCAACGTTATTAAGCTTTATCTGCTATTACGGTACAAGATATGTTTAATTGACTGTCATCTTTCAGAAGAAATTTGCCGTCAAGTCAACATTTCCCAGACTAAGATAATGAACTTCACCAACTGTAATTTTAAAATCACTCTCAATGGAGAAACAATCCAAACAATTGATAACTTTTCCTATTTATAGCACAAAATTACACAAGATGGAGATACAAGTACAGAATTTGCTACCAGAATTGCATTGGCATCAAATGCATTCAACCACCTCACAAACATCTGGAAATCAAAAATAATAAACTGGCTTGCTTAAGTCGTATCTGAATATAAGAAGTTTATGGATACTTTATGCTCTAGCTGGGACTAAGAGAAAAGGAAAAAACTTAATTTACCAAGAGAGCATCATTTTCCCTATTCTATACTTGTTCTGCTACTCATTATGTAAAAAAAAAATAGCTGGGGGCTCTCAGTTTTTAGCGCACTGGCTTCCTACTCCAGTGACCTAAGTATCTTCTTCTTCAGTGTTCATTCTCAAACTCCCGTTGGATCTCCCTCGTTATCAGGACCATGGTCCTACTAGATTTCCAGCAGAATGTAGTCCCGAGAATGGAAATGCGTTGTGTTGTCGTTTTATTTGCGCCAATGACCCGACACATCCATATTTGGTGGGACCTACGGTTCAATTCCCAGTTACTGTAAATATTTTTTAACCACCATCACTAACTATATCAACCCATCTCTGATACTCACTACTATGTTCTATTATAAGCATTTATTTCAGTGTATTTGAAGGAACATGTGCTACAACTTCATCATTTCAGAACTGAACATACAGCTGAAGTGATCCCCAGGAGCCCATCCCCCAGTTCTCTAACTTCATCAATTTTGTCTACAAGTCCAGCCAGCTTCAGAGATATCATGCTGCAAGAGTCAGTGTCAGCTGAAAGGTATATCATTGCTTTTATAATAATAATACATTTTTATTTATTATTATTTATTTGTTCATCGCATGTATTGTTTTTTTTTTCATGCCCATGCTCCTCTTCGCTTGCGAAGGAGGAACATCATCATCATTGCTTTTAGCTTTGGCATTTATTTAAAACCAGTTGGTAAATGTGATCTATTGTTATGTTAATAATACATTAATAAATAATAAAATAATAATAGATTTTTTTATATGTAATACTTCATGGTGGACTACTATGGAAAATGTGAATATATATATATATATATATATATATATATATATATACCACAGACGCCCGTGTGTTGACGGGCCCGAAAGGGGAACAAAGAATAGCAACACTGTTTACCTTCCACGCATGTCGTAAAAGGCAACTAAGGTTATGGGATGGAGTTGGCTGTCCCATCCCATATAGGGTCAGTGACCCAAAGCCATGCTGAAGTCAGATGTGTCAGGCCAAAAAGCGCAGATATTAAAGCAATGCTGTGAACCATGACACAACGCATTCCGTTCTCCGGACTACATCCAGCTAATCTGCAGGAGTTTGAGAACGAACGCAGAAGAAGAAGAAGATATACCACAGAAAGTACTGTAAGACTTCTGTGTTTGTTCTTGAGCTGCTGGATATTAGCAGGAAGCAGTCCAGAGAATGGAATGTGTTGTGTCAAGGGCTACAGCTTGGTTTCGTTGGCAGATCCGGACTCCCTTAGGGTCGTAAAGTTTAAAAAACTGTTTCAGTAAATATAGCATTGCAGTATTTTTCCAGGGTCTGAAAGAGGAGAAAAGAATAACAATACTGTGAGCTTCCATACATGTCATAAGAGGAGACTAAAGATATTTATAAGTGGAGTTCACTGCCTCATCCAGGGCTGTGCTGTGCTATGACACAGAGGCAGACACATCAGACGACACTAATCAAAATACATTTAAGGGACAGTATTTCAAAGAATACATAGATTAATAGATCAAGTCTATAAATCAAGTAATGAATATGGACTGGATATAAATCTCCAAAAAATAAAAACCATGATAATCAGCAAAGACACAGAAGAACAGGAGGTAAACATAAACATACATGGAGAGAAACTACAACAAGTAAAACAGTATCAATATCTTGGACACATAGTCACAAATGATGGCAGATGTGAAACAGAAGTTAAAAGGAGAATAGGAATGGCTAAAAGTACCTTCAATGACATGAGGAAATTATTAATATCTAAACAAATTACAAACAAGTTAAAAATGAGAATGATAAAATGCTACATCTACTCTATATTAATGTATGGCTCAGAAACATGGACACTAAATAAACAATTAGAAGACAAAATTGATGCCTTTGAGATGTGGGTATATAGAAGAATGGAGAGAACATCATGGAAAGAGAAGAAAACAAATAAAGAGATACTAACAACACTTAATGTGAAGAAAGAACTACTAAGAGAAATAAATATCAGGCAAATAAAATACTTTGGACACATTAAAAGACATGACACCTTATTGAAGACCTTACTTGAGGGTAAAGTCAAAGGGAAGCGAGCAAGAGGTAGGCAGAGATACAAGTGGGATAATAACATCACACAATGGACAGGTTACAGTCTAGCAGAGTGCACCACCAAGACAGGAGATGTTGGAGATACGTTGCAGTCAACCTTCGTTGAGGAGACGACACTTAATGATGATGATTTCAAAGAAAAACTATTTAAGGGGGCGGCAATTCAAAGAATTGCATCATACTGAGAAAATCTACCACACAGTCCTGGCCTCATCCATGGATCAGTGACCTAAAAGCTGTCCTGAAGTTGGACATGTCAGGTCAAAAGGTACAGATATCTCAGCTAAATTGTAAACTATGACAGAACGATCTCTGTTCTCTAGACTAATCCTGCTAGCATAAGTTTGAAATGAACACTGAAGAAGAAGAAATGTTTATTATTATTACTTTGAAGGCTGTCAGACACTCCAAGGGTGCTCAATTTCATTCCGCATCAGGTAGCATATCCTCCAACCTGCACACACTCTGTATAATATCCTCAGCGTGCCCCATCCACGACTTTTCTCTCTTAAGTCGACTGCCTTTCACTTTGAGAATTTCAGGGTGTAAAGGGTGCTCTTTATCAGCAGTGATTTGTATGTAGTCCCATGCCCTGCATGTTTGTATTCTTTGCAGTAGATCAATAAAGTAAGTATCGCATAGCCCATGCCGATGTATCTCTTGTACACCCCAAAATGATTCGCGTTGCCACAATCTTTCTTTCTGACTCAGTGTCAGAATCGCCAGTACGTACTCTACCACCACTACTAATCCCTGATACAGCAGAAATAGCAGCTTCTGTTCACACTGAGCAGCAGCCATAACTTTCATCGCCACAAGACCTTTTATAAGCCTTTACAAGGATGTGGCCAACATGATCTTTGACATTCAGACTGCAGTCCAACATAACCCCCAGTACTTCATTGTGCTGGTTCTCTCAAGGACATCCTCTCTCACGGTAACCGATGATGTGGACATATTTACTATGTGATTATTTAGTGAAAATCATGTTATCGATGCTTTTGATGGATTAACAAAAGTGTAGATTAACAAAAGTGTGAATTTTGATGACTTAACAAATAAAACTGTGGGAATGGGGAAAAGTTTCTTGAAAATGTTTAATTTATTTCTAGGAAAAAGAGTACCTTCTCTGGTCGTGTTTCTTGGAAAGATGTTAAAAAGCAGCAAAGTAAAGACGTAAAAGATAAGCAACTTAAGATCAGCACCTCAGAGACATTAGAAAAACCAAACAGTAGCAGTACAACATCTCCCAAGGCAGCATGGTAAGTTTAAACTGAAGTCAATAGGTTAAAACATTAACATCACTTATGTACAATAGACTTTGTGAAATGATCTTTGTCTGTTTCAATATTGGTATATAGTTTTACTTAGTCTTATCTTGCATACTGAGATCTGTAGGTCTGTGGTGTATGGAAAGTCTGTGGTGTATGGAAAGTCTGTGGTGTATCTATCTATCTATTGTCTTTTCTACAAATGCCATCAAGGATCCTGGGGAGTTTAAGTTTTTGTTGTGCTTGCCGTGTCTTTTAACAATCTCTCTGATTTAATCCTCCCATATTTTTCTTGGTCATCCTCTTTCTTTGTAGCGGTGCTTTCTGCTGTTGTACACCTGGATGGATGGTTGTGATGGTTCCATTCGAGTAAGGTGTCCGAAACAGTGGATCTGCTGTTTTTCTATATATTGTTTGCATGATATGGTCTCGGCTATCTTTCAGATGTCTTCATTTCTCATTCGGTCTCTTCTGGTGACTTTTATAGCTTTTCGCAGGCATTTCATCTCGCATGTTGTAATCTTTCTCAAGTGTGTTTTTGTCAGGGGCCTTGTCTGGCACTGGTAATATAACGTTGGAATAAAGATGGTGTTTATTATATGTCATTTGGTCACCATGTTGATCTTTGGCATATGGAAGATCTATAGGTCTGTGACGCACAGAAGTGAAGGCCAGACAACTAAAGTAGGTGAAAATTTGCTCTCGTGAAGCCTTTTATTTATCTATCGACAGAAACACACAATTACACTATCTTACTGCACATCACTGCACAAGGGTACCAGCTTTTCATCAGCTACTGAAGAGAAACTTTTAGCTTCTTTTAGTCATGCACAATAAGGTAGTACAATGATGTATTTCTGTCGAAGGTAAAAATTAACATCAGGGAGCTGATTTTTTTTGTATCCTGTGTTGTCTGGCCTTCCATGTGCCTATCTCACCAGTGACCCACCAGGCAATAGTAAATCCCTAATAGATGACATACCTGTATAGGAAAATATTCCTCCTTTTGAAACTGCATAGCACTTCGTGTATAAAATTATATTTGAACCCTGAGTGAGAGGTTTCTGCACACCTTGCACACCATCGAGTGTTAGAGTGCACACCTTGCACGCCATTGAGTGTTAGAGTGCACACCATTTAGTTTTAAGAGTGCACACCTTGCACACCATTGAGTGTTAGAGTGCACACCATTTAGTTTTAAGAGTGCACACCTTGCACACCATTGAGTGTTAGAGTGCACACCATTGAGTGTTAGTCTTCTGAGTGTGAAATAAAGCTCTGGAAAAATTCCCCATTTCACAAATGGATAAAAGAGCTCTATTGCTTGTAATTTCTAGAGATCCAAACAAAGTTCTCTCCTTAGCGGGTCTGAAACACAGGCATCATATTTACAAGAAGAAGAAGAATGACTCAACAACTTTCATATATACAGTGGAATTCCTCTATGTGCATTATTTTATAACAAATTTCTCTATACAACACTTCAAAATTCCCAGTTATATTTATTATATATTGTGGGTGCTGTATATAGCGAATTTCTGTTATAACATACATATTTTGTTTGTCTGGACCAAGTTGTTATAATGGGATTTAACTATTTTTGACAAGTTTTGAACATTGAGTAACTAGTGCTGAAAGTCTTGCATAGGGCTAAACTTCTAACAGTATACCCATGCTCAGTCACAGAAGAGTCAAGTCACTAGACCATGTCAAACCACTGCAATGCTCCAGAGCAGATATAACCTGTTGAACTCGCTAGGGTACAAGAATTAAAAACATGCCAAATTTGTGATACATTGACATGTGAAAAAAATATCAATCCATTTCTTTTAATTATTGCTGGAATATCTGAGAAAAACTGGAAGAAGACCATGACTTCACATAGAGAAAAACTGGCAGAAGATCGTGACATCACATAGAGAAAAACTGGCAGAAGATCGTGACATCACATAGAGAAAAACTGGCAGAAGATCATGACATCACATAGAGAAAAACTGGCAGAAGATCGCGACATCACATAGAGAAAAACTGGCAGAAGATCATGACATCACATAGAGAAAAACCTGTATAGAGTAGCTTGAATTTAATCATGGATATTCGGGACTTTCCTAAAAATTTACTTTTCCTTCCGTCATCTCTAGATACTCCCATTTCTAGCGTTGAGAACGTACACATACAGAGAATGTTAGAAATGAGAGTATCTAGAGGTGAGAAAAGGAAAAGTAAACTTTTTGGAAAGTTCCGAAGATCCATTATTAAATCAATATTCTTTATTCTTTGATTGCAAAGTGTTTGGATCTGTAGTTCTCAATATTTCTCCCAAATGGCCAATTTTTTTCTCTCTGATGTACTCTTCCTTCCCCCCCTCCTCCTCCCCCCCCCCCCCCAAAATGGCAGTAATATTCACTTGCTGCAGATTAGTGTTATATAACTTTAAAAAAATCTTGTTTCTAGGTCCAACCCAGACGAGTCTGCCCCAGTTTTCAAATTTATCTTTATAGCCCCCTAGAAATTGCTTTGACTTCCGAGAAGGGATATTGCCCACATAGAGAATCACTGGTTTAGATAATTCACTGTTCAACTAATTGGCTTATAGACAGTCATATATTTGAGCAAGTTTTAAAAACTAAATTTACATGCTTGCGAACATAACTTTTCATGCAGAATTGAACTTTTAATTAAAACAGTGGCCGAGTGTTTAAGTGGGCTCAACAAACTCCCTATACATTATTGTTTTGAATCTGTTGTGGCCTATTATTATATTGCATTCCAATATTTAAAAAAAAATTTAATCTTCTTCAGATATACTTATGAAGTTAAATGTATTTTTCAAATGTAACGATCCAACAAATTTTTAGAATGACTAATGTAAGGATATATTATTTTCATACGTGTATAAATCAGATCAGATGTGACAAATAATAGACAATGGTAGTCATATAGTACTGAATTCAGATGTAGAGAAGTTCAAATCCTGATACAGTCGGTTTCCCAGGCCAACCTGCTGAATATGGATAGTCAAGTTTATGAGTAATGAGACAATTTGGACACTTAATTTCATTCTGAAAGGGACTAACATATAAATAACAAGAAACCTAATAGTTCAGTAACAGAAATTCATACTAGTTCACTAATTTTTTCATGTTAATAAAAAGTTAGGTAAGAAAATGCATAATTCTGTTAATAGACTGATTTATGTCATATGTGCTTTCCTGTACTTAGTTTATACGTATTTTTACAGGGGTTCGTTTGGAAGCACAGTGAAATCTTTCCGTGACCTTATGATTGAGGATAAGGATGCAGTATCCATCCCTGAACTGCCATCTCCTGTGGCTGCTGTACCAAAAAGCAGATCATCAAGTGGTACCAGTATAGCCACTGTTGGAACACTTGGAAAGTCACCTCCTTCAGGATCTGCAAGGTTTGGCTCATGATGTTTATTAAGTCTTTCTTTTGTTCATCTTCTTTAGTAATATAGGTTTTTTTTAGATGTTGGGCTCTTCTTCCTAGCTAGGATCCAGTGGCAATATTATTAGATATGGAGATCTAGATATTAACAGGAATAGTTAGTTTCAAGTATAAATAACCAAAATGTCAAAGGATGTTAGTTAGTTAGTTGTCGGATCATCATCACTGCAAACTGGATGTGTCCATAGGTGCTCCGATCTCTCAGTGAGTGTATCCACCATTATACTTCTGCTGACAGTACCATGACGATCCTCTGCTGGTTGACCATCATTCTTTTGCGCGCACTCCAAAATGTTCACATTTAGCAACACCACATTTCAAACCCTGATATTTAATCCTGGACATTGAAAAGGAATCATCATCCACATTAGTCTCACTCTCGTGTGCTTTATCTCTTATGGAGTTCAAAATATCAGCTTGGATCCATTGCCCCACCGCCGCCCTGTGCCACAATTGTGCATTGCGCCAGAGGATGTCAGACAAAGAAGGGAGTGCCATATTAACATAACAAATAAACTATAAATATTGTTTTAAGTAATAATATTACTGTGATCTATACTATCAAATTTAAAAAAAACAATAACAATAAACACATTAACATGGATTATTTTCTATGTTATGGTCCAACTGGGGCCTCAAGAAACACATAATTGAAAAAAAACACAACAACCATAAAAATCATGCCTATGGAGTCATATTGATGGTGACTTTATTGCTGGATTTGATACTGGGTCTTCTTTGTGTGATGAGTACAATATTTTGAGAAAACAATCATTCATCATCATCATCAAACCTATAACCCTTCAGGGTTGTAGGGGTGCCACTCTGAAAATATCAGCACACAAATTTTGGCACATTTCTCTGTTCTCAGTTTTATGTTCAAGTGTGGAGAATTGAAATCCTGTCCAGTCTTTAATACTATCAATCTATACTATTCTCTGTGCACTTCATCTTCTTCCACCCTCACCTGTTCCCTTCAAGATAGTTTTGGATAGGGGATTGTGCCTCATCATATGGTCAAACTACACAAGTTTGCAATGCTTCACCACTATCATGAGATGTTATTGTTGAGTATTTATATTGCTTCTTACATTTATGTAGGATTCATCACAGTAACAAATGTCAAATGATGGGTCCCACCAAAAATGCCTGTCCACCTTCATCTATTTGTGGAATCTTCTCTAGCATTCTGCTTATGAGACATTTGATCAAGATGTTGTGATCTCAGTAAAAATATATTAATGTGATATAACTACAGCATATGGTGCCATAGAAATACAATTTTTGTTTTAAAGTTGACAACAAGGTATTCAATAAAGTGAGTCTTAAGAATATTGCCAAAATATTTGGAAGGCTTATCGACAACAAAGATATAAAAATCATTTTAAAAAAAGGGCAAGATAACAGAGGCTTCAGATGAAAGACGTAATATTTGAAATAATACAGTCAAATCTCATTATAACAATGTGGTCCGGATCAATGAAATATGTGTATAGTAACGGAATATCATTATATACAGTATAAAGAATAAATATAATTGGGGATTCTGTAAAGTGTTGTTAAATTGGGAAATGTGTTATAAAAGGATGCGCTATAAAGGTATTTCACTGTATAATAGTTGACACTCTGTACAGATTTTGTGAACACATATGGTCACCTTTATGAGCCTTAAAACAATGGATAATTATATCAATTTACTAATAAACTACAAATTAGTTATTTGTAGGTCTCTGGAAAAACAAGATTTATGTTAAGTTTCCATTGTCTTAAAAAAACCCAGTTATATTGACTTATAATGGTCATCTGGAAAGAATGCAGTGTGATTCATTAGTTTATAAAGCATATATGAAGAGAGGAGAAGCAGAAAGAAGAGCCAAGGGTAGACCTAGAGTACGCTGGATCGACAACATCAAAGAGACATTACACGAACACCAAATAACATTATCTGAAGCTGCCAGAAAAGCGAGAACAAGAACATTGTATCTCCCTCGACTCCCGTAAAGGGTAAAAGAGGAAGGAAAGAAGAAGAAGACATATTGGACATGTATTTAGAATGAATGAGAGTAGGCTGCATCTACAAACATTACTACCAAATAAATGACAAGAGAAAGGGGGACCAAGAGAGACTCTTCATATAACAACCATCAAGGAAGACCTGACTGGATTTGTACAACATGCAAGAATTACACAAAATAGTCACTGACTGTGTACTCAGTGCTGAAGAAACATTGAGAAATAAATCTGTCTTAATCTAGCTATGTTGCATATATGTATTCACTTATATTCACTTAGTTTACTTGTCTCTAGTTATGTTGCATATATGTATTCACTTAGTTTACTTGTCTCTAGTTATGTTGCATATATGTATTCACTTAGAGTTTACTTGTCTCTAGCTATGTTGCATATATGTATTCACTTAGTTTGTTTGTCTCTAGTTATGTTGCATATATGTATTCACTTAGTTTGTTTGTCTCTAGTTATGATACATATATGTATTCACTTAGTTTGCTTGTCTCTAGTTACGTTGCATATATGTATTCACTTAGTTTACTTGTCTCTAGTTATGTTGCATATATGTATTCACTTAGTTTACTTGTCTCTAGTTATGTTGCATATATGTATTCACTTAGTTTGTTTGTCTCTAGTTATGATACATATATGTACAGTGGAATCCCTTTATAATGCATTATGTTATAACAAAATTGTCTATATAACACCACTTCAAAATCCCCAATTGGATTTATTCTATATTGTTTGCACTGTATATAGCAAATTTCTGTTATTACATAAATATTTACACATGCGGTTGCGTCTGTGGGTCTCACCAATGGCCCACTAAACAAACCACCCATGCAACAGAAAACCTTAGTAGATGACATGCTGTTATATTGAGGCTCTCTTATGGAAGCTTTGTAGTATATCATCTATACAATTATAGATCCCCTCTGAGTAGAAGTCTCCTTCAATAGGCATTAAACTAAGCCAAAAGCTGAAGTCTCCTGGGTATGAAAGCTCAGAAATAGCACCCCACTGCACATAGGAAGTAAGAGCTAATTGCTTGTAATTCCTGGGGTTCTTCAACAACATATTTTGTCAGTCTAAACCAAGTTGTTATAACGAGATTCCGCTGTATTCACTTAGTTGACTTGTCTCATCCTTCACTTATTTGACCTCTCATCATTCACTTATTTGACCTGTCACATTGTTCACTTATTTGACATGTCTCATTGTTCACTTATTTGACATGTCTCATTGTTCACTTATTTGACATGTCTCATTGTTCACTTATTTGACTGGTCTCATTGTTCACTTATGTGATCCATTCTAGTTGGGGGTTGTCTGCACTGATTGGAAGAAGTACCCAAGTTGCTAACCTTGACGATACAAGAGTATCTTCAAGCCCACCAACTGAAGCAGGTAATGCCTGGCAGCGACGAGCTGCTTTAGCATCTAGCCCACCTTCTCAAGCACCTATTGCTACCCTTGATTTTTCAGCCATTCTGAAAGATGAGAAGGAGAAATCTGATACTTTGATGCGCATAGTTCAGAAACCTCTGGCTCTTATACAGGTAAAAGCCTGTATACTTAGTTATTGTAAACTGTATTTAGTTGTCTTCTGCACTTATTTATTGTAAACTGTATTAGTTGTCTTCATATAGTCTGTATTTATTTATTGTAAACTGTATTAGTTGTCTTCATATAGTCTGTATTTATTTATTGTAAACTGTATTAGTTGTCTGTATTTATTTATTGTAAACTGTATTTAGTTGTCTTAATAGAATTTATACTTAGTTATTGTAAACTGTATTAGTTGTCTTCATATAGTCTGTATTTATTTATTGTAAACTGTATTTAGTTGTCTTAATCGAATTTATACTTAGTTATTGTAAACTGTATTTAGTTGTCTTCTGCACTTATTTATTGTAAACTGTATTTAGTTGTCTTCTGCACTTATTTATTGTAAACTGTATTTAGTTGCCTTCATAGAATCTACACTTAGTAAAGATAAAGGTATGTCCCATGGCAGCAAGCTGCCGTTGGGGATGAAGATAACTCTTCATGTACTAAGCCGCAGCAACTATTAGGTGGGGTTGCCAATTCCCATCCTTGCTGTCTTTACCTCCCTTAACTCATGCTTCAGGTACTCAATTGCAGCTGAGTCGACTGAAGGAGCGGTCATGTCAAGCTAAACATCACAAGCTAGATTTTCTTTTAATGTCCAGACGTGGTTTCGAACCTGGCACGCTGTAACCCAGTGATAGCAAGCAAGCTCACTATCAACTAGGCTACCGCGCTCTCCATCTATGCTTAGAGTGAGGTAAAAAAAAAAAAAGAACATTCTGGCTTTGTCAAAGGGTTAATGAGAAACAACCCCTACTCATTGTGGCAGATGTATGAGGTCTGTTCCAACCAACCTTTGCTGCAGAGACATTACCTAATGTTTCTTCAGGAGTTTGAACTTGTGCCTTGAAGAAGACTAATAATAATATTATTTTCAGTGGATTCCCTTACCTTCCCTGCCATCTGCTCTACCTATGTATATAATATAGATGTATATGTAATTATGGTAGACTTTGCAACTGATTGATATGATTATTATGTTTGTGACTAATTTGTTGCATTATGTTTGTGATTATAATTTATGTTGCATTATTATGTTTGTGACTAATTTGTTGCATTATGTTTGTGATTATAATTTATGTTGCATTATTATGTTTGTGATTATAATTTATGTTGCATTATTATGTTTGTGATTATAATTTATGTTGCATTATTATGTTTGTGATTATAATTTATGTTGCATTATTATATTTGTGATTATAATTTATGTTGCATTATTATGTTTGTGATTATAATTTATGTTGCATTATTATGTTTGTGGTTATAATTTATGTTCCATTATTATGTTTGTGATTATAATTTATGTTACATTATTATGTTTGTGATTATAATTTATGTTACATTATTATGTTTGTGATTATAATTTATGTTCCATTATTATGTTTGTGGTTATAATTTATGTTACATTATTATGTTTGTGATTATAATTTATGTTACATTATTATGTTTGTGATTATAATTTATGTTGCATTATTATGTTATTATAATATATATATCTGCTCTACCTATGTATCGAATATAGATGTAAGATTATATGTAATTATGGCAAACTTTGCAACTGATTAATAAATACTAGGCTATTATTTGGTATTTTTATTTTCAGCTTGAAGAGAAGGCAATGGCTGAGCTGCTTACCCACTACGCTGTCGGAAAAGAATCAGATCACTATATCACCGTGGAGAGAGTCAGTAAACAGATGGCAGCACCTTTGTGGCACCGGACTCAGAAACCATCAGGAACTGGTCATATATAAGACCAATCGTTTGACAGTAAATTTTGTAGTATGACCTGCTTAGAGTACTACTCTGGCAACTGATATTAATACATTCAAGATTATGTCTGACGGAGTCTTCCTATATGAAATTTGTCAAATTTATTTGTTTTGTGATTTGACATGGTTTTGTGAATGTTTTTTTCAACATGAGATTTGGTGTTTTTTTTTCAGATTTATTTGTTATGTGATTTGACATAGTTTTGGGGAGTGCTTCGTCAAAATGAGATTTGTTTTTGTGTGTTATAACGATATTGATAGTAGTCGTCCATCGCAGGCGATGATGACAAGTTTCAGACTTGTGTTATCTTTCTGGTGTGTGCAGAAATTACTGAAAAATCCAATCCTGGCATAAGATTCCCTGCCAAATTTTGGATATGTATGATCTTGGACATGTTTGTTTGTTATTGTCTTATTGGGCAGCACATTTTCTCGGAGATATGATGCTTCTCAGCGATGCAATCATATTTGTTTTGCCACACATGGCCATTGTGAGTGACAGACTTCCAGGATGTGTTGTTAATGTTGAAGTTTTTTAGAGACACAGAGAGAGTCTTTGAAGCATTTCTTCTGTCCAGAAGCAAGCAACCCCATAACCCTTTGAACCCTGCCTAAATGGTCCTTAAAAACCCTTCCCCTAGACTTCTGAGCTGTCTGGCTCTACCGTGCTGATAGTCAATGCTGAAAGACGTAGCATGCATTGTACAACCTCCAAAATCTGAACGGGGATTCAGCCATTACTACAGCCCTCCAGATGGCTCATGGAGGCTCCCATTTTCGAGGGCATTTGTCTTATTTGGTTCTCAGTCCATTTGTGAAAGATTCTATATGTCCCACTATTAGATTTACACAGTGCAAGTTTACAATAAAATATTACATATGTTCTTATGGCACCTTGGTGCCTTTTAGGTTTAACATTCCTATGGTTGATATTCTTGTAAGTTTCACTCCTTTTGCATTGCCACATCCACTTTTTTTCTTCTTTATAATTTTTGTAAATATTTCATTTGACCTTGCTTCAAGTCTTGTAAACCTTTTGTTCCGTAATCATGCTTAGTGTCAATTTTTTTTAAAACTTCAGTGTGGCATGGCTTTTTTATTCTATCGCAGTTTTTTTATTTAGTTAGTTGTTTGTGCTTTGTAAATCTATTTTACGGTACTTTGTGTAGTGATATTTTGTCTAAATTTGCTTGTGAATAGTATTGTTCAATTTCTTGATGAATCTTCAGGTCATGAATATTTATTACTTATTTTGCTTTCTTCTGTACATAAATAATAATTTTTCTGGTTTTGCTAATATGTCTCATTACAGGTACGTTACACAGGGTACAACCAGCATCTACACTAACTAATGAATCTCTTCTTCTGTGTTTGTTCTCAACCTCCTGTTAACTGAAGTCCAGAATGCATTGCTTCATGGTTTGCAGCTTGGCCGCAATATTTGCGTCTTTTGGCCTGACACTATAGCAAATAATTACAAGGGGTACAGTACACATCCAACTCAGAATGGCCATTAGAATGGGACAGCCGGCTCCACTCCCAAGCCTCATTAGTCACTCACCTCTTATGGTAGATCATAGTGGTGCAATTATTTCTTCCTCTTCTGGATCCTGGCAACCCGCAGGCACTCCAGTGAATCTAAAATATTTTAATTTTGCCTTTGCTTATAACATAAAGTATCTTATAAGAAAATCCAGTTGAAACTTACCATATATTCTCTTATTTGGTTATGTTTGCTTTATTGAAGTTCATTCAGTGGAGTCTCATTATAACGCATTGGTACGGACCAACGAATATTAATGTGATAATAGGTTTCCGCTATATACAGTAAAGGCTAAAAATCGGGTTTTGAGAAGTATTGTTAAGTAGGGAATTTTGTTATAAATGTATGCGCAATAATCAGACTCCACTGTATTTACATCAGATTGCTTGTAGACTATATATATGTATGTAGTCTACATTTTATTTATTAATATAAATTGATAGCATATCCTATTCAGGACATAGCCATTGACCCAGCATTTTCTTGAGATGTAGTGATTTTTCTGAGCAATATTCAGTATTTTGTCAGTGCTTTCTGAACGGTCCAGAAGGCACAATTGCCTGCGACAGGATTTCTCTATATAACAATACTTTTCAAAATCCCCAATTATATTTATGCTTTAGTGTTTATCCTTTATTTAACCTGTATATAGCGAATGTCTGTTATTCTGTGTCGGTCCAGATCACGTTTTTATAATGAGATCTGCTGTATTTGCTATAGATGTGAAGCACAAAAAAACAAAAGAATTAAAAGTGCATCGGAGGCTAGCTACAGAGATGTGGTTTTTTTAAAAGAATTATGATGAAAATACCATGGGTAAAGAAAATGAATACAGTTGCCCCCTGAGACGCTGAAGTAAAGAGACAAACTATAGCAGAAATTAGAGGCAGGCAGTCACGAGTTATAGGAAAATAAATATAATTAACAAAAAAAACTATCACTGATTAATAAAGATAATTATATATTGGAATCTTGTTATAACAACTTGGTCCAGACAGACAAAATATGTATGTAATAACAAATTCGCTGTATACAATACAAATGATATAGAATAAATATAATTGGGGATTTTGGAAAGTGTTGTTATACATAGGGAAATTTGTTATAAAAGAATTCGCTAAAGAGGGATTCCGCTGTATAAGATTTATAGGGCATGTGATGACAAGAGAAAAACTTGAATAGTTAGTAACCACTGGAAAGGTCAAGGGGAGGTTGTCATAACCAAGAAGAAAGTCACCAGCTGAACAGAAGATACATGTGTGGAGAAATGTGATCCCCTTCACCACTCAGAGTGTCATTTGATTATGTAATGCAAAAACACTTCCATCAACCATGACCTTCGACAGTCTAGAAGACCTGTTCGCAGAATTTATTAGACCATGATTTGTTACGTTTTTGATTATTGTCGTTCGTCAATATTTATATACTTAGGAGTCTCCTTGGTTATTTATGGCATGCGACTCGAAGTATATAAACTGATCAATGAAATTCACGAGAATAATAAAGAGTAATGAGCAAAGCTCTTCTATTGCAGAAGGTCATGCATCAACTCTCATTATATACGCAATAGTATGTAGTGGTTCTGGTCTATTGAATCGCCACCAACCCACCCTGAGAATGTATATATATATATAAATAATCATTTAATTGTTAATCCAATTATGAGCGAATGCATGTTAGCAATAATGTTAGAGTGTTATAATTTGTATCATTACAGACACTTCATATTTCATTGATTTATTTTATGTTCTCGTCATCCAAAATATAATGCCAGGTTGTGCCAGATCTGTACATGCAGATTATGTTAAACATAGAGAGTTTGCAAAGCTTAAAATGTTATTGTTATCAATGATACCATTAGTCTCTCAAATTGATGTTTACAAACCTCGTGTTTAAAATGTAATTGTATTGAAACTATAAGGTGTCTATAAAGTTGCTCTGCACTGAATTTGAAATGAAATATGTGCTCAATATGTCGCCAATGAAAGTTATATATAAGGTTGCATATTTCCATGGTTCACTTAAAGACACTTTAATGTGTTTATAAATGATTTGTTATAACTTTAAAACTCTTTGTTATAACCTGTTTACTTTAGGATTTACTGTTTATAAATGATGTAACATCACACAGATGTACACTAATACCCACAATTCATGATATGTTGGGTCACCAGCAAATGTAAATACGTGCACAGTGGCTTTATAGACACCTTGTATTATATAAACAAGGTAAGATTGATTGAGAGAATTGAACTGCCGAAGACGGATGTGTTGGCCCATTGGTGCAAATAAAACAGCGACACAATGCATTTCCATTCTCTGGATTACATCCTGCTGGAAATCTGCTAGCGACAATGATCCTGTTAATAGAGAGATCCAGCGGAAGTTTGAGAATGAACACTGAAGAAGAAATAAAGATGCTGAGATCGTGTGGTGTAAGCAAAATGACATACAATTTATTTTTGTTTGAAATAATGAAGTTATACTTAACGTGAGATTAAAAATATTTCAACAGATATTTGAAATTACTATTTTTGGCATGTACTAGATAGTGGGTTGTTTTTTCAGAATAATGAAAAAAACATGGGCAGTTAAGGGAGAACTAATGTGCATATGCCAAAGAGACAAACTATAGCAAATAATTACAATGGGTACAGTACAAGTATACACATTTAATTATTTCCCTTGTCTATGTTTGTAAATTTCATGTTCATCATTTAATAATTGAAATATTTATTTTTTTATGGTTAGTTATGTAAAACATAACTATCCTAACCCAAACCCTAAAATAAATTAATATTTAAATTATTAAATGAACATGAAATGTACAAATATAGACAAGGGAAATAACTCGACTGTGGTGGCGTCTACTTGTACTGTACCTTACCAGATTTATAGAACAAGTGATGAGATGAGCTAAATTTGAACATCTGGTAAACATAATCTCCAGGAAGATCAATTAATGTATGCAGCTTTCATATCAACCTCCTAGAAGACAGTTTACTACTCCATTCTACCTGGCACCATAACATCATTTAGTTGTCACATTATTAGAATTTCTGAGAGAGCAAGGAAGCTTGCTGCTTGAAATAGCAGATATATGAACCACCACTGCTGACACAACTTTTATACTCTCATGTACTAATATCTTCTGTGCTAGTGCCCAAATGTATTATCTCAAAATCACCCTATAGTTTACAAAAGTGAAGCTGTTGTCAAAATCACTCTAGAGTTTACAAAAGTGAAGCTGTTGTCAAAATCACTCTATAGTTTACAAAAGTGAAGCTGTTGTCAAAATCACTCTAGAGTTTACAAAAGTGAAGCTGTTGTCAAAATCACTCTAGCGATTACAAAAGTGAAGCTGTTGTCAAAATCACTCTAGCGATTACAAAAGTGAAGCTGTTGTCAAAATCACTCTATAGTTTACAAAAGTGAAGCTGTTGTCAAAATCACTCTAGAGTTTACAAAAGTGAAGCTGTTGTCAAAATCATTCTAGCGATTACAAAAGTGAAGCTGTTGTCAAAATCACTTTAGAGTTTACAAAACTGAAGCTGTTGTCAAAATCACTCTAGAGTTTACAAAAGTGAAGCTGTTGTCAAAATCACTATAGTTTACAAAACTGAAGCTGTTGTCAAAATCACTCTAGCGATTACAAAAGTGAAGCTGTTGTCAAAATCACTCTAGCGATTACAAAAGTGAAGCTGTTGTCAAAATCACTCTAGCGATTACAAAAGTGAAGCTGTTGTCAAAATCACTCATAACTACCTCTCGATTATTTTTTGTAATGCATTGTCCTCTATCATCATTGGTTAGCATATCTTGAACTAAGCACAACCTTTCAAATCTCCTGACGATGTTTTTTGTTGTTGCTGTTATCCAAATGACCAAAATTTTGTAGTTTTCTGGAGAGACCTTTGTTCTTCATTCACTTCTTTCAGATTAACTTATTGGTGATCTATTTGGTCCCTGTATTGATAACTCTTTTGTCACATTTTGTTTGAAGTACTGCTATTTTTCACTTTATTGGTGATTGTCCAAGATTCACTGCCATATATTGCCACTGAGAATATGTAGGCTGTAAGAAAAGTTTGATTTGTTATTTCACCAGTGTTACCAGGACCATAAAGGGGAGCAAGAAATAGTGACACTGTGACCTGCCACACACTTCACAAGAGGCAGCTAAGGAGGTTGTGTTGGTAGAGTTGGCTGTTCCATCCCATCAAAGTGACCCAGAAGCTATGCTAAACTCAGATGTGCCAGGTCGCATAGTGCAGATATTATAGCCAGGCTGTAAACCAGGACACAAAACATTCTATTCTCCAGATTACATCCTGCTAATATACAGGAGTTTGACAACTAATAAGAATTGTTATTTTCTTGCAGACCATATATTTTTTATTTATGTCTGTTGAGATGGCCAACCGCTGTCCGACTTCTTTCTTCACAGCAGTTACAATTACTGCTGATTTTTCTGTTTGTATTACTATCTTGGTACAACCTGAAATCAAAAGAGACCAATATGAAGAGCACAAGATCAATCTGTTCAGTTAGATCACTGGTTCTCAACCTTCTTAATACCATGACCATTTAACCATTAGCATGTTGTGTTTACAATTTAGGTGGTGCATTCTGCTGGAATTGTGTCAGTCTTGATTTTGGAAGGTGAAATCCCCGCCCGGTTCGCTAAACCCGTAACTGAACGAAAAAATCGAGATCTGTAACTTATTGACAGAATGTTGTGCCAATATTAAGAAAATTTATCGCCATTTTGTTAATGGCGGGGATACGATTTCAAGTTATTTTGAAATAGAAATTGAATAATTTATAGCCATCAGCATCGCAGCAAAGCGACATGACAGTGAATCGAGTGTGTTATACTTTTCTATCATCGTATATTCAGTGAAATCATCATTTTTTCAGCTGGAAAAGTGAACAACTTGGGTAAGTTCTTCATATTCATTATTTAAAATATTCCACAGTGTTTCCATTATTTAAAATATATAATAGTCAACAGATTTCATAGCTGTCAATCGATCACAAATACGGTACGCCTAGATCTACATAGGTAAAAATTTGTCTTTATCACTTTCTCACATCTCGTATCACAAACATATAAACAAAACTTACACCAATATATGCAGAATTAAATTCTTTATTTATATGTGCAAATATTATTTAAATATCTAACAAAAAGAAAAGTTATCGCGATTTCAAAACAGCCACCGAAGATTGCATAACTTTACAAAAACCAATTCCACGGCAGTCAGTGGCAGGAGAGAAATTGCGTAATTGTAAACACAGCATGCCTAAGTTTAATACAGTTCCTCATTTTGAGGTGACCCCTAACCATAAAATTATTTTCGTTGTTACTGCATAATATGTGCTTTCCGATTGTCTTAGGCGACCCCTGTGAAAGGGTCGTTTGACCCTCCTCAAAAAGGGTCACGACCCACAGATTGAGAACCGCTAAGTTAGATCAACTCACAGTTTATATGAAACGTATGCCTTCACAGAAATTCTTACGTCACATGAAAAATGAGATTTCTGTATTGTAGTCTCAACATATACTCTCTGAAGCATGGTTAATGTCACTGATGGTGACTTCTTAAGCAAAACACAAAATATGACATTAGTACATTAGTGAAACATTAAAAGTTAGAATTCTGGCGATAATACATACACAACACACAAACACAACTTTTATCAATGAAAAGTAAACACGGTTACAGTGGCCATGTTGTGACATCAACGGCACTAGTCAATTATAAAACTATCAGGTCACTAAGTACCATAAGATATTTGTGGTAATGTATAATTAGATACATTATAAATGGAATATAAATGTCAATACAGTAATCGTTCCATATCAAAGGAGTAATCATTCCATATCAAAGGAGTAATAATTACTGGTTATCTGAGATGGAGGTTTAGCAGTACAAAGAAATGTTATGTTATGTTCCTCCAGGGCCATAGGCCAGAAACCATAGCTTTCCATTTCTGTCTTTGTGTTGCCAGGTCTTTCAATTCTTGTGTGTTGTTTAGGTTCATTGACATGCCTTCTCTATTAATGGTTCTTCGTAGAGTTTCTCTAGGTCTCCCTTCTTATTCCGGGTGGCACCCAATATAGTGACTGATGGGGAATTCTTAGACTGTTCATTCTGAGAACATGGCCGATGTAAGTCCAACACCTTTGTCTAATGAAGGAAGATATATAGGTTTGTTTGCTTTCCTCTCTTATAGTAGTGTTAGATTTAAATTCACTCCACTTAACATTCATAAAGAAATGCCAGATGAAATTTAGCATGCAAAGAAATTCTGAGGTTTAGCAGTACAAAGAAACTATAGGATGTGGTTTAGCAGTACAAACAAAATCTGAGATTAGGTTTAGCAGTACTGGGGTAAAAAGACATTCTGGGATAAGGTTTAGCAGTACATAGAAATTCTGAGATTAATTTAACAGTCAAAATAAATTATCAAATGAAATTTTGCAGTACAAAGACATTCTTAGATTATGTTTAGCAGTAATCCTGTACAGTACAATCCTGACACAAGGGTCTGGATTATTTCCAGGGGTTAGAATTTTCCATAAATGTTTGTTTTTATTTAGTTAAAAGACCACAAACGAGGAATATTTATTTAGGAGCTGTATGGGTGGGAGAAGCTGGGGATAGACGTTAGGCATGTTTACTACTATCTGCTCATTTCCTCCAGTATGGCGTAGAAAGGGTTGACGTGATCGCCTCTGCTAGTTAAACCTCTACGAACTTGCCCTCTCCTCTGAAGTGACATCGTGGCAGTTGTGTTATGTTATACACGCACAAAAGCATTCCACTGCATTCTTGCCCATCTGAAGTTCTTGTGCCCACCGCTCAGAAGAATCATCTAATAAGCCAATCCATAGCAGAATCTGCATATTTGAACGACTTATATTTTCGTGAAATGCAGGCACATGTAGACCATCAACTGTTTGTGCCACTTAACATAACACTTCCAACGAATCATAGGATCGCCATGTGTGCATATCTTTGCATCCAGGAGCACTCCTCGCAACTGTAACATGCGTACTGCATCGTTATCAATGGTAGGTAAGCTCAACAAACTAATAGTAACCATTTTATATCTAGGACGTAACTGATTTTCAACAGCATTACAAAATTTTTCAATCGGCACAGATTTTATAAAAAGTGTGAAGGAAGACCCTTCTGCTGGGATTGTACACACAGAAATTCCTAAATAAAATTTTGCAGCCTAAAGATGCAATCATATAACTAAGAATAGCTCATCCTGGATAATGTGTCATTACAAAATGGTGACGCCCATGATTTTGTAATGCACAGAACGTAATGTCAATCCATGCCTAGTGTTATAATAAGTATTTATTTCACTCTTGAAGTAACTCTGGGGCTTTCAAGTTCATTCAAAATATGCAAACAATCATTATGACACAGAAAATTTCAAAACTCTGTTGTGAGTTTGTTTTTATATGAAATTTTTAAGCGTCGACATCTATGTGAAAACCCTTGGTAATAGGAGATTGGAGTACTGTGGACTGCTGGCCAGTAAAGTATTAAAGAGTACAAAGAAATTCAGAGGTGAAGTTTATGCGTGAACTGCTTCAATAAATTGAAAGTAGAATGGGGTTATTTGTTTTATCTTGTATTCAATGAGAATAAATAAGGTTTTTGATTAAAAAATTATAAATAAATATTAAAATGTCCAAAAATCAGACACAACAAGAAACACTAAGCATACAGCAGTGTATGTTTATCTGTTCTAATCACTCTTATCAATAATGAACCTGTGGTTGTGCATTGACTAACTAGCTCCGTAAAACAAGCGTATTAGAGGCTACAGAGATGTGGTTTCTAAGACGAATGATGAAAATACCATGGACAGCTAAGAAAACTAAAGCAAAGGTTCTCAATGATGCTGACGTAAAAAGATCAAACGTTAGAGGCAGACAGTCAAGGTTTCTAGGACGTGCTGAGAAGAACACAGACACTTAATAACCACTGGAAAGATAAAGGGGAGAAGAGATAGGAAACGACAAAGAGAAAAATTGCTAGATGGACTAGTATTGTGGCACAGTAGAAGTTTACCAACCGAGCTTATTGACAACACAAGAGACAGAGTCGTGGAGAAACATGATCGCCTACATCATTCAGCATGGCACTTGATTGATTGCCTCTGGCTTTATAGCCATGATGTCTATGTGTCAAGGCCATTTGTGGCATGCTATCTGTTGGTAGTCTGGAAGTGTGTGAAAACCACTTGATCTTTCGTCTTTTGATGTATTCCAACACTGGTATTGTTTTGGTTATCTGTCTGATGTTATCGTTTCTAATTCTATCTCTTAATGACACTCCGAGTGTTCTTCGTAGACATGTTATTTCTGCTGTCACTATTTTTCTTTTGTCTTGTGCTGTCATTGTCCAGGTTTGGCACTGGTAGCACAGTGATGGAATAATAATATTCTTGTATAATGCAACTTTAGTGTCTATGTTTACATTTTTGTTCTTGAAAATACTTTCCTAGGATCTGCTATGTTTTGTTGAATCTATTTTGTCTCTTTACTGTTTTTCCTATCACTTGATATAATTCTTCCTAAGCAATTGAACTCATTTGCCTGTTTAAGGTGTCCAGAGAACAAAAATGTGTTGTGTCACCATTTAATTTGTTCAAATGTCCCAAAACAATTTGGTAACTAAAATGTATAGTGATTTAACCAGTGATGAATATTTAACATACAATATGTAATCTTGTTATGGATGTAAAAAAAAGATGTGTGCATAAATATAACAGCATAAATACAAGAGAAAGAACAGAACAATGTCATTCCACAAAAAAAAATCATGGCATCAACCCAGCATTTTTTGACTGCAAATATGTTCTAGGCAATATAAATATGTTCAATAGTTTGCCATTGCTTTCATAACGGTCTGGATGAACAATTGCCTGGAACGGGGATCGAACTCTGTACTTTGGCCATCAGAGATGCGATTGGTACCACTTCACCACACAATATGTCATAGATAATTAATGTAATGATTACAGTTATATGTTCCTAGTTACACAAACTAAATATATATTGCATTTTTATTATGACTTCCAAAATATGACACTGGAGAAAGCAGGACAGTTTGCACAGAAATGAGAAATTAATATTGAAAAATAATGTATACAATGTATATATTCATTCTAAAGTCCATTCGATCGCAAGACCACACACACACACCCCCTATTTTGGAAGTGAAAAAACAGAGAAAGTGAAAATACATCATTCTTATTTTAATGCGCTGACGTAAGCAAAGATCATGATTCATAAATCTTGCACATCAACCAGCTAATGCAACAAAAGTAATAGTAAGATCAAACTGTATTGTGTTTCTTTCGTCATTTGCACAGCACGCAAACTAATTCCAGATCTTGTCACATTGTAACCATTTTGATGACATTCGACGCCTAAACTTTAAGATCTTTTTCCAACTCTGGGAAATATTGCACACCTTGTTGAACTTCGTTTTTTGGCATTTCTTCTATAGACATTTTATTTTTCCTTCACCCGCGTACTTGTTTCTTATCAACACAAAAATGATGAGCTGCTGCACAGCTATTGTTTCCTTCAGCATAACTGATTGCTTTTAGTTTAAATAACAAATACTTCAGCATAACTGATTGCTTTTAGTTTAAATAACAAATCCTTCAGCATAACTGATTGCTTTCAGTGTAAATAACGAATCCTTCAGCATAACTGATTGCTTTCAGTTTAAATAACAAAACATAAGCAGATCTCTTTCTTTTGCGTTGAACTATTTCACTATTTATTTTCAAGATTACGGTAGAATGCTATTTCTTACATTGGTTCTTTCATAAAAAATGGCGGTAAACATTTGGCGAACAATTGCGTATTGTATCTGCGCAGAAGCAGGAATATACCAGTACGTTAAGAGCTCCCTATGTGACATCATAATAACACAGTCAGATGTTGTACGCTGTGAATATTAGCAGTATACAAATTGTCGACTATAGGATAATAAGCTTATCAGTCCATAACAGCAGAAATTCACTGTTGAATAGTCATTTTTTTGGAACACTCTCTACTGCTAGTTTACTGTCCATTTTATAGCGATGCAATCATATCAACTGTATGGTCAAAAGTAGTCAAGACTTATACTATCAAATAGTTGCTGGTTTTCATGTGATTGGATGTATGTGTACAAACTGGTAGACGTCTTCTGTCTATACACAAAGACCCTCTCAAAGCATAACTCTGAGAGCTGAATGAAAACTATGAAAAAAAAACCCGTTCCTCATTGCACATTGGGGAAAAAAAGATTTCCATCGCACATAATTCTGAAGTATCGACACAAGTAAACACACTGCTAGCTTATAGCAAAGATGTGATTTTTACACATTTAGTCCATCATTTTATTATACAATAATACTATAACATGTGTAGTAATAGTATATTCTATATAGGACATAGCGATCAGTCCAGAATTTTTGGCTGTAGTGATTATCTAGACAATATAAATACATCAAATATGATGCCATTGCTTTCTTTACAGTTCGGATGCACAGTTGCCAACAGTGGGTTTTGAATCTGGTACCTTGACTGTTCAAGAAATATTGTGCACCACTCCACCAGAGTCGTACAATTAAATATACATGTCATGTGATGTATTCTTTCCAGAACGTTGTCTTCCCCTGAATCCCTGTCTTGGGTGATGCAGCTTGCATTTTTCAACAATGTATTCATGTTATCTTTAATGTCACCAGTCCATCGTCTTCTTGGTTTGCCCTTTCTCCTCTTCCCAGGTACTCGGCCCTCCATTATTTGTCTTTCTAAACAGTTGCATCTCTTTAAATGACCAAACAGGTGTAGTTTTCTTTTTGTTATTGTGTTTAGTAACAAACACTCTGGAATCTTCAATGTGTTTATAATATCTGAGTTTCTCTTTTTTTTTCCTTCCATGATATTCAAAGTATCGTTCTGTAGAATTTCATTTCATAGGCGTTGATCTTCTACGCCGCTGTTTCACTTAGGGTCCATGTTTCACAGCCGTATGTTGCAACAGGAAAAATAAAAGTTCGTAACATTAGCAATTTCGCTTCTATTTTGTTACTTTTCCATGTTTTTTTAACCGTGTTATTTTGCAATATGCCATAGTCAATCTCTTCCTCATTTCTGCCATGCAGTCTCCTGCACCGTTATACATATAAAATATACTATAAGTAAAATATATTCCCCATAACTGTATGAGAAATAATAATAATATTTAATAGTACTAGACACATTCATTAACAGTAGCCCTCACAGCTCAAACTTATCACATAGCATCGTACAATCAAAACTTTATAACTAAACATTAACCGGACAATTATTTATAATGTCTACTTTCGTACTAACAACATGCTCTCTGCACATGTCTTTCCAACAAGACCTGCATACTCCCTGACCTCCTCATCATCAGCACCATCAGGTGTCATCATCTTGTAGAACCCGTAAGGAAGAATATTGCCTTTATGAAGTACAAGTACTTGGTTCAATGCTATATCTCTCTCTGTATCTGTTTCAAGAATTTTTAAATTGAAAAGTTAAACAAACATTCAGATAATGAGAATTGAGTTTTTTAATTGAAAAGTTAAACAAACATTCAGATAATGAGAATTGAGTTTTTTAATTGAAAAGTTAAACATTCAGATAATAAGAATCGAGTTTTTTTAATTGAAAAGTTAAACAAACATTCAGATAATGAGAATCGAGTTCTTTAATTGAAAAGTTAAACAAACATTCAGATAATGAGAATCAAGTTTTTTAATTGAAAAGTTAAACAAACATTCAGATGAGAATTGAGTTTTTTAATTGAAAAGTTAAACAAACATTCAGATAATGAGAATCAAGTTTTTTAATTGAAAAGTTAAACATTCAGATAATGAGAATCAAGTTTTTTTAATTGAAAAGTTGAACAAACATTCAGATAATGAGAATTATATATAAACTAAAAAGACTATTCTATTTTACTGTCTTTTCCACAAATACTGTTTGGCATCATGGAAAGTTGAAGTTTTCTGTCTATGGCCATCTTTGTTGCAAATGTCGTGGTTAGGCTGTGTTTTTTTTAACAATCTCTCTGATTGAATCTTCCCATTCTTGGTCTTCATCTTGCTTTGTAGCCGTTCTTTCTGCTGTTGTATGTCTGACTGGCTGGTTGTGATGGTTCCATTCACATAAGGTAGTCGAACCGGTTGATCTGTTCTCTCTCTATACATTGTTTACATGGTTATAGTCTTTACTGTCCTTCTGTTATCTTCATTTCTCATTTGGGCTCTTCTGTTGATGTTTATAACCTTTCTCAGGCATTTCATCTTACAAATCACCAGGCTTAGATGGCATAACAACAGAAGTAATCCAGGCATGTAATCAAGCTTCAGTCTATCTACCTATCTATTGTCTTTTCCACTTGTGCCATTAAGCATCATGTGGGGGAATTCAGAGTTTTTTTGTCTTTGGCCAGTTGAGTTGCATTGGCCATGGTAAGCCCCTGTCTATTTAATGTTTATTTTTTTTATCGTCTCTGCCCATCTAGTTCTTGGTCTACCTCATGCTTTGTAGCCTGGTCTTCTGCTGATGTGTGCATGAAGGGCTGGTTGCACATGTTCTATTCTCATGACGTGACCAAACCATCTGGTTTGTTGCCTCTCGATGTAGTCTTGATTTGAGATAGTCTTTACTTCTTTCCTGATATCTTTATTTTCCTGATATCTTTATTTCTCCGATGTCTTCTCATGACATTTATAGCTTTCCTCAAACATCTCATTTCACAAACTGTGATTTTTTTTTCATTAGTGTCTTTGTCAAGGACCATGTTTCACATTGGTAGCACAGATTTGGTATTAAAAATACTGTTTATCAATTGTCATTTTGTAGCCATGCAGATTTATGTGTGTTTAAGTGACAGTCACCACAACATTGGTTTTTTGGCACCTTGTTTCAATCTCTCTGTTGTGTTTGTCATCCTCCATATATATGCTTCCTAGGAATTTAAACTCTGGAACTTGCTTTAGTTTTGTTCCAGGCTGGAGTAAGATGGCTAAAGAGAATATTCAATATTGCATGGTCAGAAAAACAAGTATCAGATGACTGGCAGAAATCAATTATTATCCCAATATAGAAAAATAAAGGAAACAAAAGAGTGTGAAACATACAAAGGAATATCTCTACGTGGCAGATCCCAGGGGTTGCGAGCGTGCACTCTTTCTTCCCTGTGCCAGGTGGTGGTAGGTGTATGTTTTCTTTTACTAACATCTATGACAAACATTACTAATATCTCTGACAAACATTACCTACATTTCAAACAAACATTACCTACATTTCAAACAAACATAACCTACATTTTAAAAAAAACCCATTTTCATTTTTTGAATACACAAAAAAAAAACATTGCTACTGACCTGTGCCAGAATCAGACAGCCGGGAATATTTGCTGACATCCAATTTTGGACGGCATATTTCTATAGGTACCCAATCATATGTTTCTGGACAAGCCAGATATGATGGTTGATACTGACCCTTGTATCTCATCTTCTGACAGCTGTGAATATAGAACCCCATGTAGTAATACTTAAGATCTGGAGCTGTGAGATGTAACTGTCTGACCAGTGCAATCTCTCTGAAACAGCATCAAAATTACATGATAAGTGAGTGTTACAAGAACAATATGAAAGTTATAAAGTTGAGAATTACATGATAAGTAACCTGTATCATGCTGCCGGCGAGTGGACTTGCAGACGGTTTGCTTGGTTCATGGCAGTCCCAGAGAGTGGACTCGCTGTTTGCTAAACCTCCCTATTCAGCAAAGTGAAAATCATATGATTGTTACTGTCATTTGACCAGAATCTGCGAATAATAGCTAGCAGTTGTTTTCAACTTCCAGTATCTTCCATATGCTGTATGGAAGTTGTAGACATTTTAGAACAAGAAGGTGTAAATCGCAAGACATCCAAATCGGTATCCATCCGTGGGTTACACTGACCGTCAATACGTATAATTGACATACAATCATAATGGATTGTGATTCTGATAATAAGGAATTCTTGAGAATCACGTTGGTTTTCAAATTAGATATGGTAACACATTAGCTTTGTTAAGGAATAACACCCAACATGCATAGACCTATTGAACTGAAATCGACTATAGACAACACTAGGTTTAACTCTAGAGTTCAATTTTTTCAACAAGGTAAGTTACTTTTTCAATTTTTTTATTTTATCCCCAACAATATTATGTTAGTTTGGTTATGAAATGAACATATTCACAATATAATTAGGTGTGTAAAACTGTTATCAGTGTTGCCATATTGGAAAAAAGGTAATTGTTAATAATGACTGAATTTATTTTCATTATAATTATATAATTATTTTCCAAATAAAAATATTTTTTTTACCCTGTTTCCCATCATTACAACCTTCTAATACCTCTTGTATCACAAATAAAACGTACACATATATATGCAGAATTCAATTCTTTATTTACATGCAAAACAATTATTTTAAAATCTGAAAAAAATTTTTAAAAAAGGTTATTGTGCTTTCCAAACATTAACAGTCATATTTGTGAGTATTCAATTCTTTATTTACATCTGCAAAAAAATTTCTAAAAATATAAGCACAAAAACGTTATTGCGTTTTCCAAATACCCGCCAAAAATTACACAAATTTTCGGAAAAGAAACCGGTTGCACGTGAAAGATTCTGTAATTTAAATTTAGTTTTCTAAAGTTTAAGTTACAAGAACACTGTGAAAACTATGTAACTGAGAGTTACAACTAGTCTATGAAAATTACCTATCTGAGAGTTACAAAAACATTATGAATATTACATGATAATTGAGTTACAAGAACACTATAAAAATTACATGATAATTGAGTTACAAGAACACTATAAAAATTACATGATAATTGAGTTACAAGAACACTATAAAAATTACATGATAATTGAGTTACAAGAACACTATAAAAATTACATGATAATTGAGTTACAAGAACACTATACAAATTACATGATAATTGAGTTACAAGAACACTATAAAAATTACATGATAATTGAGTTACAAGAACACTATAAAAATTACATGATAATTGAGTTACAAGAACACTATAAAAATTACATGATAATTGAGTTACAAGAACACTATACAAATTACATGATAATTGAGTTACAAGAACACTATAAAAATTACATGATAATTGAGTTACAAGAACACTATAAAAATTACATGATAATTGATTTACAAAAACACTATAAAAATTACATGATAATTGAGTTACAAGAACACTATAAAAATTACATGATAATTGAGAGTTACAAGAACCTTTTTGAAAAATATTTGGCATGAGAAATCTGTATATTCTTTTTATATCCAGCACTGTGTGTTGTCACTCTTGGGAAGTTTACAAATTTTTTTTTATAACTTTTATTGCATTTAGTATTTCACATAAATAATACAACATAGGAAAATTAACAAAAATTATCAGACGATAAATGAAACAGGAAAAATAATCATGGCTAGAGAAACAATGTGATATCAATTAATGCTGGATTTAAACATGGAAATAGCAATGTAGCATAGGACACTCTAAGAAAGATAGCACAACCAAAAAAACATCAAAGATATCTACTATAGACCCTATCAAGGTCAGCTCCTCGTCGTGGAGATGGGGCTTAGTCCAGTCACTTGAGGCTGGAAACTAAGACTGATCAGGCCCTCCTACCAGCATATGAAAGGGTGTGACCTACCCTTGTGGCCACCATGCAACATTATATTTCTAGATGATATGAATGTATAGTGAGGTTGATTTTTTTTTTGGAGTGAAAACTCCACCAGGATTCTATCTTTACAGTTATATGTTTTTATGTTGTAATGTCCTGTTGTTGATCATACCACCTGGAGTAGAGGGATGTCCAACTTGTGGCATTGCACTCCATCATAAAATCCAAGTCCTGCAAGTCAGACTGTAAAGATCTAATCAGTTTCATGCTGTATGTCGAACTGACACCCAGAAACCAAATGGAGAAAGGGAAAACTTGAGGTGAAACAATCCGATTCAAGATGTGACAATACAACATGTTTTTCCAAATTTGGCAGACATGGCACACATCTTGGAGAATGTTCACAATCGAATACGATCAAGAACTAAGCACAGTATTTGTAGACCAGGAAAAGGCATTCGACAGAGTAGATAAAACATTCTCTGGGAGATATTAGAAATTTATCAGAGGAAAGCTTTTCAATCAATCAATCAAGCGCCATGCCGAATGGCGTAGGAGATCATGTTTCTCCACAACTCTGTCTCTTGTGTTGTCAATAAACTCGGTGAACAGCTGTTAGATAATATAAAAGCGGTATATCAAAGATGCCAAAGCTCAGTAAGAACAACAGATGGAATGGTTGAACCTTTCGAAACAAGATCTGGAGTAAGACAAGGCTGCGTGATTTCACCTCTACTTTTCAAAATGAACAGAATAATAAAAGAAGCTCACATCACAAAGAGAAAAACATTGAAAATACACCTGCTGAGGAACTTAATAATGAAATCAACGAACTATTATTTGCAGGCGATCAAAGTCTAATATGCAAAGATGAGAAAAATTTGCAAAACCCATCAATGCGTTGCTATTAGCATGTAAGAAGTACAAAATGAAAATTAATGTACAAAAAACAGAAGTTATGACAATTAGCAAGTCTGCAACACCAATGGTTATATCAACAGATAACACCAAAGTGAAACAAGCCAAAGAATTTAAATATCTAGGCAGCATTTTTTCCGAAAATGTAAGACTAGACAGAGAAATAGAAATAAGGTGCCAGAAAGCAAACATAGTAACCTACCAACTTTCACCATTACTTCTTCATCCAAATATCAAGATGGAAATCAAAAGACAGATAATATCTACAATTTTTATACCAACACTCTGCTACCAATGTCAAACACGGTCCTTAACAGCCTAGCATCAGAGGAAAATCGTTACATGTGAAATGAATTGTCTGAGAAAAGCTGCAATGGTTACTAAACTAGATAAAATAAGAAATTGAGAAATTAGGAAAAGAGTTGGTATAATATCATGAACTGAGCATGTCGAAAGACAGCAAGTAAAATTGTTTGGTCACCTTATGAGAATTAACTCAAACCAAATATTAATAACAGCATATAACAAAAGAATATCCGGACATAAGGCCAAAGCTGAACCAAGAAAACGGTGGATATAAAACATCAAGATAGCCTTGAGCAAACATGGACTTAATGCAACCAAGGCGACACATCTGGCCTTGGAACAAAAGCTGAAGTTATTACACCTACATTTAAAGGCAAGTGTGAATACGATCTGGGGACAGACAATAGACCACTCTTTACACACAAAAATCTTTACAAGAAATATTACTTTTTTGCACACAAAAAACACTCTTTACAAGAAATACCCCTACAAAAACAAGTCTTTACAAGAAATACCCCTACAAAAACAAGTCTTTACAAGAAATACCCCTACAAAAACAAGTCTTTACAAGAAATACCCCTACAAAAACAAGTCTTTACAAGAAATACCCCTACAAAAACAAGTCTTTACAAGAAATACCACTTTTTACCAAAATACCTCTCTTTACCAGAAATACCAATTTTTACCAAAATACCTCTCTTCACAATACCACTCCTTACAAGAAATACCACTTTTTACCAAAATACCTCTCTTTACAAGAAATACCACTTTTTACCAAAAAACCTCTCTTCACAAGAAATACCACTCTTTGCAAGAAACACCACCTTTTACAAAACAAACTCTACAAGAAATACCACTCTTTACACACAAAAACCACTCTTTACAAGAAACACTTAAAATAATACCTTAGTGCTGAATAGACACCAAGACCCATGAAGCTGTAGTCTGGATCGTAGTACAGGTACACAGAAGATACACAGTATGGTAGTATGTCTATGACTCCTACAGCTATGAGCTTGCCATCCAGCAAGTAGTGGTGGTGAAAGGAACCGTATCCTTCTGGAAGACCATTCTCTTCATATTTTTCCTGTAGTAATGACATGTTGATATGGTTTAACAGACAGTAAAATCTGACTATAATTACAACATATCGCTGTATTTACAACAAAATAAACTAACTACCCGTTGCAGATCAAATATCTACTATATAAGCACTGGCTTCGCATATGAGTGGTCCTGGGTTCATTCCCCAGCTGAGGCGGAAATGTTTCCAGATCGCAACGGCTCCCAGGTCGACCCAGCCTTAAATGGGTACCGGAATTATCCAGGAAGTAAAGACTGCAAGGGAGAGGAGATGGCTACCGCCCTCATTTGCAGAGCCTGTGAATTGTGAGATCGCTAACATCTCACACCCCTACAACATTAATAAATGCTATGGGTTACTTTACTTTTACTATATAATCTCAACTTTGCTTACAAAAAATAATTTTCAAACTATATTTACAATGTAACCTGCTCATCCCCTAACTCTAAAATTTATTCCAGCCATTATCAACAGTCCTCCTATCTTGATTAGAAACCGGATTTACATCACATGGGGCATTCCTATAAGTGCTCTGCCCTTCGTTCCAGCAGTCATCCTAGTGTATCAAGAGTCCCGGTCAAGGTGTTGATTGCTAAATCTTAGAACTTTCCACATAATGTACTAAAAATCCCCCTATTATTACAACTTACCCTTTCCCTCCCCTTTTTTAAAACCATTATTTAGTGTTTTGTGTATTGTAATGTGTATGTTTTCTTGTAAGCACATCATTACCCACTAGTTTTATTGATAGTCCATTGTGTTGAGTGAAACTATTATAAAAACTTGTGTTTTACGTAAGTACAATTGTTGTTACGTTTCACGCAGTTACCTTATATTGATTGTCGTATTATTTAGAAGGGGTATTTCTACATATAGTAACAATCATCAAAATGTAATGCTAAATTTGAAAATATTTCCAACTTCCCTATGTGACTGCAATTTATTCACTGTAATGTCTGCAGATTAGTTACCTACATTCCCAAAATCAACAATAATTTACTACAGTTTGTTTAACATTCATTCTCAAACTCCCACTTGATCTCTCTTGTAGATGAACAATATCTCTACTAGATTTCCAGCAGGATGTAGTGCAAAGAAAAAATGTAAATGTGTTATACTGCGGTTTTATCTGCGCCAATCGCCCGACACATATGACTTCAGCGGTATTAAATATAATCAATTCTTCTTCTTCATGTATCATGCTTACTGGATATGTGATCATGAGTCTACACAGCTCTATCCCCAGTGTTGCCAACAAATTCTGTTGCTGAAATCCTGTTAAACTACACAGCCACATTGTCCTTCATCATATATTATTATTGTTCTCTTAACTCCCTTAACATTTTCCCATGTCACTATCTGCTCCAACTAAACTGCATTGAACATTCAAATTATTCTAACCGACTTCTTTAGAAAATCTTCGTTTGTCAGTCTTCTTTTCTTTAAATCTCTCAGAATATCATCAATTATCATCATGGGATGTGTAGTATTCTTCTGTAAAATCACATTTGTGTAGCTTAACTAATTATGTATCTTGCTTCATAAAATAACACACACACATATATATTTATATATATTTATTCATTTTCCTTTAGCGCTAAAGTTAGCTGATAGGGCAGTGGTCAGATCTCTCCAATTCTGTCCATTCAAAGTTATTCTGTGCAGTTATTGAATAGTACGAATATTGTTTGTTTTAATTTATCTAAGAATTGTTCTTCTGTTTCCTTTGGTCTATCACTAGCTCTTCTGCCTGTTGGTATCCTTGCAAAGAGATTGGTGGGAGTAAATATGGCCTTACTCATCTTGACAACGGTCTGAAATAAGACTGTATCAGTTGGAGTTGATATGGTACAAGCAGAGCAGGACCTCTCATGACTTAATCTGCCAATTCATAAGGGATTTTGTCTGCCACAGAAGATGCATAGGAATGTTTCATCACTGGGATGTTGCTCTTTTCGTATTCCACTCTGCTCATTATAAATCTCAAAATAATTCTTAGAATAACGTAACAACAACACATACAAATAAATAGCACTAATAATATGCACAAACAAGTGTCTAATAGCAGAAATGGTTGCCTTTCTTTTGAAGGGATCAGATAAAATTGAAAATGGTTTTGGGAGGAGGAATTTTTATTCCTACTCTGCGTAACAGATAATGAACATGTTCAAAATATAAAATATCCCTGTCCTGTTTTAAGAAGACCTACGTAAATTAAAAAGCTATGGTAAATTAATAAAAAAAACAATCAGCATATTTGCAGTTTCATCCAATACAACATCATAATGTGCCAGATAACTATTTTTATATTTAAGATTGTTTATTTTAATCTGTTTAAAATAACTCTCTGAATGATGTTCAGTTATTTTTATGTACATTATTATTCACTTAATATAAACTTACAGTGTTATGAAACAAGATCCTATATTTATTGATTATTTAGTCCAGCCACAACAAATGATCCAGCGGGCTAGAGGCTCCATCAACCCCTATTCTATCTAAAGTCAGAATACATGGTCATGGCTCATTACTGGGTCCATTCACTTTATTACGTAGTTTTAAAAAGTCTTTATAAAAATCTTAACTCAATTTATTATGTAGTTTAAAAAAGTCTTTAAAAAAAGCTAACAGAGAAACAAGACTGGGACCATCTAAATTCTTTGTTATTTGTTGAGACCACACAGAACAGGTATACAAAAATCACAAGAAGTGAAGATCAAATTGCAGTCACCTCTAGCGGTGAATCCACCAGAAAACTCTTAAAGCCAAATTTGTCACATTCTTCTGAAGAGTCTTTGTGTACTGTCATCTGATATTTGCGATAGACGGCATAAGACTCATGGAAACTCAGACGGAAGTGTAGAGACTCAGGAGCTGTTCGACAGAGGACAATCTATGACAAATTGAAAACAGCCAATGAGTCATTAAGTCTTAAATTACATTGTTCACCATGACATGACCTACTAACTGAGATAGAATATTCAAAATTGAGTTAATTACGGAATGTGTCTAGATTGTTTACGAAACAAATATACTTTATGCAACAAAACGGCTTTTTGCTGAAGACATATACAACGCAGCATCCATTGATCTGTAGCAACGCACTGAGAGGCACTTTCCTTTCCCCTCCCCCTGGAAGACATGGAGGGGGGAAGCTCTCAGTGTGTTGCGCGCAGATCAAATTATAGGTAGCAGATGCTGCATGTTTTTTATCTCTGTGCCACAGAAGCTGTATCAAATCTAGCCTAATATTAACAAGTTGGAATGTGTGGACACATTGTTTCGTAATGAACCCAAAATTGTTTCCTGTACCTTAATTGTAGTATTTTTGTGTTTTTTTAGTTGACAATCATTTGGTGTTTTTTAGTGGTAGGTTATGATTTGAAATATCTTGATACAAATTAGGAATATAATATACTGAAGCACAATAAAAATACACCACCTGCATAATCTGGAAATGTAAATATAAATGTGTGCAAGTTTACATATTTGGAATAATCATTCATTTTCCTATGAATCCATAATCTGCCCATCCCGGGACAGAGCCAAAGAATAACTATCACACCTCCAGGAAGGTAGGTTTCAACCTATGCACTGCTCCTAGCCACTGTAGCCAAGATAGGGTTCACTGTGCTCATTCCCCACCACCAATTGACTATTGGTTATACCAAACTTCTCTATTGCTCCAGGCATGCACCCAAATGTTCAAGTCAAAAGGATTGTCACATCCTGAGTCACTGTGCCTCTATGATGGGTTTCAGCCATAGGAAAAAACAGTGCTGTCAGTTTCCTCCTCCCCAGTGCTGCACAGTACATCTCTGGCTCCCTCCCAACCACAGAGGGTGCATACATATATATTCAGGTAAACGTGAAACACATTTCAACAACAAAATAAAAGCATAATTGTATAGATGACGTGCCATGAAGCTTCTCTAAGAAGATAACCTCAATATAACGGCATGTCATCCACTAAGGTTTTCTATTGCATGGGTGGTATGTCTAGTTGGCCATTGGTGAGACCTACAGACATCTTGCGTAATCAATATATATAATAGTGGTATGTTTTTAATGTGCTTCAAAAATATATTGAAACTATAGCAAGCTATTATCTTTTTAAAATGTACTTAATTGATCAAATCAATTAATCTTCTTTTGTTGGCTTGTAATGTGTCTATATCCATAATTTTGGCAATCTCTACAATAAACTTCACTGTCTTTTGCAACTCACACAGACATCCATTGAGAAATAAAAAGTAATGATTCAATTTAAATCTAATTAACTAAAAAAATTGATAACTAAATCTCCCAGTGAAATGTTCAGACCATAGAAAAGGTTTTTTTTTTTATAGAAAACCCAGAAAGTGTTTAAACTGGGTTTCCATAGAAATAAATATGTCACTCTAAATGAATAAAAGTCAAATTACTGTTCTCAAGTCACATTCTAAATTAGTTTAGAGTACCACATTCTTGAAGGAATCAGTACAACATGGGCAGAGGTGCCTACATTATTTAGCGGAATATGAAATAATATTGTATTAAAAAGTTGGAATGTTGTGAAAAACAGTATAGGGGCAGATGAGCAGTGTTAGCATAAATACATATAAAGACGCAGTACACATTTCAGCCGCAAAGGTCAGATGCATTGATCTGCACACTACTCAATGAGAGCCCCCCTCCCCCCATTGGATGATCTTTCAAATTTTTTTCCCCATCCACATGAATATGTAACAAACCTGAAGTCTGCATGCTCAGTAACCAGAAATCTCTGATAAAATTAGCCATTTTGTTTTTGTGGCAACACGGTTTGCTAGTGCCTGCAAACTGGTGACGTCACAAAAGCTGCGCATACTATAACAAAGTGGGAATGAAACTGCTCATAATATTAAAAATTTGGATTATTGGCACCTCTACCTGTATTGACCCAGCTATCTAACAGATTAAAACAGTTAAATACATATTTGTCACTAAGACATAATTTTGTGCATTCACTTTATTTATAGAAGTCTGATGAAACACTTATATATTTTGATTGCAAACTCCTTCCCAAGTACCAACCTTTCAAGCATGCATGAAACAGGAAAAAAGAAACATCACATTTGTTAAGCAACAAAACTGCACATCATTTAGTAGTGATATATTATAAGGCTCAAAGAACAACATTCTGAAATTGTGATTACCCATTGCGGTAGAACACCAAATCTGTATTAAACACTTGTTTTGTGCATATTTTAATTCAATATTTAAATTTACCAACAGTGGAGAGTCACACAAAAATCGTTTGTACTGCTGCTGGGTTGGTTTAAAAGGTGGGTCCTTGTGTATGGTTGTTTGATACTTAAAGTAGACACCATGTTCTGTGCTGAACAGAGACTTCAAGCCATCACTAGGAGGACAAGATCTAATCAGGCGAAACTGAGTGGGTCAAACAAAGTACATCGTATTTATTGAAAACACTTTTTATCAGGACTTCGTTGTGCAAAAATATCTACCTTCAAATCTATATTCATAAACATACATCATGGTTGGTAGAACCTATTGCACGGAAACTTCAGAAAATACTTTTGGTACTTTATTACAATTCATTCTCTAAAGTGTGAAAGTGTTCCAAACCAACTTCCATAGAAAATATAGGTGGAGGATCATATATGTGCAATGACATTCACATTTTTTTCACAAGAAACTCTATTGTTATGTAGCATGTCATTACATAAAACATTATTATTTATGTCAGTGTTCAACATTTTGCGATATCTTTCAGTATTGCACAAGTGGCAACCAGGGCCTGGACTTCTAGTTTAGGGTGCAAAGAATAGGACCACTATTTTCTTTCCATAGTAGGAGATGACTAAGGAAGGTTGAGGGATAGGCTGGCAACCTGACACCTATAAAAAATCATCATTATCACAATCATGTCATCATCTCAATTTATTACTTCCATCTTCTATCAAATAATCCCCATGGGTGATGAAGAGATGCTGGCTTGCAGGAGATTACACCTTTGTCATTTTGTGGCAGACTCCTAGGTAACGGGGAATGCTAGCTGTGACATAACTGCTGATAGGACCTACAAATCTGACAGAAGAATGATGAGATAGTTGGCCCAGATGTATGTGCTGTACCTCTGGCAGGACATGAGGACCCTAGGATACTGTAACAATTGAATGTCTTCCACTGGTGAACTGAACATGCGTCTATAAAACCCCCTTTCCTCAACACAAACATACCGCTGACGCAGCAAACCCTATGCGCTTGAGTCTCACATTGGCTACTCAACTGAGAATGGTCTATGCTTTTGTCAGAAAGGCCCTGGATGGTAAGAGCTAACCACTTACATCTAAAAAGATTACTTCATCATCATCATGTGTTAAGAGCTACCCACGTAAAAGGATTACTTTTAAGTATTATTTTTTACTTCTAATCATAATCATCACCCAGTATTGCATTAAAGACACCTAATTCTGAACATGTAACAAGTTGCAACCATATGAAATTACACGTATAAGATTGTAACATATATCGGTATTTACCACATTATTCCTTCGCAAAACGTCAACATCTTTAATGGATTATATATATATATATATCTCAGAATCCGCAAAGAGCACTGAATTATTCAGTTTCATGACTTATACCATCTAATGCCCAGACTGCCTCCTACTTTCTCACCTCAATTAACATATATATTGTATAGGGTGATCTTTATAGAAAATACATATCACTAGATTTTATATCTTGTCTAAAATCTAGACAATATCAAATCTACATCTGATGTACCATTTTTTTAAATGATTATTTTGAGAACTATCTTCCTGGTATACAACTGATCAAGCTAATTGCTCTGTAATTTGCACACTTTCATTTCAGTTTGCACTGATATATATATATTTCAACCATGTAACCATTTTTCACGTCACCAGATTTGGAACAGACGGCATAATAGTCTTGGAGACTGGGTTCTCATCCAGCTTGTGTTAGCTCATCAACTTTTTCTTCTTCTTCTGCGTTCGTTCTCAAACTCCTGCAGATTAGCAGGATGTAGTCCGGAGAACGGAATGTGTTGTGTCATGGTTTACAGCACTGCTGCGATATCTGTGCCTTTCGGCCTGACACATCTGACTTCAGCATTGCTTTGGGTCACTGACCCTATATGGGATGGGACAGCCAACTCCATCCCATAACCTCCTTAATCACCTTTTATGACATGCGTGGAAGGTAAACAGTGTTGCTATTCTTTGCTCCCCTTTCGGACCTCAGCAGCTCATCAACTAATTCATAACATCCTGATGATTTTCTAGTTTCTAACTGTTCACTTTATTTCTTCTATAATGGGCACTGGTTCAGGTTCTGCACTGATAATTATGTTTGACTTCAAACCATCAATCTCAAGATCAAAGTAGTCAGCCATACATGAAGTGAATGCAAAGGCATCATATGAAGTAAAATAAACGAATGCTCTGGAACTAAACATTCTGCGGTTAATCAATAATAAGCTATGCAATGAGTGTCTGCTATTTGCTAATGTTAAATATATATATATATATGTTGTTGTTATAGATCCTCAGGAATTATGAGCAAATTGCTCATGCTTCCTATGTGCAGTGTGGTGATTTCTCAGAGCTTTATTTCATACCCAGTAGACTTCAGCTTTCAGCTATATATATATATATATATGTATATAATGTAACTGTAAAGTGGGAAATTAGAGGAAACAGAGATGTGGTTCTACAGAAGAATGCTGAGAATACCATGGACTGCCAGAAAAACTAATGTAGAGGTGTTGAAAGAGTCAAATGAGAAACGGGCCTTAATCAACAATATAAGAAAAGGGCAATCTTCTTTTTTTGACCACTTCATGAGACAGGCAGGTTTAGAGAACATAGTCACAACAGGAAAAATTGAAGGCAACAGAGACAGAGGGCGGCAACGTGAGAAAATATTAGACAGTATGACAACCTGGCACGGCAAGGAAACAACAACGACTTTGATACATAATACTGCGGACAGAGAGCTGTGGAGAGCCATGACCGCCTACGCCAGCCGGCGTGGCACCTGATGATGATAATGTAAGGTACATCTGTTTACCTCTAGTTTATGGGCTGGAGTTTCTGCATGGTCTGGTTCTTGGAGAAAATCTTCTAGACTCTTTTCTTGTTTCTGTTTGACTTGTTTCTGAAAAATTTAAAAGTTATACAAAAAAACTGAAAAACAATGTAACAGAGATATTCTTCCACAAAGTTACAATGAGTGTGAATTTTTATCTCAAAGATCTATTATGGATGTGATATCATTGAGGCAACTGCAGGTAATATATTAGAATGGCAGAAACTACTGTTCTTCATCTTCAACTACTTTAACAAAGGTCTTTAACCGTATCAACAGAGAAGATTTTTTTTCACTGCTCTGATGAAAATTAATGTGGAGAAAACTAATGTGAAGGTGTTGAAAGAGTCAAATGCTAGACGGTGCTTAATCAATAATATAAGGAAAAGACAATCTTCATTTTTTTGGCCACGTTATGTGACAGTGAGATTTGGAGAACATAGTTACAACAGGCAAGATTGAAGGCAAGAGAGACAGAGGAATGACATTTGTCAGAGATGTGCTATTACAGATGATGCATCACAACAGGCAAGATTGAAGGCAAGAGAGACAGATGAACAACATTTGTCAGAGATGTGCTATTACAGATGATGATGATGTACTGAGCAAAAACTGCATAGAAGCTGAATTGCAGATTCTTTTTTTTCTTTAAAACCACTTCTCTATGGTCTCTACAGCTTTTGCTGTTTGCTTATTTATTATCAGTGACATGCCTCCACATCAGAGCTAGTTCTATATAACATTGAATAAATCTATTTCTGGTTTCTACAGAAAACAAACACACTACAAGTGTTAAAATACCAACTCTTTGCCAAACTTTCTAGCATCTACTAAAAAAATGAGACCAATTCCAAATATCAATATTTGACAATCACCTGTTTTATTGCAATATCCCCAGCCTGTGAAATCTTCAAAGCTCTTCTTTGTGCTCTAATCTCCTTTGCTTTCCTACATTTTGGTTTGAACGGGTCTGGCCCTTTACCTGTCAAATAAAAAAACGTCCTTAATGTAATTAAGTGAAACTCTGTTCCTACTATGCTGGAGCTGATTGCTCTTTCACTATTTGTCCCAAACTTGTCATTATAAACTCATGTTTTTTTGTGCAGCTTTTATAACATTCGACCATCTTGATAAGGATCTTTTATTTTCCTGCATTTTTTTCTGTGTTGATCTTTCTTTTGCCAATGAATCAATCATTTCCATTGCGTCATACTAGGAAATTCTGGCAGCAGATTCATCTGCAATGGCAGGAGCAATAAAAAAGAGAACAAACCTTGCAAGAAAACAAAAGATCCTTATCAAGATGGCAGAATGTCATATTGTCTACTACAGAAGTGTTGAATGTTAGCTTGACTTCAGAAAGTCAAAGCTATAATTACCACAAACAGATGTGCTGGGCCAAAAGTTGAAAATGTTGCAGTTGTACCTTAATATTTCAACATAATAATAAATATAATAATGTCTGTCACCAGCAATATTGGAGATATCACAAAGACATAATGCATTTTATATCCATAATCCAGGCCCAGAGATGTCAAGCACACCAGAGTGCGGAGGCCAGCGTTCCATAGCTGGCCGAGCATCAGGGTCAGCGAACCACAGCTGGCCAAGACTCTGCACTTCCACACAGTGAGCCTGGAAACAGGAGTGCAGCAACCCTGCTGTAGCCTTGCCAAGTACTAGGGATCAAAATACGGAAATGCGAACCCGGACCCAAAAAAAATGCTGGCTGAAGACAGATGTGTCAGGCCAAAAGGCACAGATAACACAGCTTGCTGTAAAACATGGCACAATGCAGATCATCCTCATACGTCCTTCTCAGGACGGTTGGAGGAAGGCTTTCAGAGGGTCGCCGCAAAGCGTACGCAAACAACAAACAAATCCATAATGAATGGTAGCATTTCAGTGGACAGAAATGAACTTAGCGACCATTTCCTCTGCAAAACTTCCATTACTGGCTAGTAGAAATAATACGGCTATCATCCAATGCCATTTTATTTAACAATATACTTGCGCTCAAATCAGAAAGCAATCTTAACATCTTAACAAACAAGGGCAGATAATGAAGTGCATGGGACTACAGTTGGCCTTTTTTTAAAAAAAACCTTTACCAAGAGTTCTATTACAAATGTTATGTCTGTATTGTAATATTTAGTCATAAAATAAACCTGTACCAAAAGCACTATTATAAATGTGGTGTCTGCACTGTAATATTTAGTCATAAAATAAACCTGTACCAAAAGCACTATTACAAATGTGGTGTCTGCACTGTAATATTTAGTCATAAAATAAACCTGTACCAAAAGCACTATTACAAATGTGATGTCTGTACCGTAATATTTAGTCATAAAATAAACCTGTACCAAGAGCACTATTACAAATGTGATATCTGTACTCTAATATTTGGTCATCTTGTTAAAAATACATTATGTATATCTGATCCACACATACCTGGTTTAGGAGTGTACTTTGGTTTAATATCCATGTTTTGGTTGTTCCTATCTCCTAGTGATATAGCTGTGTCTGACAGACATCTGGTTTGCTTTGATGCAGGTAACTTGACTGATGTTTCACTCACACTTTCATTAGCATTCTGTGCCACAATGTATGAAAATAAATCATGAATTGATAATCAAATGTATTCAGAAAATGGAACAGTAAATGTTAAAAGTAAAATATAACAAAACCTGAATGTAATTAAGATGGTAGTTCCACATGTGGGAAGTCTCACTATTGGTGTATCTGACTGATGATTATGCAACATAACAGTAGTTATTTTCTTCTACTTTTTGCTTTATGCCTTGCAGCATCTGGGGTAGAAGAGTTCTCTGGAGATGGCTTTTTTGTGTGTCTGTGCTTCATATAAGCTTGTTTTTGTTAACTTTTTATTTCTGTAAACCAATTTCCAAGGTCTGCCCCCTGGCTTTGTATCTATCGTGTCTGTATAATAATGTTTTTTTAATGGGCACTGTCTGATGGTAGTCTGGAAGCATGTGAAAACCACATAATCTGTTATCTTCTGATGTAATCTAGGATTGGCATTGTGTTTGTTAGTCCTCTGATGTTTTCAGTTTTGATTCTGTCTTATTGTTACTCCAAGGATTCTACGTAGACAAGCTATTTCTGTTGTAACTAGTTTTCTTTGGATACTTTTTCAAACTGTGTACCCCTCTACAACATTGAGTATGAGAATGGAAATAGAGGCAGTGACAGAAGCTCTCACTTGGCTAGTGATGAAACCACCAACAGACTCAATGATTCTATTGGACTCTCACAGTATGCTGAACAAGATAGATAAATGTATGATCAGAACTGAGTGGGTCATTCTTCTCAACAACGTGCAGAGTATTACATGTATCGACTGTCCAGGTCATGTTGGGATCAGGGAAATGAAAGATCCAAATGTGTTGGCTGGTAAAGCCTTGGTGAATGGCACCGAGATAAAAAGACACAGGACTCACTTGATTAGAGCAGTCATGGATGCCCTATTTAAAGACATGGACAATGTCAACTGAGACAATGTACATATTCAGATAATGGTAGAAATGGGAGGGACTAGAGGCGTCAGGAGAAAGTGCTCCCACTCCAGAAAGATTAGAAGAACGCATAATCAGCAACTGACTGGGACACTGAGCTTATACACTTTTAGATGACTGACGAAACGGCAAGCAGAGCATATATTGGAATGTCCCCAGGTCTCTGACGCTTGTTCCTAATCAAGAATGTCTCAAACATTGCAATATCTGGACTACTTTGATAATAATGAAAGACTAAATAGAAAGTTAATAACAACAGAAAGCTATAAAAACATTAGAAAGCAAACACCAACAGTAGGTTCTAAAAATATTCATATTTATCTTATAATCTGTGCAGGAACTGAAGCTAAACATCCAAAGAAATGATGATAGCATATAATTTACTTCACCTTTGTGTTTGTTGGTAAAATAATTTCACTGGGTTTCATCTTTTCTGCTAATTCACTACCACCATCTTTCACATTTCCTTCACCTTCACTTCCCTGACTGTCATGGCCAACTTTTCCTTTGCTATCAGGCCCAGGCTTAATTCCCGTGATTAGAAACTTATTCACCCGCTTCAAAACTTTTTTCTGAGATTTGCTGAGCTTGAACTCAAGAGCGTGGCATTTTATTGTGTACTGAGGGCAGCAGATCATGTTCATTGTGGGTTTGTAGCAATACATTCCACTTCTGTAGATAAAGAAGATACACTAAAAAAATACTTATTCTATAAATGTTTACGATAAAATACATAAATAATGTTAATTGAAATAGAAACAAAACTGCTAATGCTATGAACTTTTATTTTTACCGGTTGCAACATACAGCTGTGAAACATGGACCATAAGTAAAACAGAGGCAAAGAAGCTCAATGCCTTTGAGATGAAATGCTACAGAAGGATACTTAGAATATATTGGGGGAAAAAAGAATAAAGGAGAAACTCAGATTTCATAAACACACTGAAGATTCCAGAGTGTTGATTACTAAACACAATAGCAAAAAGAAAACTACACCTGTTTGGTCATATAAAGAGACACAACTGTTTATAAAGAAAAATAATGGAGGGAAGATCAAGAAGACGTTGGACTGATGACATTAAAGATAACATAAATATGTCTTTGGAAAATGCATCGCCCAAGACAGAGAAAGGGTTCAGGGAGTTCATTGGAAAGACAACATTCTTTAGAGAATACGTCACATGACAATATTAACTGTTCATGATTTACATTTGCAATGTATATAACACACACACATGGACTATCTTTTTACGCAATGGGAAAATTTCTATAAAGGTTTATTGCATGTTGGCAACCAGAGACTGGACTTCAAGGTGATGGGAACAAATAATAGGGACAGTTTTCTTTCCAGGCATGTTGTTGGAGACAACTAAGGAAAGTTGGGGGATAGATTGACAACCTGTCACGTGAAAAAAATCATTGTCACATATTGTCTCAATTTTTTACTTTTGTCTATTGTTTATCCTAGGCGGATGATGGTAAGAATATCCCTGATTGCCATTAAGCATAAGAGTGGTGACTGGGAGCTTTAGTTGTCTATCCAAGGCCAGATGTACTGCCTTGGCTGTGTTAACTCCATATTTGTTCAGGGTTGTCTTGATATTATCTATCCATCTTTTTCTAGATCTTCCTCTGGCCTTGTATCCAAGTCTTCTCATGCTATATGTTCTTGTCCATAGTTGGTTATAATTCATTCTCATAAAGTGCCCAAACCATTTTATTTATTGCTCGATGTATTCTGTGTATGGTCTTATACTGGTTCTTCTCCTGATTTCATCATTTCTCATTTTATCTAGTCTTAGTCACTTTTGCAGCTTTTCTCAGGCATTTCATCTCATATGTTGCAAGTTCTCTCTAATTTTGTCTGCTATCAAATAACCCCTACGGCTGATGAAGAGATGCAGGCTATTGAACATTGAACTTTTGTTATTTTGTGGCAGATTCCCCAGGTGACAGAAAGATAGATGTGCCATCACTGCAGATGGATCAACAAAACCTCACAGAAGAATAATGGGATAGTTGGTCCAGAAGTGTGTACTGTGTTCCTGACAAGACGTGGTGATCCTAGAATACTGCTCCACTGGAATGCATCTTCAGGGACTAAATATGCATACATAAACCCCCTTTTGCAAAACCCTGCCTTTGAGACAACCTTATGTCCGGTTGTTGGTTTAGTTACACAACTGAGAAAAACCAGTGCTTTTGTCAGAAAGGCTATGGGATGTCATGAGCTACCTGGTCACAACTAAAGTACACATGTCAAACACAAAGTCAATTATCTTTACAATGAATGTACAGATAATCAGAATAAGTGGTATGAAAAAATACAGATAAAAGTATATAAGACAGTTTCAACCTTAAGGTCTTTTTCAAGAACAAAAAAGGCAAATAGTGAACAAACAGTAAAAATAAAGGCACAATCACAAAAGCATTAGATTTTTGGAGATATATAATTCATATAGAGATACAAATAATATGTCAATTTTCTACATAACCACCCTCCTTTTGAATGCAATTTTCACACCACTGCACCAACTTCTTTATGCCATCAGAAAACAGAAAAAAAATGTTTTTGGTTGTCCTTTAAGCCAGGAATGAACCGCTTCATTAATCTTGTCATTACTCCCAAATTTTCATCCCCGCAAAACGCTTTCATGGGTCCAAACACATGATAATCAGAGGGGGCTAGGTCAGGACTGTACAGGGGGGATGCTGTAAGATCTGAAATTTCATTCTCCTGATGGTGTCAAGAGTTACAGCAGCTGTTTGAGGTTGTGAATTATCATGAAGAAGAAGAATGCCTCTAGACAAAAGGGCTCTGCGACAGCTCCGTATTGCTGGTTTCAGCTCATCCTCCAAAAGTGATACCTAAGAACATCCGTGGCAATTTTATGTGCCGATCCGATAATGATATCCAACTCCCTACTCAGATCTTTCACAGAAATTCATCTGTTTTCATGAATAAGAGCATCAGCACATCACACAGTTTTGTTAGTGATGCTCTTGCTTGGACGACCAGGACGTTGCTTATCACAGATTGATGTACACCCATTTTTAAATGCATCTACCCACTAGTATACTTTCCACTTGACAATGCTTGCATCCCCATACTATTGCAGCATTCTTCTGTGAATTTCAAGAGGTTTCACACCCTCTGCTCACAAAAATTGTATATGTACTTGCTGTTCCTCTACAGTGCACACAGATAAGGGCGTCGCCTTTTGTTTCTACGCCCATTACAATAACACAAGCTGCGCAGATACCCAATTTTATTATAAGATATTAACAAGCTATTAGACAGTGTCGAAATCTTCTCTGCTAATGAGTATTTCCTTTACGGAAGTTTGAAAAATATCCAATATGTAATGAGTGAAATATTTGCAGTTTGCCCTTACTTAATGAATCACCCCATATATGCGAAGTGCTGTGGGACACCCATATGAGGAGTCTCATTATATATGCATGTCATCTTTCCGAGGTTTAGATAAATTTTCAGTCAAGATGGCAGAATTACTCGAACCACAACCTCCATTATTGCTCATGGTCAAAAGAAATTGTATTTTCTATTAAAAATCTCTTTTTTAAATGTATCAGGACAGTGAGTCACTTTGCTTCTATAAAATGAGGTCACAACTGAAAAAATTGGGTATCTGTGCTATGTAACACATCCCAATTAGTGTTTCGCACATTCTCTCTCAAAACAACAGAATGTATTTGATCTAGTTAATTATACTTTACAGATGTTAGTAAATCACTCGTACCTTCTCCAGCCTCTGTCAATCAAATTTTGATAATCTTTTACTGTCATCTGATGGGCCCACATTCCTAAACAATTAGAATCACATTCTCTTAATAAATATATATAAATTTCATGAAGCATATATCTGGTACAAGTGCTTATATTTCATACAAAAATACAAAGAAATAATAAGAAACAAAAACAGTAGCAAAATTAGTGTCTATTGTCTATCCCCGGGTGGAAGCTGGTTGATACTTGCCATTCACACTTGCCATTAAGCGTAGGGGTGGGAGCTGTAAGTTTGTGTTCAAGGCCAGATGTGACACCTGAGTCGTACTGAGTCCATGTTTGTGGAGGGTGGTTGTGATGTTATCAATCCATCTCTTTCTCTGTCTTCCTTGGCTCTGTATCCAGATGATCGTTTGTTAAAAACTCTCAGTGGTAATTAGCTTGGGTCCATTCTCCCATGTGATTTGTCTCTGCACAGAGGGTTGGAATGAAGATTGTAGATATTAACTGTCTTTTTATGTCCATATTGATCTTTGGATGCAGGAGTAATGATAACAATTAATAACAGGTAAAACTGCAGTAAAACTATATAATCAAAGCAGATAACCAAAACAATGTCATTATTGGAACACATCACAAGACAACAGATGAAGTGGTTTTCACATACTTCCAACTACCAACAGACATCACGCCACAGATAGTTTTAGTACATTTACACTAGCCAGGGCACAAGCCGCACATGAACTTAGAAGTAGGCCTTTACATCAATTACCTAGTTGCTGAACTACCACATGGGATCAATGTGGCAATGTATGCTGACGACCTGGTGATATGGTCATGGAAGAGCATGCGACAGTGGCCACTAAACAAATACAAAGAGCTATCGATGCCCTAACCTTATGGGCTAATAGATGGAGCGTCAGCATTAACACAGATAAGTGCAGCACTACACTCTTTACCCTCTCACCAAAACAAAAAGCCTGTCATATCAAAATAGATGGAGAGCTCTTGAAAGAAGACAAACAACCCACATACCTCGGAGTTACTTTTGATGATAAACTGATATGGAAGCAGCACATAAACAAAGCAACAACAAAAGCCAGGAGAAAGTTAGCTATCCTGAGAAAACTAAGTGGAACCACATGGGGAAGCCAGTGGAAATATACTCAGTAAAGTTTACCAGCAAGGCATAAGACCACACCTGGAATATGGTTCAGCTGCATGGTGTTCTGCATCAAACACCACATTACAAGATCTAGATAAAGTACAAAACCAGGCACTTAGAATAATGTTGGGAGCAATGAAATCAACACCCATAGCAGAGATGCAGAAAATGGGAAGAATGCAAACACTTGGCGAACGCAGAGACACAAAAGTACTAATTCAAGCAGAAAAGTTTCAGTGTATGCCAAGTCATCCAATGAAGGAAAGATTCCAAAATCTAGCAATGGGACGACTGAAAAGAAGCAGCTTTATCCATCAAGCTAAACGACTCCGCAGACAACTTACAGACCTACCTGAAGTTGACAGCCCCTTAAGGCCTGTACCAGAACAAACCCCGTGGAGTGAAAGGCATGGAATGCCAATATACATTCAGACCCATGTGAAAGGAATACTAAGCGAGGACGAACAGAACAGTGTGCAGCGAAGGACAGTCACCCTCAGTTTCCTGGATGAGGAATATCCACAAGATATATGGGTCAGAGTATACACAGATGGGTCAACACAGAATGCCGTGAGGAATGGAGGTGCAGGTGTGTATATAGAATATCCACACAAGCCTAGAGATACCATCAGAACACCAACAGGAAAATTCTGCAATAATTATGATGCTGAAATCCAGGCAATTAGTGTGGCAGCTAAAAAAAACTGCTGAACTCCAACTCTGACCTACAGCCTGTGGTATTCCTGACAGATGCAAGGTCAGTGCTTCAAGCTCTCCAGTCTGGAAAACTAACAGACTTGAAAAAAACTACTTAGCGAATTGTCTTACCAGTATAGGGTAACCATGCAGTGGATACCCTCTCACTGTGGAATACCAGGAAATGAAAAAGCAGACCAACTGGCTAAGGAAGGTGCTGCCGAAGACCAACCAGATATACCAATCACCTACCATCAGAAAAAACAGATGATCATGTCAATAAGAAAGCCACAAACACCAACACAAGATGACTATCATATTATGAACAGACCAGAACAAGTTATAATTCTACGTCTCAGAACAGGACACAACCGACTCCGCAGTCACATGCATACAAAATTCAAGATTGGCAGCACGGCCATGTGTACAGGCAGCACAGAGTGCCAAACATATACTTCAAGAGTGTTCTGAGCATGAAACGCTGAGGCAGACATATTGGCCAGAGGAAACAACACTGGAATCAAAACTCTATGGGACACTGTATGAACTACAAAAGACAGTGAGTTTTATTAAGGAGACAGAATTACAGATATAGACATGTTTCAAGTGAACGAAAGAAGAAGAAGAAGTAGGCCTATTCTGAGTATTCATAATCATTCCTACTTTATTCATAATATCAGATCATAATAAGAATCAACATACAATAGACATAGTCATACCTAACTTTACTTTACTTGGGCTACTTAGTATTACTAGTACTAGTATAGATATTATTAGTATTTTATTGTTTTTAAAAACATTAAAAAAAACAGGTAACGTAACACAACTCAACTAAAACAAAACAGTGACTCAGTAACAAAAAACACTTTATTTTTAGTAGTTCGCTCAGTTAGGGGATGATGATAATACTGTCAGATTAGAATTTACCATGTGAGTAGTTTGTATCCTTTGATCCACAGTATCCACATTTATAACGCTCATGTTCAAGCGAGTATTCAACAATCGTTGGATCCGTTTCCATTATTTCTTATCTGTATAGTATAATACTTAATACTATATCTACATCAATAAGTTAGTTTCCTAGAAAATGGGTCCCGGAAGTTACTGATTTTGTGAGTTACATTAAATGTCCTATCCTTGCGAAACGGAACAACCCGTAATTATAGTTGTCTATTGTCTTTCCTCAGGTGAATGATAGTTGATCGCATTCACACTTGCCGTTACGTTTAAGGGTGGGAGCTTAAGCTGGCCTTTCAAACCAGATGTGTCGCCGAGGTTGCATTTAGTCTATGTTTCTTCAAGACTATCTTGAAGTTTTCTATCCACCGTTTTCTTGGTCTAACTTTGACCTTACGCCTGGATATTCTTTGGTTATATGCTCTTATTGGTATTTATGCTCTTATTGGTATTGATGCAGTGAATAATTCCTGTGTGCGTACAGTGACTTTTATTTTTGTGCTGGGACACGCGGGAGTCCGGGGTAATGAGAGAGCAGATAGGTTGGCTGCCCTCGCTGCTACTACGGCTGTTGGTGGAGCGATGGATCGAGCAGACATTTTGAATGCCCTACGGAAAAACGCACGAACAAATGACTGTACAAATGATGATAACTCTTGTTCCATGATTAGAATAAAGGAGCTTGGTTTGAAATGTGGTGTCGCTAGAAAGGAGAGTTTTCGTGGACGAGAAAGAATGATGGTCAATAAACGACGTACTAGGACCGTCAGTCAACGTGTAATGGCGGATACACTCAAGGAAATATCTGAGCACCTATGGACTTGTCCAGAGTGCAATGATGATGATCCAACGACTAACTGACTGTTGGTATTTGGTTTAGCTTCATTCTCATAAGGTGACCGAACAATTTTACTTGATGTCTCTCAAAATACATGATATTATACCAACTCTTTTCCTAATGTCTTCATTTATTATTGTATCTAGTCTACTAACCATTGCAACTTTTCTCAGACACTTCATTTCACATTTAATGATTTTTCTTTGCTGCGAAGCTGTTGAAGGCCATGTTTGACATTGGTAGCACAGTATTGGTATAAAAATTGTAGATATTATCTGGTTTTTTTTTAATTTCCATCTTTATCTTTGGGTGAAGAAGAAATGGTGAAAGCTGGTAAATTATAGTTACAGTTTGATTATCTATCTATGTATTCGCTAAACCCTTTATTGCCTTTCAGCGTCAAGGGTAGAGGAGTTCTCTGGAGATGGCTCTCGTGTGTGCTGAGTATATTGTGGAATTTGGCGCCTCTTTTATTTCGGTGGTCCAGCGTTTTCGTGGCCGACCTTTAGGTCTGCCTTCACTGTATCTGTGTAGCAGATGACGGGAATTGAACCAGGTCCGTTCTAGCAGCACCGAATCGCTTCGCAAACAAGTAAACAGGTTTTCCGTACTTGACCAACCACATCCCCAAAAAAGATGTGATCTCGTCAAGACATTCAACCGGTGTACTCAAGTCACTGAGAACGAACCAATCGAGACAATGACTATTACAATAACAACTAACATCCCATACAAGTATTGAAGTATCCTCAGAAACACAAGCATATAACATTCATATTCATTCTACAAGGGACAATAGGTCTTCTTATAAACATAAATAATATATAGAAAGTACAATTTTGCTTCAAATAATTGTTTATGTTCAAGTAGGAACAAGAGGATAAATTTTACAATTTCAAAAGCAAACTACGTGAATTATGAACTTAAAACCAATTTTGAAACACACATTTATCCCGATGGAAACCAAAAGACAAATCATAAATTCAACCTTCATACCAACGTTGTGTTATCAATGTTAGACATGGACACTAACTAAAGAACAAGAGAGACAGATTACTACGTGTGAATGAGATGTCTAAGAAAAGCAGCAAACAAAAAGAGATTGCAACAACTGTTGGAACAACACAGAGCCGTCTTTGCACCATTTTGGGCCCCTGGGCAAAGAAATAAGTGTTGGGCCCCTGGGCAAAGAAAGAGTGCCCCCTCCCCTCATGAATAAAAAATGGTTGATAATATTAAAAATAATGTATTATTTATTTTATTGTCACTATACTAATTTCAACAAAATTGTTGTTAAAACATGCTGTACAACTGCAACTATAATCAACAGTAAACATGAAAAACAGAGAAAAGAGATTTTATTTACATGTTTTATAGACATGGTTCAAGGTTGGAATGATTGATAAACTTGAAGGGCCCATTCGCATATAAATAAATTATGAGATTTTTATAAAATAATACTAAATTTTATACGTGTTTTCCGAAACCCTACAAACATTCGCTTGGGGCCCCTATGCTCGTGGGCCCCCGGGCAAATGCCCAACGGGCCTATGCGTTAAAATGGCATTGGCCACTTGGCATAGCACTTGACTGATTGGTTGAAACAGACCAAGAAACAAATCGGTGTTCCATACACAATCAGAAGCTTTCTCTATATGTAGGTCTATTGTCTGTCCCCGGGTGAATGATCGCATTCACACTTGCTGTTAAGCGTAGGGGTGGGAGCTTGAGCTGTCGTTCCAAGGCCAGATGTGTTGCCGTGATTGCATTTAGTCCATGTTTGTTCAATGCTATCTTGTTGTTTTCTATCCACCGTTTTCTTGTTCTACCTTTGGCCTTACGCCCGGATATTTTTTGTTATAAGCTCTTATTGGTATTTGGTTTGGCTTCATTTTCATAAGGTGACCGAACCATTTTACTTGCTCTCTCTCAATATGTCTATATGTAGGTACTTACCGATAATTACAGTTGGTATTGTGTTTTGGTCATGTGAAATATGCTTTTGATCTTTTGAACAATCAGTTTGTTCGTATCTTAGTTGATATGACTTTGTCAGACTAAACTGTTCAGTTAGCGAGGACATTTTGCTGATTCGATCAGCAAGATTATGTTTTTCTTCAGAAACAACACAAGATTTTTGCTCATTAGCCATTCCGCTGCTGAAGTCTAATGTGTCGGATCATTGGCACAAATTAAACGGAGTGACGAAGAAATGTGACGAAGCGTTCTTTGGAATGCGTTATGTTTTAAATTTAATGGGATAATTGTCCTGCCACAAGTGATGTTCAGCGGGAATTTGAGAAACAACACTTTACAAAAGAAATCGGACATTGACTTCATTTCCATGTGTCTCCCTATATATTAACGAAAATAGAAATCGGACATTGATTCATTTCCATGTGTCTCCCTATATATTAACGAAAATAGAAATAGGACATTGACTTCATTTCCATGTGTCTCCCTATATATTAACGAAAAAAGAAATAGGACATTGACTTCATTTCCATGTGTCTCCCTATATATTAACGAAAAAAGAAATAGGACATTGACTTCATTTCCATGTGTCTCCCTATATATTAACGAAAAAAGAAATCGGACATTGACTTCATTTCCATGTGTCTCCCTATATATTAACGAAAATAGAAATCGGACATTGATTCATTTCCATGTGGCTCCCTATATATTAACGAAAAAAGAAATAGGACATTGACTTCATTTCCATGTGTCTCCCTATATATTAACGAAAAAAGAAATAGGACATTGACTTCATTTCCATGTGTCTCCCTATATATTAACGAAAAAAGAAATCGGACATTGACTTCATTTCGATGTGTCTCCCTATATATTAACGTTTACATTCATTGGTTCCAACCATTTGTGAATAGTTTGTCAAGATTTCAAGGACCCCCCCCTCCCACTCATGCTCTTAATTATGTCAAAGCTAAATTACCATCCCTCCAACGCACTCACCCCCCCCCCTTAAATTAGCTTTAAAAACGCAAAATAAATGCACGAATAATTTCCAATTTGTAGATTTTTAAAAAACTTTCAAACATTTTTAATTGCTGTACTAAAATATAAATACATATTATTAACGTCATCTTTTCTCAATACCACTGCACCTTCCCTTTACTAACAGCTCTCAAACTTTCTCAGACCCCCCACCCCAATTGTGGGTCTGTAGCAATACATTCCACTTCTGTAAATAAAGAAAATACATTAAAAACAAAATGTTCTTGTTTCTATAGCAATGAGGTTATTCTCTATGTCACTGTCATCGAACCAATCTTGGTTTTTGTGCATCCTCAGACCTAAATATTCTTTAGCCACAGCATAGATGATGTTTGAGAAGGATGCTCATCCATTCTCAGCACTAACATCTTCCAGGTTCAAGTCTCTTAGTTTTTGTATCCATGTCCTGGGACAGGCTCGTTGCTGTGCTGAGGTTTTTAAAAAAACATTTCCAGTATACAAATATTTTCATTGCCAACTGTTTTCATTGCCAACTGTTTTCATTGCCAACTATTTTCATTGCCAACTGTTTTCATTGCCAACTGTTTTCATTGCCAACTGTTTTCATTGCCAACTGTTTTCATTGCCAACTATTTTCATTGCCAACGTTTGATTGTTGTATATCCATGTACACGCCTCTGTCGTATGATGTGAAAATTGAATATGGACACTATCAGCATGTGGTCAGTTTAGAATTCTGCACCACGCATGGCTTTAGTTATACGTAGATCTCTCACGTCCCTCCTCTTGGTGATGGCATAATCTATCAGAAGCCACTGTTTAGAACGTGGAGGTATCCATGACGTCATCTTGCGTGTGGGCATTCGAAAAACTTACTAGGTCATAGTGAGATCATGAGTGGAACATAGTCTCAAGAGGTGTAACCCATTGATGTTGCATTTACCAAGCCCATGTTTTCCTTATAGTACTTCATTCCAGATAATCTGATAATCATTTCCAACTCTTACGTTGAAGTCACCCAGAACGATAAGTTAGTCGGTTTTTGGCGTATATGATATCACTGCATCAAGTTTCTCGTAGAATTTGTCATTTTCTTCATCGTGGTTTTGTCATTGTCGGAGCATTGGCGCTAATTAAGGTTGTAAACTTCTTCATTCCCACTTGCATGCGTAGTGTCATGAGACGGTTGCTTAATCCCCGGGAAAGACTTGGGAACCTTTGTACAAGGTCGGCTTTGACTGCAAATCCAACACTTGATACCTGTCGCTCGGAGTTTTTGCGACCATTCCAAAAAAATGTATACCCTCCTCCTCTTTCTGTAAGTCGGCTTTCATCCGGTAATCTGGTTTCGCCCAGTGCTACCATATCGAGCTTGTATCTCGCCAATTTCATTGCAACTAGCGCTGTTCTTATTTCTAGTTTTTTTGCAGATGCTATGTCTGTGAGTGTGCGGGAATTCCACTTTACCAGTAAGAGTGGTTTTATAATTTTGTGTGTGTTTCAACCGCAGTGGTTAGGCACCCCCCAGCCACGGTATGCTGGACAGGTTAAATTAGGCAGATTATTTTTAGGGCACCTTTTCTAGCCCCTTCCCCATGCTATGGGGGTGAGCAGAAATATTCTAAATATGGCTGCTCATTCGATCAGGGGCTGCCGAATCCCATTTCTGCCTTGCGCTTAAATAGGAATCAATCCTTTGACCTGATCCGCCTGTGTGTAGGTTCATGACTGCAGCTTGAGCAAAGATTCTGACATAGAAAGGTAAGGGATGGGTGGATTAGGGAGCAAGTGAAGTCGGTGCCGGAGAAGGAAGCACCAGTGTGGATGGAGAATCAGGGAACAAGAAACTAGACCATTGGCGCTGCAGTCTCCCCCCCCCCTTTCCAATCACCTCCATACTATATGTTTATCTGTATGTAAAATTTGTTGGATGTGTTCTTTTATTTGTTCTGATAAAAACTTTACACTCAAAACGTCTTTTGTCACTGGATCGTTGCTATGTTATTTTATTGACTTATTTTGGTTACAAGTATACCTATTTCTGCTCCATTTGATTTTTGCCCTGTGTTACCCCAGCGACCAGTTTCCGGTTTCTACAAGACACGGGTACTCTTATCTCTACTTCCTGTAGCTGACTTTCAAGAAAGTACAAGAATTTGTTTCACGATTGTGAGACACACTCCCTACCCTTCTATCACAGCTCAGAACTACTGATTGTAAATATACCAACGACTTTACATCTGGTATAACCCACCCCACACTAAAACAATATCTTCCAATGACAGTTCAGTAACTACGCACATCAAAAAAATTGCAACGGTAACTATTTTAATTTGAAATTATTATTTTTAATGACCTATTAAATAAAATAAATATCATTGAACGATATGGAGTAGCAGTTAATGCATGTTCCTGAAACTATTTGTGATAGTTCATACATGTTCCGGATACTATTTGTGATAGTTCATGCATGTTCCTATAGCATTTGTTGACAGTTTTGTCTCAAAAGAGTTGTTATATCTTTCTATATTAGTTCCAAAATATTGTATGATAGCGTCGGTTAAGCATGTGATGTATTTTGTAATAGTATATGTGTACATGAGTATTGTGATAGATTTGTTAACTATATTTTCTGTCAGAGTTTGGCTTTATGATTGGCAACTATTATATATTCGTGAGGTGTGCGATATATTTATTAATTTTAAATTTGTTTAAGTAATTTGTGATAGTACTGTTTTACATTTGATATATTTTGTGATAGAATAAGTGTATACGTATTGTTGGTATTTTGTGATGGAGTTATACGGTTGATTATTATGATAACGGCGATGGAACCCCGAGAGAGCACGAGTTTGCTCCTCTTGTTCCTCGTGCCGGGCGGTAGAGCTTTACTTTCAGCTTGAGACTGAGGTATCTCTGGCATTCTTTTTTATGCAGAGATTTTCCAGTTTGTATAAGTCCCCGATGTCTGCTTGACTCAGGATAACTGCATGGTAAAATGACAAGATCAAATAATATTTTGCTTCAGAGGAGACTTTCATGCAATCAATAGCCATAATACCAGTATTTAGAACAATATCAGTATTGGAACACATCAAAAGACAACAGTGGTTTTCACACGCTTTCAGACTACCAACAGATAGCATGCCACAAATGGCCATGACACATAGACATAACGGCTATAAAGCCAGAGACAGACCATGTAAAAGATGGATCACAGAAATCAAAGAAGCCACAGGAACAAACTTACAAACAGCGCACAAGAAGGCCATCTCCAGAGAACTCTTCCACCCTTGACGCCGCAAGGCAAACAAGGGACAAAGCGTATAAATAGATAGATAGAATAGCCATGCTACAGATAAAGGAATTGATTTAATCGCATCAGTCCTATCGTTTGTCTCGTTAGTAGGCGATGACATCTCACAGCAGAGACGATGTGGTGGAGTAGTTAACTCCACGACTAGACTTCTTAGTCACCGTTTACACCATGCATAGCAGACCGCAGTATTTCAGCATGTCTTTGCTCTACTTTCAAACCTCAGTAACAATCAGACGCTAGCTATAAAATAAAAGCAGTAATATCTACTGCAGTAAAATCCTTATTTATTATGAACATTTGTATGCGTGTAACAACATGTAAACAACATATCGAATGTAATATTTACAATTCTCATAATGGTGTTGTTCGCTTAATGAAAAGATACTTGTGGCTGGCATCAAATAGATAGCTTTTGAATCTCTGGTTGTAGTTTGACTTGCTAAAAGTACATCTGCTCGTAGTATCATTACCAATTGTTGATAACATATGAAGAACAATTTTTCTTAATGATGTTATTATATATTTTCCTAACGATTTCAGTGACTTTTCTGTAACCAACTCAGATAAATGTTTAGTTCTGAAATTTAGTATAGTTTTCTCGTGGTCCACATCCATAAACAGTGGCCCAACGCCTACTTCAAATGTAAAAAATCAAATAGTGTAACGTTTGATGGATGCCATTTGATGAGCCCACAAGACTGTTTATTGGACGAGGTGCTCGATTGAAGCTGTACTTAAATACAATATTCGTACGACGGACTCAATTTCCATTTCAGCATACAATTGCGGTGTCACTTGTATATGGGGGGGGGGGGGGGAATAACAGTGGTTCTCAACGTAAGTAAAATGGTTCCCTTGGGGGACAAAACATGTGTTGATGGTATAGGGGGTGCCATGAAGACCAAATTCGAAATTAGTGCCTATGGAACCGTCTAGTGGAACCACTGAAAAGTAAAAATGAAGACTATGTTCAATAATATGTATAATAATAAGCATTGGAGAAAATGACAAGCTTTTGTATGTTCCGGGTGAGGGAAAGTGTCACAAGTTAACTGGCCAAGAATGTAGGCTACTGACAAACAACACGAGAATCACTGGTGTAACCAACCCTCCAGGGCATGAGTATTATTTTGCACTCTGTGTGAAGGTAAAGTATTCATGTACTTGCTACTGGAGTGTGGAGAGTTTATTATCATTCAGGGTATTTCAGATCAAGAATTCGTTAAATAGATGATCACTTGCAGGTAAAACCGCATGCCATAAAGCTGATTCATAACTCATTTTAACTGTACCAATATTCGTGCAACATATGTTTTTATCCTTTACTGTATCGAACATCTGTTACAGATTTTCATGAGAATACGATATTCAAATAAAAAAAATGTGGCCAACACGTGTCTCCATTCATGACAGACTCTGCGGCACTTGTGCAATACTATGCTTATTATTGCTGTAGTCTAAGAAGAACGATGAAGACTAACACTGATAAAACTATAATAATAGAAATAGTCCAGTGATTTAAACTGGGAAAATAGTCCGCACTTGGAGAAATCCCAAGAAGGAATAATTTCTTTTAAAAATAGACCTGTGTGTTAAACTGGGACGAAAGCCCGCCCACTCCTTTCCACTTGGAGAAATCCCCACAAGGAATAACTCTCTCGTGGTTAGTACATTTAATTTAAGTGTGTAATCTTAACGCATGGTTATTTTATAGATACATTATATTTTCACATACATCTGTTATTCTCTACTCGTATAACAATCATGAAAACGATACAGTTTATTTACTTCATCAAATATTATATGTGAATATATAGATAGAATCATGAATACAGATCTAGCTTCTCTCAAAGAAGAAATCCACTACATACAATTATAAATAATAATACACTAATGAGTGGTAGGCCTTTGTATTGTCAACAACATTCATTTATTCACAGGGGTAAAAGTTCCTTTTGATTCTACACTGTGCTATAAATAACACACTGTTTACATTTTTAACTAGGCGACGTCACGGATGTCCGTGTAACACCAAATAGACTTACGTAAAACACAGGTTTATATTTCGTTTCAATGGGACACGACAGACTATTATCTAAAACTAGTGAGTAATGATGGGCAATGATGAGCACACAAGAAATCATAAAAAATACAATATTATTATATTGTATTAGGTGTAACACCAATGAAATTAATGACTGCCGTGACGTCACATCCCGACAATCACTGAGTTCAAATCTAGACACAGACGAACTAATGCATAATCTGTCTCTTTTCCAATTTATACATTTGTAAAAATTTCCTATTATTTGTACTGAGCGATCAGTATTTCTGCCCGCTACACACGGAGCAAAGTGCGCGCGCACATTAGAAATATTATTTCTAATCCTAACCGTACTCTAAGTACTTAACCGTCAGCTTGCCAAATAACATAACAAAGGTTAGGAAATATCACGAAACTAGAGCAAAGGTCACAGTGTAGAATTAAAGCAACTTGTGCAACGTTGGTACATATTCTCTGAAAAACATATATATTGTCATTTCTACACGCTTGATATATGAGGCCTACCAGCAATCATTAAACGCACCGAAACCATGACCTATTTACACACGTGAATGATTTATTTCAGTGCGTGGATTTTCAAACCATGTGAATGTGTACATGTTAGTTTTCATGTTCTGTTGTCATATTTTACTCAAATTTTGTGTGCTTCATGTGTAAAACATCAAGTTTTTTTAAAACTCTGACCATATTACTAATCGAATCAAGTTGCAATTTGGCATACACATTAGTAAAGTTTCAGGGAATAAAACGCCATCTTTTGTTTTCATCGAAATGAAGTATTTTGTGGATGTTTGTGATGCCTCCACTTTCGTCACAAGAGCAATGGCCAGGGCCGGATTTAGACTTGATAGGGCCCTAAGCTTTTTGCGATATGGGGCCCTTTAACGATTAAGAATATATAGATAGAGAAATAACAAAAGATGTAGGGAGGGGGGGGCCTAAGCTATAGCTTGTTTAGCTTATAGGTAAATCCGGCAACTGCAGGCTGTTGGTATGCTGAGGAGTGGTATGGTGACCAGAGAAGTTGCCAGACATTTTAATTGTTATCATTCCACTATACTGAGCTGCAGCGAGCGAAGCCTAAATCTACTGAACTTAAAGATCTCCTACCATCAGTCGTATCACAAACAACACAATTATTATCTTTAAGCTCTGAATTGCTCTTATTTTGCATATGAGAGATGTTCCGAAGGTTGTGGTAACTTGATTACCAGAATCGCAACCTCCCCTATTTTTTGTAGTTATGAAGCTCAGAAACAACCAAACTGGACAAACGTCCGCGGTTGAAATATGCGTACCTTACCATAATAGGTACATTTTACGTACCAGAGAGAAAAATCGCAGGGAACCAATGACCGAAATGGAAGCACTGAACATTTAAAAAAATACCATAACTCTGTCACATGGAATAAATCTGCATAACACGTTGGTTGAATATGCCATCCTGTTGGCTGTAAAAGAATATGGTGATAGAAAAATGTCATATTGAAATGGGATTTGTCAATGACAAATTGCGAGCTAAGCTGTTCATGGCACAACACATTACGTTCTCCGGACTACATCCTGTTAATATTCACCAGTTGGATCATGAACCCAGAAGAAAAATATCAGGAACATGCTAATGATGAGAACGACGATTATGATAACAATAATGATGATGGCTCAGAAACATGGACAATAAAAAAAGAATTAGAAGATATAATTGATGCTTTCGAGATGTGGATATATAGGAAGAATAGGGAGAACATCATGGAAAGAGAAGAAAACAAATAAAGAGGTTCTAACAACGCTTAATAGGAAGAAAGAATTATTAAAGGAAATAACGATCAGGCAAATAAAATATTGTGGACATATTAAAAGACATGACGCATCGTTGAAGACCTTACTTGAGGGTAGCGTCCAAGGCAGGCGAGCAAGAGGTAGACAGAGATACAAGTGGGAGAGTGACATCACAAGATGGACAAGTTACAGTCTAGCAGAGAGCATCACCAAAAACAGAGATATGGGGTGCTGAGTTCTATTGCAGCCTGCCTTCGTTGCGGAGACGGCACTTTATGATGGTGATGAAGACTTGTAGATAAATGGGGCGTCTCTCCCCTCGCCCCCCACGCCGACATTGCAAATCTAACATGACTTTTAGCACTGAAAACTTAACCAAAAAGATCGAGTAAAAACCCCTCCCATAGTGATTTTTTTCAAATAAAAGATCTTCGCGTCGTACAACATACGTGGAAGGTAAATAAACTAAAATAACATTGCTATTCTTTACTTGAAACTACACTATTTTCTAAATGTAACGATGAAATAATATATTAAAAATAACGAAAGTATTTGTAACAGTAAAAATATATATATGACGACATATATTGTTTTTAAATTATGCATTCAATTTCAATATGAGTACTTTTTTTTATAAGCCTGCATGAGCTTACTATTTTTTAAAATAGAAAAGTTGTGTGAAATCGCTAGAAGTTACTAGATCATTAAAAATAGTGTACTGAAGATCTAAAGCTGCTACCATTTAATATAAATAACCAAATGGTCAGAGGGTGTCCGACAAAGTGGATGGTGCCGCAGTAACCTAATGAACAAATAGTAACGCAAAATGAGGTAAAAAGGTTACTAAAACACTTACCTAGCCTATTAATAAAAATATATTTTTAAGAAAAAAAACAAAAAACATACAATAAAACTAAACAGGACAATTCTCAACGTATCGGCTCAAATTGAACCTTTTTCAAGAGACAAACAACAGAAAACGACAAAACAAAAAACAAAATAGATGTCTATATTTCATCAAGCCCTCGTCTCCATAATAGCGCAGGGATGGCAACGCATCTAGTAAAAGTGAAAATGCGTGCATTCATTATAAACAAACCGAAAGTGGGAAATTAGAGACACTATAGATGAGCGCAAGAATAATGAAAGAAAAAGATAAGAAAAATACCCCTTTTGTCACTTTATCAGACAGGCAGGTTTTAAGAACATAGTCACAACAGGCACGACGGAAGGGAACAGAGACAGATGGGGACGTGAGAAAATATTCATGTGACAACCTAGCAAGGCTTGGAAACAACGATCCTGATAACAATACTGTGAACAGAGACCCATGGTCACCTACGCCAACAAGAATGGCATATGACAATGATAGATGAGTAATGATGAGGTTGTGTGGTGGTGGGGTGAGTGGGTTTGGGGAAGGAAGGATAGAAGAAGAATCAACATTTGAAAACGCATGGAATGAATGTGAAACCAAATATAGACATAAACATATATATAAAACCAAAACTAAACATACATAGAAATGTAAACACACACAAAGAGTCAAGAAATAAACACATAACAAGATGGACACATATATGTGAAGGATACCCACACAAAATGCACAGGCATGTAAATGTATCCACACACAGAAAAGGGCTCACACCAGAATAGGTATACACATTGACACAGAATGGAGATACGTGCATTAACATAAACATAAAAAAGCGCTCACATAAATATACATATATATATGTATACACAAATATGAACATTCATGCACATAAACACTTTCTCGTATAAATAATAACATGAACATTCATACACATAGAAACATATACATATATTAATGTAAATATAAACGTTCGTTCACATAAAGATAATGCTATAACAACTGCATATGTATACATACAAATGTGTGGCCCAAAGTAATTGTGTGGATACATAGAACCATGTAAAACGAAATGCATATACAAATAACTATATATGTGTGTATCATTGTCATATGCCATTCTTGTTGGCGTAGGTGACCATGGGTCTCTGTTCACAGTATTGTTATCAGGATCGTTGTTTCCAAGCCTTGCTAGGTTGTCACATGAATATTTTCTCACGTCCCCATCTGTCTCTGTTCCCTTCCGTCGTGCCTGTTGTGACTATGTTCTTAAAACCTGCCTGTCTGATAAAGTGACAAAAGGGGTATTTTTCTTATCTTTTTCTTTCATTATTCTTGCGCTCATCTATAGTGTCTCTAATTTCCCACTTTCGGTTTGTTTATAATGAATGCACGCATTTTCACTTTTACTAGATGCGTTGCCATCCCTGCGCTATTATGGAGACGAGGGCTTGATGAAATATAGACATCTATTTTGTTTTTTGTTTTGTCGTTTTCTGTTGTTTGTCTCTTGAAAAAGGTTCAATTTGAGCCGATACGTTGAGAATTGTCCTGTTTAGTTTTATTGTATGTTTTTTGTTTTTTTTCTTAAAAATATATTTTTATTAATAGGCTAGGTAAGTGTTTTAGTAACCTTTTTACCTCATTTTGCGTTACTATTTGTACCATTTAATATCATTTGTGGAATGTAGCTATATGAATTTAGAACGATCTTCGACAGCAAGTTTCAACCAACGGACAACAAAGTCCAATTAGGTTATATCAAGACGTATTGCCGTAAAATATCAGAGGTAACAAAGACTACAAGTTTTTTTATCAGGTGGGAACCTCTGCCTTGCGGGCTATTTATGATCAGAGCAGGGATTATTTGGTTTTCTGCGAAAATGCAACCGAGGCTAGACTAAAAGTTTAAGAAATTTAAAATCTTGCTCCGTAGCACCATAAATGTATATTAAGTGAATAATAATAATAACACACATAATAGGTGTCTTACTGTGGTTGATCCAGGAATAGGGTAATAAAGTTAGGTAACAAAAATAGCTACATAAATGTGATACGAAATAGAGAAATAATGGAGTTAGTTAGTTTGTTCCTTTCGTGCCGCAAGCGACACACAGGGCAGAGGTTTTGGTTCTCCATATGATGCGGTCCGCTGCCTGCAGCTTTAGTTCCTGGATGGTAATAATGGAGTAGCTTCATATTATTTCGTATCACACGTATGTACCTATTTTAAAAAAAAAACATATTCCTTGTCCAGAGTCGTTTCATCTCTGGCCTAGTTACAATTCTTCCCGTCAATCTCCACATTACAGTTAGCTTAACCATGTGAAACGTATATAGTTCTTACTGTTCGTTTTCTGTTGTGTATGTTCAATTTTTTTCTTGATAAAGGTCTATTAGTCAAAACGTCGATTTGTGTGTGTTATTATATGTGTTTTCCGTGATTAGCAAAACTTTATTACCCTGTTTCTGGATTTACTTGTTGGATTTCAGTTTTGCTCACTATGTACATATTATTGTAGTTGGATGGGTACATAGGGCCGAGATCATGGTTTCCACGATATTGAAATTCCAATATAACTTTGTACGGCCTTAGCTCGTTTCACAAGATAGTGCACGTGCAGAATTGTTAGAGATATCACGACAAACATAACTGATCAGTGAATCTTTTACATAACTAACCCTAAATACCTTTATATTTAAATTAATAAATGATAAATATAAATGATAAATATAGTCAAGGGAAATAATGAAATAAATGGACACGGGTTCCAATCAAGAACCCAGTCGTCCTCACTAAATATTCGTGTCAATTTAGCCTAAACGTTTATTAATCCTCATGCTTCTGCCTATTTTGGAGCTATTCTGGCACAGACTTTAGGATTGCCAATTTTATGCAGCTATAAGATTTATATACGAAGTTACTTGTCCTATACATAAAGCTAATTCTTTTCAGTCGCTTTATTGCTAAGTAGTTGGAATGTTGACAAAAGTTGCCGCCAGCATTACTGTACTTCAGTACACCAACTAAATTGTTAGAATTTTTGTTTAATGTTACAACAATTTTGGAAATAATCATGTTCTTTTTTCGTCCTTTTTTTTGCGAACAGTTTTTTTTCCCAAGGGGATACAAGTTTTTGAAAATAATTAAGCAGAGGGTCTTTTAATTCTTGACAGATGTCATTTCAAGACGAAGATGATGTCAATGAGGCTGAGAACGCACACATACAGAGAATATTCAGAAATTGGAGTGTCTAGAGAGGAGGGAAGGACAAATAATTTTTTTGGAAAGTCCTTAAGATCACGCAATCAACACCGGGACTCTGACCGGGACTCTGAGTCTAGATACACTGGGATGGCTACTGGAACGGAGAGAGGAGCACTTATGAGAGTACCCTGCGTGATGTGATGCTAGTTTCTGATCAAGAATCTAGTATCAAGAAACTATGTGTCAAAACATGGCTAAAATCTAAACAACAAGAACACTACTTACAATATAGACAAGCAAGGATCAACGATAAACGCATAATAAAAGAAGCACAATACTAACTCGTGGAATGAATATGGAGAACTTCTAACAGAAATTTGCAAGACAAGACCTCGAGAACTTCTCAGAAGTATCAAATCAATGAGAGTAAGAGACGAAAGCTACAACCCCACCAAACTCATAAATTATTTTTAAAAGGCAATCCTATACTGAATAGCATAGAAAGGAAAAAATATGGAAAGAATATTTTCAAGAGTTATACAATCCCAACTTAACAAAAGAGTACAATTACAGTCCAACAAATCAGGACATCGCAGAACCTGACATACTAAACCAAGAAATAGAAATTGTCTTAAATCTAGCCCCAATAACAAATCCACCGGGATCAGATGGTATAAATAACGAAGCGATAAGAGCATGCATGTAACAGGGGTGAAAAGAAATGTCAGAGAAAAACCGCAAGAGTGACCAAAGCAGACAAAATTAGAAATGATGAAATCAGAAGAGGGAATCAGTATAAGATCATGCACAAAATACACCGAGAAGCAACAATTAAAATGGTTTGGACATTTTATGAGAATGAACCATAACCAACTACCGACAAGAACATATAACATAAGAAGATCCCGATACAAGGCCAGGGGAAGACCAATACAAAAATATTGATATATAACGTCAGGACAAACCTGAACACATATAGACAACGCAACCAAGGGGACACATCTTGCCTTGTATAGATAACTAAAGCCCCCAGTCACCACCCCTAAGATTAACGGCAAGCGTGGACATTCTGATCATCATCCACCTGGGGATAGACAACAGGCGCATTTCCGGTTTGCATTGCCTGTCGCAGAGGGATGTTTTTCGCGGACCTAGTTTACATGTCAGGATATTCACACTTATCTCTGCCGATTGACTGACATTTGACACTCGAATGAAACACACAATTTAATAAATACGTTAGAAAACACTTCCTTAGATTTTTGATACTTTGCTGACACAGTTGATTCACATTTATATCAGTTTCCATGGTTTTATTCGAGATCATTCACTAAATTTGATTGTCTCCGCCATCTTGAACATTGCCAAAAAATGGAGGGGGACCACGGAACGAAAATTGTACCCAAAAGGGGCCTTATGCGAAAAAGGTCGAGAACCACTGAATTAAGCGAACATACAATTATTGAGTACAACAATTTTTTGCTTTGTGGTTGTAGTGCTCCGTGTATGTAGTTCTATGGTACATGACCGGCAGAATGTGACCAAATAACATAACAGTTAAAGTTTTTAATGACTTTGTAATGTTATGCGTAGATCTATATAATCTATATAATCTGCGCATTTTCTGTGTCGTCACAGAAATATCACGTGACAAGCAGACCTAGCAGATGGGTCGACGCTAAACCAAAATAGCTAATGCAATCGCAGATGTCTATTTACTGAGATAACACTTAAGTAGCTACCTAACAGAATCATGTGG